>CM044905.1:47151084-47751084 GCA_024500145.1 Gentiana dahurica var. dahurica
TATATATATATGTATGGATCAAGTGTAAAGATAGCAAAAGGCACTAATCTGATCTCATTTAGAGCTGCAAAATGAGATCAGATTAGTGCCTTTTACTATCTTTACATTTTGTCCATACATATGTGTAGTGTGCTATTAATGTTGTGAAAGAATATTGCAAGAAGAATATTCTTGTAAAATTCGGAGGTGCAACTTCAGGATCTATTGATAACATTCATGAAAACGCCTTGTATTTATGTGCTGCCAGTTCTGTTAAAGACACTTTAGCAGTAAACGCCAAGACACATTCATGAAAACGCCTTGTATTTCAGTCTGGATGTATTTTAACTCTTGAACTTGTATAGCATTTTTTTTATAGTTGTGTGTTGAATAGCCAATCTTGCTATCAACCCCTTTAAATTTAACGCGGGGGGCTTTTATTATACAATCTATAAGTGTACCAATTGTGACGAAATCCAAAGATCTACGCACATCGCTCTTAATCCTTCCCAACTCGTGGGATATTCGCCCACATCGTAAATACGTAAACCCATTTAAAACAGTTAATATATTTAAAACTGTTGTAACTAAACAAATAATCACCCAAAAATTATAACTTACACAGACTTCTTCCATGCAATGACTCAATGACTAAACAGTCAAAGAAAGTATACTTATTAACAATGGTTGCTTGCGGTGCACGCAAGACCATATTTAATTTTGTTTTTCTCACCTTCCAAAAGAATCTTATGCTCCGCTTCCTGAACACGCTTTGAAGGTCTAGAACTGCTCATAGGCCCAACACTAACATTGGGCTCGACAGGCTCTGAAATTGAATGATGCTCTACTAGGGGGGTAGATCCACTATCACATAAACTGGGCTGGATCAAATGACTAAAAGAAGATCTGTTGTCTGAAAAAGCATCTCCAGGCCCACAAGTTATAACCTTGGGCTTCCCAATGTTGTCAGCACGAGCATTAAGACATCGGCTCAGAGTAGGTTTTTTAAATCCATAGTGCCAAACATCAACATTATCCCTGTTGAATAATTTGGACTTAATGTCAATTACTGGACCTCTAAAGGGTAATTCATTGGGCCTCTTGACTGTAGATAATTTTAAAAAAGCTTTCATCTTACAATAATTGACATCAGCCTTAATATTGAACTTTCCAGAACATAAGTAATTGACCAAGGACACTCCTTGTCATTCAAACTGGCATAAGCATTGCCATAATAGGTCATGTTCAAACAACAAGACACTGGGAAAACAAACTCCGCCTGTTTGCAATCTGGCTGCATAACCTATTATCAAAAACCCTAACCCTAACACAACCTTCTGAATTCATAGGACATTGAGGCCTGTACATCAACAGACAACTGTCTATCATCACAGATAGATTTTTCATCTTGTTAACAGCCCTGTCGATAAAACTAGGATACTTTAACTTAACAGATTCAACAGATGTACCGGATTTGATGTCTGTGCAATCGGTTTCGTAATCACCAGACACCGATTCGCCTAAAGGAATTTCCATTGTGTTGTAGATGCTTTTTTCCAAAAAAGCTACAAATTTCCAAAGACTCGGACAAAAACTCAGAAAAATCTTCGTTCCGATCGATTGCTACAGTAAAAGTCGCTTTTATGAATAGTGATTGCCAGCCTAAACGATAATTGTTAAAGCAGAAAAGTTAAAATAAGTGCGCTTTCACTATTGCACAGCAGTTAAAGGTAATGATGATAACCGACAAAAAAAACTGTAGCCACGTGAATTGGCACAACGGTCTAGCACTCAGACAAAAAAACGTTATGAGCGGCTACGTCACGCCTATCCCCTTCGCCTCATGACACGTGGCAAAACCAGTAATATTAGATGGTTTTGCCACGTGAAAGGCTGAGATTAAAAGCCAGAAATAGAGGGCACTATAAAAGTCCCTGAGCAAAACCATGGCAGTAAAAAACTTTGAAAATACTATTCCTCCTTCTGCCTCTCTCTACTACCTCACTCAGAAATAAAAAATTAAAAATGACTCGCAGAACCCCTTAATACAGACTCCAGGGAAAATCGGTATTTTTAACTTACCCACATTGCCCACTAATCCCTCTTTTTCACATAGATTATTTATATAATCTATTAAAAGATTATAAAATTTGTTACGCTAGGGTATGCACAGAACTCCACCAAAACGGTGAACCACACCTACATTGCCTTGTCCAAATGGAAGGCATGTTAGAAACGAGGGACCCGAATGGACGTCAAAGACCCGAATGGACGTCAATCATATCATGCAAATACTCAGGTGCCCAGAAGTGATAAAAAAGTGGCTGAATACATCGCAAAGGAGGGACAATTTGCAGAGAGGGGAGTGTTAAGGGCTTGTAGAAGAAGCCCAAAAAAAAATAGGGATGATATATGGTCAACAATTATAAACGAGGCCACATCCAAGGATGACTTCCTATCCAGAGTGCAAGCTGAGCAACCGTTCATCTGGGCTACCCAGCTCAGGAATCTGGAATATGCTGCAAATTCCAGATGGCCAGAAATACAACCTGAGTACCAGCCTAAATGGACCAGTTTCATAAATATCCCCCAAGAACTAATGGATTGGGTGGATCAAAATTTGTTTCTGGTAAATTTTTTTAACTTGCAAATGACCGTGGGTAACCATATTGACATGGAAGATGTCATATGGGCCCATGAACAAACATTAATGGACGTTAATGAACGTTGTTACAATATCAGAGATGAATTACATATTGATCGTTCATCTCCTCCACCTGCAGGACCCGGAGAACAAACCGGACCGCCCCCTATCGATGATAAAGGCCCAACAAGAACTGTAAAAACTGCTTGGGCAAGAAGTTTAGGACGACATAATTACTTTTGTGGTAGTATAGATTTTTCTTGTTATGATGTACATGCACTTTATAATATTGTAGATGATATCCCCTTTAATTGTTTTTCTTACAGAAAAAAAATTTTAGGTGCTCAAAAAGACTTTACTGTAAATATATATATGTTTGAAGGATGGACAAAACAGTGCAATAGAATTTAAGTGGTACATCATATAATGAGGCTAGTCCATACTGCTGCAATAGAATTGGTTTAGTTTCTTCAGCAAAAACATGAATAGCACACTACACATATGTATAGACAAAATGTAAAGATAGCAAAATGCACTAATCTGATCTCATTTAGAGCTGCAAAATGAGATCAGTTTAGTGCCTTTTGCTATCTTTACATTTTGTCCATACATATGTGTAGTGTGCTATTCAAAAAAATATAATATATATATATATATATATATATATATATATATATATATATATATAGAAAGTAGTCGGCTTGCATTTATGTGTCTGTTTTACAATTCATTCATCCAACCTACTACAGGATATGGAAGCTATAAAGAGAGAAGACGAAGGCCTTCAACGTGGGAGTCCTGTAAATCAACCTCCCAAAATGCACCAATCCCTCCCTTGTAAATCAACCTCCCAAAATGCTCCAAATTCAACCCAATGTGGCTCGGAAGCCATGGTGTCTACCCAACTCTCCGTGTCGTCTTCTTCCTCCGCCCTCATCGACACCAAGAATCCTCCTCCCCTCGCCAATCCTCCTCGCTGCCTTCTCCATCATCAGTCATTGCCTGCTGTAATTCCATAACAATCTGCATTCAAACGTCTTAACAAGTATCAAATTGTTCATTAAATCTCCTTTTGTTCAAAAATATGTTTCAATTGCTTAGCCTATTACATTTTTTTGCATTGTTTCAGGCAAAATGATAGCTCGGAATGTAATTGCAATGACCACCATCCGTGAGGCAACACTTGAAGTTGAGACGTTCGCACATAAAAAAATAAAAACTATCAACAAATTAAAGACCATGAAAGATGCATGAAATGTGTTACCCGATAAATGGCCGTCAGATCCTGTAGCGGTATCCTTGGACTTGGACGCCAAGGAGGAAGAACGATACGGCCTCTACCTCTTGCAGTAATTCTTGTCGTAGGCCCGTCAGCGGTGTGTTCCCCCACCGGAAAGGCCTGTCAAATATGTTTCCTCTGGTGTGAATTGCCCTTGCCCCCCAGTTACGAAGATACACCTCTGCTGGATCCTCTTCCCTTATTAACCTATCTCTTGGCATCGGCGGCATTGGAGAATCCTGTAATTCTAAAAAATAAAATACGAAAGAGCTATTACGTTTCATCATTCCAAACTATGGGTTGATTAACCATCCGAAACCAAAAAGTACATGAAAAACACTTACGAATCACATTTCAAAGAGATTTTACGTGTGCTGCCATAATTTGTATGAGAATGATTAGATATGAAAATTCATGAGGAAAAAAATATCAGAATCATGGATTTACCTTCGGATGTCTTGATGATGAAGAAGAAGAAGACCGATTAGCTTGGCTCTGACTGAGGGTTTTCTTTGACTGAGCTTAGCGAACATGCACGTTTTGAAATGAGGCATGGGCGGCAATTTATGTTTTCCTTTGAATTTCCGAAATTAGTGCATTTTAAAAATATTGTAATGAAAAAGAAAAAGAAAAAGGAAATAAAAATTCCTCAAAAAAAATACAAATGGAGCTATCACATGCAGGCGGTTACTTTACCCTTTCAAATTTCAAATACACACCTGACGAATTATATCACAACCAAATGACACAATCAATAGATACAATATTAAACACCTAGATCAATCAATATGGTTCTATAAAAATCAATGGTGTAGATAATTGTTGTGTCATTTGTTTATGGTTGTATCATTTCTGTAAATACTTGTGTCAACTGACTTTCCACTGGTGTTCGTTGTTGAACACCAACGTCAGTGACACTGAAACTGATGTTGGTGTTCAACAACGAACACCAGTGGCACCGACGTTTTCTTCATCCGAGAAAATAATCGAATAATGGGTCTCAATAGTAAAATGTGGTGTGTCAATAGAACCCGCCATTGACTATTGTGGAAACTTGCCTTTTATACTAGGACTAGGGAGGTTAATTAGATAGTACAAAATCTACCGTTGAAGGAAGGTTAATTAGATACTAGGACTAGGAAGGAAACCTGCCTTTTATACTAGGACTACGAATGAAGCTTAGGACTAGGAAGGTTTATACTATCTAATTAACCTTGTAATTACATACAAAATCTTTGTGAATCTAATGATAAAACATGCAATCTCATCTCATTCCCACCAGCCTTCGGACTTTTAGTGGCCTCTCAACTTTCTTCGCAGCAGCAGAATTCTACCGTTGATTAAGCTCCTCAATCATCAGTTTGCCGACTTCTTCAATAGATTTGAGCAGCTTCCGTTGGGGTGTAAGCAAAGTCTGATCTCATGTATTGTCCTTGCTGATGATATCTAGCAACGTCTTGAGCTTTACTTGAGTACCAGATGTATGTACATAATGCTTAATTTTGATGTAAATAATCCTTAATAATAAAAGTATGCTTTTCTGTTAAACATTATCAGTTTTGTCATTGTACATAATTTAGTGGAGAAATATAATGGGTTATTATATGGATGGTTCTAATGGCACCTCACTTTTTACTAGTTGCACCTCATTTCTATTGACACCACAAATTATTACTTTCGACACCATAAGAATATTTTTATTATTTTGTTACTTTACACACCATAAAAATAATAAAATATCTACTTCTTATACCACAACTTTTCCGGCGACCTGCCACCCTCAACCCCAAAACGAAATAGCAGCAAGAAGGCACCGGAACTACTTATCCATCCTCAGTTTAAGAGTATTGGTGATTCATTTTCACCTTGTGTTCAACAATGGCAGCTCCGGTCAAGCAATTACAACCTCCGGTGAATCCGCCGTTCAACCCAATGCGATTTGAAAGACCACAACACCACAATCCGCCGTTCACCTTGTGTTCAACCAAACAAACAGACATTTTAGAGCGGAGTGTAAATCTGGAAGTTCAGTTTCAGGAACAACTTCAGGTGTTGCCTCATGGGTGGTGGTCATTGCAATTACATTCCGAGCTATCTTTTTGCCTGAAACAATGCAAAAAAAGGTAATAGCTATGCAATTGAAACTAATTTTCGAACAAAAGGAGATTTAATGAACAATTTGATACTTGTTAAGACATTCGAATGCAAATTGTTATGGAATTACAACAGGCAGTGACTGATGATGGAGAAGGCAGCGAGGAGGATTGGTGAGGGGGAGGAGGATTCTTGCTGTCGATGAGGGCGGAGGAAGAAGACGACACGGAGAGTTGGGTAGACGTTATGGCTTCCGAGCTTCTTCAGTGCTGGATTAAATATAGTTTGCTCCAAGGCCACAAAATATACACTCCGGCGGTGGCCACATTGGGTTGAATTCGGAGCATTTTGGGAGGTTGATTTACAAGAAGGGAGGGATTGGTGCGGTTTGGGGAGGAGGTCGGCGGCGGCTGGGAGTGGTGATATAGGTTTTAGGGTTTGACAATTGATGAAGATGAATGAAATTATAATATTGTAAATGTTGGGCCTTTAGTTAAAATAAATGGAAATTATTGAATTGAGTATTAACAGTTGTGTATAATACATTTACATAAGGTGTATATATATAGTTACAAATGTATGATTCTAGAAGATTTGCTATAAATACGGTCTACCTATAATAAATGCATATAAATGCATATATACTAAAATATATCTAAAATACAGTATAGTCTAATACCACCCCTCAAGTGGGACGCGGACGCAGACCCAACTTGTCACGCTGTTGAACAAAGCTCAGACGAGGGAGGGACTTGGTAAGCGAATCTGCAAGTTGGTCATGAGAGTTAACATGGACTACCCGTAGTCGACCAGAAAGAACATTGTCCCGAATGTAGTGATAATCAATCGCCACATGTTTCATACGCGAGTGGAATACAGGATTGGCGCAAAATTGCGTGGTGCCTAAGTTATCACAGTAGACAACAGGGGTTGAAGTGGATGGATAGCCCAGTTCATGTAGAAGAAAAGCAACCCAATGTAATTCGGCCGTGGCAGCAGCAACGGCACGATATTCAGCTTCAGTGGACGAGCGGGCTATAGTAGTTTGCTTTTTAGAACTCCAAGAAAGGGGATTTCGACCAAGGTAAACAATGTATGCACTAGTGGAAGCATAATTTTCCTTGTCCCCACCCCAATCTGCATCAACGTAAGCATGTAATGGAAATGGAGAATCACGAAAGAGTTGAAGTCCATAGTGAGAAGTGCCGGCAAGGTAACGAAGGATACGTTTGACATGAGACCAATGGGCATCAGTCGGTTGATGCATAAACTGGGATAATTTGTTGACAGCAAATGCAAGGTCCGGACGTGTGAGAAGAAGATATTGTAGACTTCCAAGAACCATGCGGTATTGCTTTGGGTCGGCTAGGGGCACACCGGACGTGGATGTGAGAGTGGAAATATCCGATGACAAGGGTGTAGGCGTGGCATTGGCTTCCTGAAAATTAAGTTTATTAAGTAGTTCCAAAGCATAGCGACGTTGAGATAATAATAATCCGTCATCATTATGCAAGACTTCCACCCCTAAAAAATAGGATAGTTGACCGAGATCTTTAAGTGCAAACCGGCCAGCCATATGAGCAATAAATTTGTCAATAATTGCAGAGTCATTTCCTGTCACGATAATATCATCAACGTATACCAAAACATAGATGAAGGAACCGTTAGAGTTATATATAAATAAGGATGTGTCAGCCGTGGAGTTGCGAAAACCGGTGGAAACAAGATAGCGCTTAAGTTCATCATACCAGGCCCGAGGGGCCTGTTTAAGGCCATAAATGGCCTTCCGAAGTTTGCAGACGTAGTCCGGGTGAGAAGGGTCAGCAAAACCTGGAGGCTGAGAAAGGTAAACCGTGTCAGATAGATGTCCCTGCAGAAATGCATTATTAATGTCGAGTTGGCGAAGCTTCCACCCCTGCATAACAGCTAATGACAAAACAAGTCTAATAGTAGTTGATTTAACAATGGGACTAAAAGTTTCAACATAATCAAGACCGGGTCGTTGAGTAAAACCACGTGCAACGAGCCGAGCTTTGTAACGATCAAGTGATCCATCTGAGTGATATTTAATCCGATAAATCCATTTGGAACCGACCACATGATACGTAGGATCCGGAGGAACTAATTCCCAGGTGTGATTGCGCAGTAGAGCATCGTATTCTTCTTGCATAGCATTACGCCATTGAGGACTTTTAAGAGCTTGAGTGATGGAAGATGGCTCGGAGGTTGAGGCAAGATGAGTGTGTAGATTTAATTTTTGAATGGGTTTGCGGATATTATTTTTAGCACGAGTAATCATGGAGTGAGTGGGTGAGTTAGAGGCCGAAGGTGAAGGAGGGGACGAAGTAGGGGACAGAGAGGGAGATGCGGACGAGCTAGGTGTAGGGGAAGAGTGGGTGTCGGATGAGGACGAAGATGGGGAGGAAGGTGCGGATGAAGGCGGAGAGGGTGACTGGGAATGAGGGAGAGTGGGTATGATGGGGTCGGGGAAATGAGATGGGCTGGGAGTGTTTACAGAATCAGCTTGGGTGGGATGGGAGGGCTTGCGGAATGGGAAAACCTCTTCGACAAATTTAACATGACGGGATACATACAAACGAGCATTGGACACATCATAACAGTAGTAGGCACTTTGTGTAAGCGAATAGCCTAAGAAGACACAAGGAACGGACCGAGGTTGAAGTTTGTGATCGGTATAGGGGCGTAGCCATGGGTAGCATAAACATCCAAAGGAGCGTAGTTTGGCGTAGTTTGGGTGTTGACCAAAAATACAAAAATAAGGTGACTGCATAGATAAAGTAGGTGTGGGTAGGCGGTTTATAAGGTAAACGGCCGTGGCAAAGGCATAAGGCCAGTAATTTAGTGGAAGAGAAGCATGACTCATAAGAGAAAGACCGGTTTCAACTATGTGAAGATGGCGGCGTTCCGAGAACCCATTATGTTCTGGGGTGTGCGGGGGGGACGTGTAGTGAGAAATGCCGTGAGAGGCTAGATGAGGACGAAGAGCAATATATTCAGTTCCATTATCTGAGTAGAGTATTTTTATGGACAAATCAAAATATTTTTCGACCAGAGATTGAAACTGTATAAACGTGGTGGTAACATCAGATTTTCTGCGTAGCGGATAGAACCAAACATATTTTGTAAAATGGTCAACAAAAATAACATAGTATTTAAAGTCATCAAAAGATAAAACCGGGGAAGTCCAAACATCCGAGAAAATTATTTCCAGGGGACGCGAGGAATGTAACGTAGACGAACCAAAGCTATGTTTGTGACTTTTATTCTCTAGACATGCCGAGCAATGAGTAAAAGAGGAAGACAAAATATCTAAAATATTATTCGAGACCAATGACTGGAAAATAGGTCGAGAGGGGTGCCCAAGCCTGTGATGCCAAGTGTGTTGAGAGGTGCGGCTGGTGGCAAAAGCAAGTAGGGGCGGAGAGGGCCACTCATATAGTCCGTTTCTAACCGGTCCATGCATCAGGGGTGTTTGGGTCAGAAGATCCTTCACAACAAATTTATCGGGTAAGAATTCAACGGATAAATTATGATCATGACATAATTGAGAAATAGAAACTAAATTACGAGCCATGTGAGGGACACACAAAACATTATTAAGAGTAAGAGTATGAGACTGTGAGATTGGTAAAGGAGTCGAACCAGTGTGTGTAACGGGGAGGGAGGTACCATCACCAATGATCATACCATCATGACCAGAATAAGGAGCATGAAGAGAGAGATTTTGCAAGTCCGAGGTTATGTGATTTGTAGCGCCTGTGTCCAAAAGCCAGGGAGACGGGTTCAAACCAGCAACATGGGCTTGCTGATTTCTTGGTTGCCATGGTGCAGGAGCTCGGGTGGGCTGAACCGTGGGCTGCAGGGTGGGTGATGCCTGATTCGATCGAGCTTGAACCTGAAATTGAGGACAAAAGCGAGCTGAGTGACCATGAACAGAGCATAATTGACATTTACCGTTATAGGGGCGTCGTCCTCGAGGGTGATTAGATTGGGAATTGGACTCGGGTGGAGGTACAGACTGAGGTCGAAATGAATTTGCTAGAGGTGACTGCCTGGAGCTTGGATTTGGATGACGAAACGCAGCATGAGCCGATGGTTGACCGAAGCTTGAAACACGGTCAGATCGAACAGCAGGGGCATAGTTTAAGAGTTTTTCATGAAGCTCTTCAAAGGGCATATCAGTCTCTCGCATTTGCACCGCTCTGGCAATTTCCAGGTAATCATCACCCAATAATTCGAAGACTAAATCAATTATGTCATCATCAGACATTTTGGCACCTAGCATAGCTAATTCATCGGTTTTACTTTTGATTGCATAGAGAAACTCAGACATAGTACCATCACCTTTCCTGATCTTTTTGAGGGAATCTTTAATCTGGCGGATACGGCCTCGAGAGGGTTTGTTGTATGTATCAGCCAATCTTTTCCAAGCTTCAGCAGAATTTTTAGCACCTAGAATGATGGAGGTAGCATGATCAGAAAGAGAGGCCATAATTGCATTGATGATGAGCTTGTCCTGGCGTTTCCATATGTTGCAGGCCGGATTGATTTTGGAGACACCATTGACGGTGATTGTGGGTGGAGGACAAACGTTTGTACCATCAACAAAGCCGAAAAGATCGTAACCGTAAAGGAGTGATTCGAATTGCATATGCCAAGCAGCATAGTTGGAAGCATTTAGCTTGATGGATATTTGGGTGGCTGGGTTGAGGGGAATAATTTGAGGGAGAGAGCCGGAGGTGACATCACCGGAGAGGGTGGAGGAGTGACTGGCAGCCATGGCTGTGAACTGAAAATTGCAGAATTGGAGGCGTGAAAAGTGGTAACCGAAAGCAAAATTGGAAGAAGATTGGAGAGAGACAGAGAGTTTTCTGGAGTTAGGACGGGAAAAAAAAGAAAAAAAAAAAGAAAAGAAGGGGGGAAGGCGTAAATCCTATGCAAGAGTATACAGCTCCGATACCATATGTTAGTAATACCATCCGCAACGGAAGCGATTTAAGGATCTAGATCTATATAATACACGTAATAAAATAACTAGATCTACTCTACAAGGGGGTTGTAGAACATACCTCTTGGATCTCAAAATCCAAGTTGGAAACCGCAATAGAAAGAACGAACGAAGGTGTGAAGAGCACCACGATCTTCCGTACGTGTGATCCAAGCAACTCCCGGTGGAAGGAAATCCTCGTCTCGAATCCTTCCGATATGCTACCCGGAAAAATCTCCAAGATTTTTCCCCAATCACCCTTGGCCGAAATTTCTATCTTCTCTCTAAGAGTTGATAGTCGAAATTTTCATGTGTGTCAAGGCTTGGGAGAACTCTCTTTATATAGGAGAGTAAAACTTAAGCCCCAAGGATTTTATAATTAATACAAAATCAATTATGATAATCCTATTAAATAAAAGATAATCCCAAAATATTCTAGAACAAATCTAGAATAATCTTTATCTTTATTTCTTACCATAAATATTTATCCAATAAATATTTTGTGCACATGTCTTATTAATCACAAGAAAACTAATTTCTTGTTTATTAAAACAATGCTTTGGCCGAAATTCTCATTGTTGACCTAGTCAACATAAATTTCGACTAACACACTAATTTTGCCAAGATTATGAAAAATGTCTTTTTCACATATTTAATTATTTAGCCCAACTAATTTAATAGTCCACTAAACAATTAATTCACATATCTTTTTAATAAAGTCCAACAAGAACTAAATTAATATTATTAGGATTCGACGTCCGAGAATGGCTATGCTATATTAGGAGGCACGTCGGGGACCATGGACTAATAATCAGCGGCTCCGATAAATCAAATAAATAATTATAGAATAATTATATTCGATAAATCAATCACAGGAATATGCCACCATAATCCCGTGACTGCACTCCTCCGATTATAAGATTACATTTATCTCCTCACGAGAATAATAATAAGCGTCCATTGATATAATCATTACATATGGATTAATCCTCCATAGACCGTTCATTCTAAATCGGGAAGTTACCGTTAACCCTTTCTAGAACCTCTTATCCTTATTTACCATTAACCCCCTAGTGATCAATTAGTGCACATAACTGACTAGTAGCTAATTAGTCAAATGTGAACTCCCGGGATCGATCATTTTCTTAGGGCTAACAAATAAGGGAACTGTCTATTTACTTCCATAAATGGAAGGAATGGATTCCGTATCTGTGATAACACAGACTACTCACTCAATCCAGTACAATGCCAAGATGGGGTAATTCGGACCACAGACTCGGTGTAATCCTTAACCGTCAAGTCAAACTTCATACTGATTCAAGCAGTTGACTGTGATCACCTCAGGATTAAGATATATCCATAAATATGATCATCCATTGATTCGATAAGACTTCTCGATTACGGAATTATATCGTGAACTCTAATCAAATCGGTCCAGCCCTATATGATATATCTATCATATATAAATGCCCCATTAGGTTCTCTTAACCGAAAGTCCGGATAAGACAATCACACCTATTGTGTTATGGGCGCATTAATAGCACGTTAAAGGAGAGACCCGATACTCTCGATTAACTTCACTACGGGCTAATTGTATTTTAAGTACATCTTCACTAACTCAATCCTCCCGTGTATATACCATATACTGAGTTAAGTGATTACATAAACGATATACTTAGGGTTTTCCGTAGTGTAAATACTATTGTCACATCGGTGAATATGAGAATAATAAATATGAATAATAACATCATTTCATTTATTAAATAAAACAATTACAAAATTGTCTTTCGGGCATTACACCTAACACCATATTGAATTGAGTATTAACAGTTGTGTATAATACATTTACATAAGGTGTATATATATAGTTACAAATGTATGATTCTAGAAGATTTGCTATAAATACGGTCTACCTATAATAAATGCATATAAATGCATATATACTAAAATATATCTAAAATATATCTTCAATACAGTATAGTCTAATAGAAATGTAGGGACTTAAAGGTAGTAAATTCGATTTTTAATATGTTTGTGGTGCTAAAAGTAATTATGTGGTGTGATATAGTAAAATAAATTTAATCAAAAAATAGATGCCAATAGAACCACCCTATTATATTTGATAGATGGTAAAGTTGAATGTTTTTTTTTTCCCTTTTTTTTTTCTCATTGAGGTAGTTAATATGAATGTGTTTTTGTCAAGATAATTACATGTAGATGCCACATGGGATTACTTTTGATGTAAAGTGACAAATGCCCCACATGTAGGATTTTTTTTCAGGGTCTCTTACATTTGATTAGACTTAATCTGAAATAGGGGTGTAATCGAGTTGAGTCAATACTCTATAGGGTTTGAGCTCGACTCGATTAAAAAATTTCAGGCTCGAAACTCATCTCGAGCTCGATCAAGCCATAAAAAAACAAGATCGAACTTGTCGTTAACTACTCGATATAATTTGACTCGGCTCGTAAGATCGATTATTTTCCTAGAATTCAAATAATGTTTTACGAAATATGGTAAAATCGAGCTCGACTCGAATAATATTTTTTTTAATTATGAAAAATAATATTTTATAATAAATTTAATTAATTATTTAATTAAGCTCGATTAAGTTCGTGAGCTACTCGATTACTATATTTTAAAACTCGAGCTCGGCTCAACAAAAACCAAATCGAATCGATCTCTCTTGAGAGTCGAGTACGAGTTGCTCACGAGTAGTCCGGCTCATTTACAGCTCTAATCAAATCAATAACTTTTCCTTATGTATAGTGTTATTTAGACGCGTGATATGCTCCAAAAAGTTGGGATCGTAAATCACCGATCCCTTACCAGCCTTTTATCAAGTATACTAGTAAAAATTAGTGTCTAGCTTTGCACGATTCGGCCCTGTCCAGGCTGTGTTTGTAACACTCTATATTGGTTTAATTGCTTCAAGACACAGTCTATGAAAATGGTAGATTGGTGCAGTAAAATTATGGGACGCGTACATGCTCCAGATTCAGCAGATATTTACATATAGGTGGTAGTCCGATATTATACATGAACCTGGTTTAGCACAATGATTTGTTACAACAGACTCTTCATAATCTGTTCATGTTCATAGTTGGGGTAAATACTTTAGTCTGGGTACTCGGTTTTTTTATTCATGACGAGGTAAAGTTTTTTTGGGGTGATTGACCCAATTGGATCCATACAACTCACCATAATCATGGTTCAAAGTCTCGGCCGAGTCGGCTCCGACTCGAAGCTTACCGGTACAAAGTTACGGATTCATGCATCTCGATTTAGATATGAATCGGGTACGTATCGGCCTGACTCGGCAAAACTCGGTCTGACTCGGGAAAAATCGGCCTGACTCGGCCGAGTCAATCCGATACTACAATGATTTCGACTGGAACACCCTTTTTAGCCGATCAAAAGCAATCTACACCCTTTTCAGCAAGTCTAGCAATCTACACCAGTAGTATCTTTTCAAAAAGAAAAAGAAAAAAACCAGCAGCAGAGAATCTTACCTCTTTTCATAAGAAATAATAGTAAGCCCATGAGCCTCTTGAGTGACTGATTCTAATGAATTCGACCGAGTCAAAACTCTGTAGAATGTTGTCCAAATCTCTGTTACAGAGAATTGTGGCATTGTCAGATTCTGACTTCAGATAACACACCCATGTTGATTCCAACTGGTGCAGTGTTATCCTTCACAAACACTAATATATATGTATATATTCACTACTGTACTAAAAAATTGATATCCAGACTTCAAAAGACTTATCAATATTCTGGTCAAATCCATATATTATAGAAATATATGACTTCTAATGACCAATAGGTTTGCTTTTATCCACAAAGGACATAAGCCTTGACAGTCATCCTGTCATAAGTTCATAAGGCAATACCCTTCTGTTCCGAATGAATCCAAATTCCGTTTGTTTGGCAAGAAAATCTCAGGGAAATCACCCCTATTTTCTGCTTTTGAACGAAATCATGCAATACTAAGTGGTAAGAGAGTCCAACGTCTGATTAACTCTCTACTTCTTAGGGAATTACCCCTAGACCACTCAAGCTTTGCTCTGAAAGATAAACTTTCGTATTCATTCTACTCTCTTCCATGTAGATCCAATTACTCCCACTGGGCCTGAGACGCTCGGTGGTTCTACAAGAGTATGAATAGAACTGGAGTACTGAACTCCATTCACAGGGTTATGGCTATTAAACCAACCTCTATTATCAGAATCCTATACTGCTCACAAAAGAGCCATAGGTCATCAATCGATCCTCAGACTACAAAGTCCGCAGAAACTGTAATGGGTAATGGATAAACCATACTCCCAATACTTATTGGATGGATCGAAATTCTGATCTAGTTTAGTAGTATTTAGTGTTATCACCAACAACCGATGTTGGATGTGGTCTGATTTTAATCAGTTAGTAACTACCTTGAGTAAACGTACTTCAAGGTTCAAGGTTTTACTGTTCATGGATTCTATTAGAAAGGATGCAACAGTATAACTGTCCCTTCCCGATGTCAAGAATCTGATAACGCACCTTTTTCTCAATGCTACAAGATATATAACGATTGGTCACTGACCGAACGTGTACGCGAAATTCCCAGTCAAACCATCAAGCATCATGTGCTAAATGCTTATATTGACGGAATTTGGGTGAACCGAATCCACTCATTATCCGTTAATTCCAAAGCACATTCTAGGTAGACTTCTCGGTTCTACACTTCAATGTAAACCGTTATTTCACTTCCAATATCTTTATTGAGTTAAGCAGTGTATTGTGGCACATCTACAACTATGTAAAGGCAATTCAGTGGTTTCTTCCTTAGTGAAAGCATTTCACTATGAGGCAGACCGAGCATCAGTCCCTATGACTATGTGATGGCCCATTTCTGAGTATAGAATACTCCATCTCCGACAAAATCAGAGACACCTTTGAATATTTTGGATAAACTTACCGGAGTGTTTGAGTAGTTGTCAGACTAGAAGTCACTACTCATAAGCCCCTACTAGCTTGTATCTTTCATCAAACCCCGAAGGTCGTCATGAACAAGCTATGTTACTTCTTTATAACCATTATCCTTTCCCGATTGAAAGGAAAATTAGTCATTGAACCTTTAAGACAATCTAACCAGACTGGGAGAAAGGAATCACCCTGAACCAGTCTTCAGGTCTTGTCTTTTAGGGACTATGCACTAACTGTGGAATATGAAGAAGTGTTTATCTAAATATAGAAACCAATTGCTTTTAATAGTTCTTAAGATGTGTTTTATATACTTATTTCAGCAGTTGTAAGTGGTTTTGACTTTATCAAACAAAAGTCCGAGTCTTAAATTCGTACTACAAATGGTATATTCACTTCCTATACGACAAACAAATTATCGAATAGAAGGTAAATCCATTCGTTCCAACGAATCTTAAACAGAAAATAAATTTTCCGCGATATCCAAGGATTGATTCCGAGATTCATTTCCTCATATCACTCCCACTATTTATAGCTAAAATTACTGCCCGTTGTCTATTCTATTAATCGTTAATGCATAACTATCTTGTTCTTCCAAAGAACATAGTCTACGAGAAAATCACCAAGGATTCATAGGTTGGTGATCCGAAATCACTATCCTATGGTTTTCAGTTTATTAATTTTCGGTTTAGCCTTAAAATCAACTCAGTTTTAGATGACTAACACTCTTAGACATACTCTCCCATTCTTGACTTTCCATAAATGGAAACAGTTTTGAACTAGCAGTTCGTGTGAGTAGATACTACTCTTGAACCGTGGGATGTCTATTTCGAGTGTTACTTGTCCGGACTTGTCGGATTTTCTAATATACTAGAAAAACAACAAATCATAACATTAAAGCTCCCACTAGTTTATCGGTTCCAAATACCGTCTAACCAGCAATGCTTCATTTTATGATTTTCCAAATTTTCAATTTGAAAATCTCTTGTGTAAACACTTACACAGTTCTAATGTTTCCAGAAAAATACAAATCATAAAACTCCCACTAGTTCATCGATTCCAAATATCGTCTAACTAGCAACAGTTCATGATTTTCCGATTTTTCAATTAGAACGGTTACGTGTGTAGTCACTACACACTGAAAATTCACTAGAAGAATTTCAAAGTCCGAAATCACCTTTGATCAAACTAAGTTTGTCTTCCGTTTGACACGAATGACACTAGTGACATGCCTATATGTCACTCTGGTTTTAAAAAGGCTTAAGAGAAAATATCTCTTTTGAAAAATAATTTGCATTATCGATTAACTAGTTCAACGTCCTAGTTACTTTCCACTTTTTAACGAAGTCAATACTAGTCAATTATAAATTTTAAGCAATTTAGTAAGGGATATAATGTTGTAAATAAAATGACATATATTAATTCAAGTTTAACACTACTATATTTATTTTAGGAATTGTAAACTAAAATTAAGTCTACTCTACCATTCCAAGGTTTTAACCTCGCATCTCAGTGCCGCCTTAGGGTAGGTCAAAGAGATGACAGTTAAAGCGAGACAATCTCATCAATGAATAACTTGTGAGAATCGAACATCCCACGAGAATCGAACATCCCTTTATTCATTGACTACCTTCCTTTTTAAGCCTAGGTATTACCAAAAATACCCATGATGAGTGTGACCTACTATATCGGATCTCTTAGGTACGCCCCGAGTGTGCCGTCTTAGGATAGGTCGGTGACCCGACGAGTACCCAGAAATCCTATCCTTTCGGAGACCAAGCCATGAATGTTGATAGGGGTGAACACCATCCTTAGGGGACGAAATCAAAGCGCCATGAGGCGTCACCCTTCTCTCACTTACTTGTATCTATAGTAGAGGCCGTGGGGTTGGCTGTCGCCTCCCCCGCTCCCACTCAATATTTTGGAAGTGGTGGTGGGTTAACTAACCACGTCTTTTTGATGTTAACATAAAAGCACATCAAATCAAGGATTCCGAATGGTGTCGGTAACGTAGGCAAGCCTACCCGTCCTATTCGTTGGAACATATGTGACAGTCGGACGAAATCGGGTCAAGAGAGCCCTATTGAGATTAGAAGGAATCACCCCTCCACTCTCGGTTTGGCTTAGTCTTGCCGGACCCCCGTGCATACATCACACTAGGAGGGTTAAGTCGTTTGAGCGAAACTCAGTTGACCACCCAACCTATAGGCGAACCGTTTTTATCCAAGATTTACTGTTCTTTTACCATCATTCAATCTCGTAGACACTACGAATTGAAAACATGATCTCGTTTGGGCTTTAAGGCGGTTCACCGAGAACACACACCGAAAGGCTTAACGATTTCATAACCCGTCCTCGGATCTTTAATTAGTTACTAAATTAAATTAATTACCACATATTAATAAAATTTCAACTAATTACACGAGTTTGTATACATGCCTATTTTAATTACCAAAATTAAAATGCTACATGTATGCATGGAGTGGATTTATGATATGATGCATGTCATGGCAATTCCGATTTTATATCTATTTTATGATCAAACACATAAAAAATAAATGCGGAAAATTTAAATACCGAGATGGATCGTTGGCACCCCCGTATCTAATCTATTAGAAAATAAAAAACAACCAAAACCCTAACTAGGGTTTACTACTTTCTAACTAAATCTGCAGCTGTTCGAACTCTTCGACGATCGCCATACCAAACGAACTCGGATCGGGACGAAACTTTCCAGATCATATCTTCACTCCTTGAACTTCAATATGGACGGTTGGATCGGTGCTTTGACTTACCAATTTTCTCCAGTAAACCGCCAAACTTGCTGCTGAAACTGACTATGACTGCACTGCATCAAGGACTTCCTGAGGGAGATCGGGAATCGAGATGAATCCCGATTGACCTGAAATTTTTATGGTACGTCCAAAACTCCAAGTTGATCAATCTGAACGGTCGGATTTTCGTTTCAATGGTCCAAACGCTCCCAGAAAATCGAGGAAGACACAGGTAGTGTTTCTGTGAATCCTGCGTTTTTCTGTTACAGCAGCCTTTTCGCAGCATCAAACGGATATTGAAACAGACTCTGATCGACGGCAAAATTTGTGGAGTTGATCATCATCTTCTAATCTTGATTCTGACCGGAGGGATCTTCGTTTCAACGGTTCGATCAACGGGAAAAGAAAAAATACTAAACATCTACTAACTAGATCTATTTGCTGGAAATTAAACTTGCAATAAAGATAAATTACATAATTTCCTATACTCATATGAACGAATTTTCATCGTTCATATGAGTGTACAATAGATCTAACGGGTAAACAATGCCAACCCCAATCCATCTCTTCAACCACAACAATCGCAACAACATAAAAAATATGTAAACATGCATCGGCCAAAATTTAAAATAAAAGCTACATGTTTTCCACTCCTAGATCTAATATTTTATACGAATAAATATAGATCCCCTTGGCGACTGATACCACTGTTAGTAATACCATCCGCAACGGAAGCGATTTAAGGATCTAGATCTATATAATACACGTAATAAAATAACTAGATCTACTCTACAAGGGGGTTGTAGAACATACCTCTTGGATCTCAAAATCCAAGTTGGGGAACCGCAATAGAAAGAACGAACGAAGGTGTGAAGAGCACCACGATCTTCCGTACGTGTGATCCAAGCAACTCCCGGTGGAAGGAAATCCTCGTCTCGAATCCTTCCGATATGCTACCCGGAAAAATCTCCAAGATTTTTCCCCAATCACCCTTGGCCGAAATTTCTATCTTCTCTCTAAGAGTTGATAGTCGAAATTTTCATGTGTGTCAAGGCTTGGGAGAACTCTCTTTATATAGGAGAGTAAAACTTAAGCCCCAAGGATTTTATAATTAATACAAAATCAATTATGATAATCCTATTAAATAAAAGATAATCCCAAAATATTCTAGAACAAATCTAGAATAATCTTTATCTTTATTTCTTACCATAAATATTTATCCAATAAATATTTTGTGCACATGTCTTATTAATCACAAGAAAACTAATTTCTTGTTTATTAAAACAATGCTTTGGCCGAAATTCTCATTGTTGACCTAGTCAACATAAATTTCGACTAACACACTAATTTTGCCAAGATTATGAAAAATGTCTTTTTCACATATTTAATTATTTAGCCCAACTAATTTAATAGTCCACTAAACAATTGATTCACATATCTTTTTAATAAAGTCCAACAAGAACTAAATTAATATTATTAGGATTCGACGTCCGAGAATGGCTATGCTATATTAGGAGGCACGTCGGGGACCATGGACTAATAATCAGCGGCTCCGATAAATCAAATAAATAATTATAGAATAATTATATTCGATAAATCAATCACGGGAATATGCCACCATAATCCCGTGATCGCACTCCTCCGATTATAAGATTATATTTATCTCCTCACGAGAATAATAATAAGCGTCCATTGATATAATCATTACATATGGATTAATCCTCCATAGTCTGTTCATTCTAAATCGGAAGTTACCGTTAACCCTTTCTAGAACCTCTTATCCTTATTTACCATTAACCCCCTAGTGATCAATTAGTGCACATAACTGACTAGTAGCTAATTAGTCAAATGTGAACTCCGGGATCGATCATTTTCTTAGGGCTAACAAATAAGGGAACTGTCTATTTACTTCCATAAATGGAAGGAATGGATTCCGTATCTGTGATAACACAGACTACTCACTCAATCCAGTACAATGCCAAGATGGGGTAATTCAGACCACAGACTCAGTGTAATCCTTAACCGTCAAGTCAAACTTCATACCGATTCAAGCGGTTGACTGTGATCACCTCAGGATTAAGATATATCCATAAATATGATCATCCATTGATTCGATAAGACTTCTCGATTACGGAATTATATCGTGAACTCTAATCAAATCGGTCCAGCCCTATATGATATATCTATCATATATAAATGCCCATTAGGTTCTCTTAACCGAAAGTCCGGATAAGACAATCACACCTATTGTGTTCTGGGCGCATTAATAGCACGTTAAAGGAGAGACCCGATACTCTCGATTAACTTCACTACGGGCTAATTGTATTTTAAGTACATCTTCACTAACTCAATCCTCCCGTGTATATACCATACACTGAGTTAAGTGATTACATAAACGATATACTTAGGGTTTTCTGTAGTGTAAATACTATTGTCACATCGGTGAATATGAGAATAATAAATATGAATAATAACATCATTTCATTTATTAAATAAAACAATTACAAAATTGTCTTTCGGGCATTACACCTAACACCATATTGAATTGAGTATTAACAGTTGTGTATAATACATTTACATAAGGTGTATATATATAGTTACAAATGTATGATTCTAGAAGATTTGCTATAAATACGGTCTACCTATAATAAATGCATATAAATGCATATATACTAAAATATATCTAAAATATATCTTCAATACAGTATAGTCTAATAGAAATGTAGGGACTTAAAGGTAGTAAATTCGATTTTTAATATGTTTGTGGTGCTAAAAGTAATTATGTGGTGTGATATAGTAAAATAAATTTAATCAAAAAATAGATGCCAATAGAACCACCCTATTATATTTGATAGATGGTAAAGTTGAATGTTTTTTTTTTTCCCTTTTTTTTTTCTCATTGAGGTAGTTAATATGAATGTGTTTTTGTCAAGATAATTACATGTAGATGCCACATGGGATTACTTTTGATGTAAAGTGACAAATGCCCCACATGTAGGATTTTTTTTCAGGGTCTCTTACATTTGATTAGACTTAATCTGAAATAGGGGTGTAATCGAGTTGAGTCAATACTCTATAGGGTTTGAGCTCGACTCGATTAAAAAATTTCAGGCTCGAAACTCAGCTCGAGCTCGATCAAGCCATAAAAAAACAAGATCGAACTCGTCGTTAACTACTCGATATAATTTGACTCGGCTCGTAAGATCGATTATTTTCCTAGAATTCAAATAATGTTTTACGAAATATGGTAAAATCGAGCTCGACTCGAATAATATTTTTTTTAATTATGAAAAATAATATTTTATAATAAATTTAATTAATTATTTAATTAAGCTCGATTAAGTTACGTGAGCTACTCGATTACTATATTTTAAAACTCGAGCTCGGCTCAACAAAAACCAAATCGAATCGATCTCTCTTGAGAGTCGAGTACGAGTTGCTCACGAGTAGTCCGGCTCATTTACAGCCCTAATCTGAAATCAATAACTTCTCCTTATGTATAGTGTTATTTAGACACGTGATATGCTCCAAAAAGTTGGGATCGTAAATCACTGATCCCTTACCAGCCTTTTATCAAGTATACTAGTAAAAATTAGTGTCTAGCTTTGCACGATTCGGCCCTGTCCAGGCTGTGTTTGTAACACTCTATATTGGTTTAATTGCTTCAAGACACAGTCTATGAAAATGGTAGATTGGTGCAGTAAAATTATGGGACGCGTACATGCTCCAGATTCAGCAGATATTTACATATAGGTGGTAGTCTGATATTATACATGAACCTGGTTTAGCACAATGATTTGTTACAACAGACTCTTCATAATCTGTTCATGTTCATAGTTGGGGTAAATACTTTAGTCTGGGTACTCGGTTTTTTTATTCATGACGAGGTAAAGTTTTTTTGGGGTGATTGACCCAATTGGATCCATACAACTCACCATAATCATGGTTCAAAGTCTCGGCCGAGTCGGCTCCGACTCGAAGCTTACCGGTACAAAGTTACGGATTCATGCATCTCGATTTAGATATGAATCGGGTACGTATCGGCCTGACTCGGCAAAACTCGGTCTGACTCGGGAAAAATCGGCCTGACTCGGCCGAGTCAATCCGATACTACAATGATTTCGACTGGAACACCCTTTTTAGCCGATCAAAAGCAATCTACACCCTTTTCAGCAAGTCTAGCAATCTACACCAGTAGTATCTTTTCAAAAAGAAAAAGAAAAAAACCAGCAGCAGAGAATCTTACCTCTTTTCATAAGAAATAATAGTAAGCCCATGAGCCTCTTGAGTGATTGAGTCTTGCCCTCTTTATAAAAAAAATTTACAGATTAAAAGCACCAACACAAGCCACAACACATCTTTGATTCACCACAACTTCATTTTTTAGTTAAATTTCCTCAATTTCTGATTCAATTTCTGAGTTCTGTTCTGGCCAAGAAACAAAACCAAAACCAAATACCCATTTTTTGAGCGCCCCGACTTGAAATTGAATTGGAGTTGGAGTCTTTTACTTCAATCCTTTGACGCCACCATCTGAGTGACTGAGTCACCGCAGCGACTTGAGTCCTGAGCGACGGCGAGAGGTTGGTTTTTTTTTTCTTCTTCTTCTTTTTTTTTTCTTTTTTTCCTATGGAATCCACCTCAATGAACTGTAAAGTAATTTGCTGATTTGCAAGAATAATAAATATAATATAATACTATTTTATTAAACTGAAATATTACCTTTCAGACCCATATTATATTATTTTAGTTTATCAAGCAAACAATTTTTTTTAGCGTTTTAACTTTAACTTTAATTTTAATTTTAATGACTATTTATAGATAACAATTTTTTGAATGCTATTCTCAGGAATCTCAATATGGTAAACATGTTCACATAGGGAATTCCTTGAAGATGTTATATGACGATGATGCATTTAACTATTTATTCTAGATTTAAAATGTATTTGATGATTTGATGTAAAAATTAAGAGTATCATGTCTTATTTGGATAACGTAACGCGACAGCGTACATTTTGTTGTATTTAATAAAAAAAAAATGATCTTGATTATTGTTTTGGGACATTTTGATGTTGTGTTAACTTATTCATATTTTTTTTGAATTTTTTAAAGCATTTTATATAGGAGGAAACTCGTCTCGCCCGAAACGATACCGATACGCGACGAGTCATGTGACTCACCGCGACTTTGAACCATGACCATAATACGTTCGTGTGAGATCAAATCAAAGTGAAAATCATGGAATATGTCTCACCAGTAAGGAAACTTTCACAGTAAAGTACCCTAACAACTCATGAATACATGAACCATTAATATAAAGAAGACGGCTAAGTAGTAGAAGTGCATGGATATTACGTCTTACGTTCTCCATTGTTGTTCGGGCAGTTTCAATGGGAGTTGGGAAGTGGTAGCCTGAACATTTTTGTTACGTCTCTATAAGCCCTGCGGACAACCAAGTCTGTCACTTCAGCATGGTTGAGTTCATACCTGTGTTTTTTTTAATGGTATAAAATGCAAACTGTAATAAGAAATACAAGATACAAAAGATGTATTTAGATTGGCATAAAAGCATTTGAAGAAACAAAAGTTAATGGGACTAACATAATATGAGTAAAGGTAATTTGTGGTATTTCACTGTGTATAAGATTGAGTACAAGGTGTTTATATAGTGGTACAACGGCTTGGGCTCCAAGACAATAAATAAAGAATATTAAAATACAATTACAAATATTAATCAAATATTAATCCGTAGATAATATATCCTCGACACGCCCTCGCAATCCCGTGGGTAACTGGTGAACACGGAGATTGGTTTTTAATGCTGAAAACCGCGGATTCCCTAAGGGCTTCGTCATAACATCCGCAACTTGGTCCTTGGAGCTTAAAAAGGAGACCGAAAGCTTTTTGGAAGCAACTAACTCCCGAACATGGTGAAAGTCGATCTCAATATGTTTGGTGCGAGCATGGAACACGGGGTTGTGAGCAAGATACGTTGCACCGATATTATCACACCACAAAACGGGTGGAGATGGGAGAGAGACACCCATATCACCCAGGAGGCTGCAGAGGCACTGAAGTTCAGCAGCGGTATTGGACAACGTCTTATACTCAGCCTCAGTACTGCTCTTTGAAACTGTCAAGTGTTGTTTAGCACGCCAACTGACCAGGTGAGATCCAAGGAAAACACAATAAGCACCCACAGAGCGACGATCATCCGGATCAGCAGCCCAATCCGAGTCAGAGTATGCATGAAGGATAGGTCGAGAACCCCGGGAAAAGAACAAGCCATCCGAAACTGTGTGCTTGAGGTAACGTAGGATGCGTTTCACTGCCATCCAGTGAGCCTCTGTAGGGCGTTGCATAAATTTACTGGAACGGTGAACAACAAAGGCAATGTCAGGCCTCGTAAAACTAAGATATTGAAGACCACCAACAATGGCGCGATATAGGGCCGGATCAGAGAACAGTGGGCCGGCATCCTGATACAACCGAGTGGATGCAGACATCGGTGTTAGACAAGGTTTGGCTGTTGTCATAGCCGCATGATGTAAGAGCTCAACAATGTACTTCCTCTGAGTCAGATAGAGGCCCTCAGGGGAAGATAACACCTCAACCCCTAAGAAATAGTGGAGAGTCCCAAGGTCCTTGACAGGAAACTGACGGCCAAGATACTGAATAACCTGCTCAACAAGAGATGAAGAAGTGCCAGTAATAATGATATCATCAACATAAATTAATACAAAAATCCAATGCCCTGCAGAGGAATATATATATATAAGGAGGTGTCAGCTGTGGATGCCACAAAACCAAAGTCAGAGAGAGCAGCAGTAAATCTAGAGAACCAAGCCCGAGGAGCCTGGTGTAAACCATATAGACTGCGCTTAAGGCGACAAACATAACCCGGGTAGTCAGGGTGGACAAAGCCCGGAGGCTGCTGCATGTAGACCGGCTCAACAAGATTGCCATGTAAGAAGGCATTCTGGATGTCAACCTGCCGAAGGGACCACCCCTGAGAGACTGCAAGGGATAAAAGGATCCGAATAGTGACCGGTTTGACAACCGGACTGAATGTCTCAGAAAAATCAATGCCCTCAGTTTGGTGAAAACCTTTGGCCACTAGACGTGTTTTGTGGCGCTCAATGTGACCATCCGCATGGTGCTTGGTGCGAAACACCCACTTATTACCAATGATGTTCATGTGAGGACGAGCAGGCACCAAATCCCAAGTGTTGGTACGTAAGAGAGCATTAATTTCTTCACGCATAGCATCACGCCAAACAGCAGATTTCGAGGCCTCGGTATAGGAGGTGGGGTCAGTGGTGGCCGAGCTCAGGAGGGCTTTGGGTAAAGGATAACGGATAAAGTCCGGATGGTCTTTGGGCTTAAGAGTGTTAGTTTTGGTGCGGGTAACCATGTGGTGTGGCGGGTGAGGAGGGTCAGGAACAGGTGGAGTAGGGGTGGGTTGAGGAGAATGTGACTCGGGCAGGGAGGAGGGAGGGGAAGGAGGAGGTGACGAAGGTGGTGTAGGTTGGTGGGCAGGTGGGGTGGATTGGGTAGTGGAGGCCGAGGGTGGGGATGGCAGAGGAGGAAGGAAAGCATGGATGAGGACAGTAGTGGGCATAGACGAGAGAGGAGTAGGACTGGGAGAGTATGGGAACAGGCTCTCGTCAAAAATGACATGTCGGGCAATGTAAACACGACCCGTCGACAAATCAAGACACTTATATCCATGGTGGGATGGGCTATAGCCCAGAAAGATGCAGGATTTGGAGCGGAAGTCCATCTTGTGGCGATTGTAGGGACGAAGGTAAGGCCAGCAAGCGCAACCGAAGACACGGAGGAAGGAGTAGTCCGGGACACGTCCATAAACGACCTCATAGGGAGACTTACCATCTAGGACAGGGGTAGGGAGCGGTGACGAAAGCATCTTCCCAATATGGCAGGGGTAGGTTAGAGTGGGCAAGTAAGGACAGACCGATTTCTACAATTTGGCGGTGACGCCTTTCGATGGCGCCGACTTGTTCATGTGTATGAGGACACGAGAGACGGTGTTGGATGCCTAAACGGGCAAAGAATTGAGATACGTGACGATACTCACCCCCCCCAATCAGTTTGAATAGATTTTAATTTGGTGTTAAACAAGCGTTCAATTTGAGCAAGAAAATTAGGAAATATTCTTTCGACGTCAGACTTGACTTTGATCGGAAATAACCACAAGAATTTTGTATAATCATCCAAAAAACTAACATAATAATAATTACCATAAAGAGAGGGTTCAGTACATGGTCCCCATACATCGGAAAATATCAAATCCAAAGGTTTAAAAGACGTAAATTCAGAAGTGTAAAGTGGTTGGCGACAACTTTTAGCTAACTGACAAGGTGCACACACGTGGGTGGGTGCTTTATTTGGAACAGAAATAGAGACACGACCTAAAGCCTGACGGAGCACTTGATGAGAGCAGTGGCCTAGACGCAAGTGCCATTTATTGGAGGGACCAGAGGTGACGACATGGGCTTGAACTGGAGAGCAAGCAAGGTTGGGAGACAGATGGTAAAGACTGTCCCGAACTGAGCCTCTAAGATGGACGTGGCCCGAATGATCCTTCACAAGAAAGTAAGTGGCGTGAAATTCGAAATAAACAGAGTTATCAGCACAAAACTTACTTACCGAAAGTAGATTCTTGGTGAGGGAAGGGGAGACAAGTATGTTACGTAAGTGAAAGGTGTGAGTAGGTGTAGGGAACGAGGAGGAACCGTAATGGGATATAGACAAACCTGAACCATCACCTATGCGGACCTTGTCGGGACCGTCATAGGCCTCAGAAGAGAGATTAAGATTGCGAAAATCGTGGGAGAGATGGTGGGTAGCTCCAGTATCGGCAATCCAATCAGTGGCGGGCTGGGGATACGGGTGAGTGGCATAAGCTTGAGGTGGGGGAGGAGTCCTCGAAGGCGGCTGAATGGCGGCTGGGTCATTAGACTGCTCATAGCGATAGTAGCACTCCTTTGCAGAATGACCTGTCTTTGCGCAAATTTGACAAACAGTAGATGGGTCGGATTGAGAACGGCCTCGGCCACGACCACCGCGTCCACCACGACCACGGTAATTTGAGGAGTTTCGGTTGGAGGACTGCTGTCCACGGTGCTGCTGCTGCTGATAATTAGAGCCACTGTTTCCACGCGTAAGATTGGCCTGCGGGGCAGCCACAGGCGGAGATGAACCGGAGGTGATGAGCGTGGGTTTGTGACGGTTCAGCCGGGACTCGGAGGTGAGCAAAATAGCATAAACTTCATCAATAGAGATCGAATCACGAGCAGCAATCATTGTAACTGGGGCGTCATATTCAGAACCAAGACCAGCCAAAAGATAGGCGATGAAGTCATCATCGCCGATCGGATGCCCTGCCAAGCTCAATTCGTCGGCAATGTTCTTGAGTTTAAAGTAATATTCCACAGCAGTGAGTTCATCCTTGCGAGTGGCAGCGAGGTCAGCACGTAATTGGACCAAACGAGCTCGACTTTGGGAGGCAAACGACTTTTGCAAGGCTGACCATATTCCGGCAGCGGTAGTGGCGGTGTAGACTTGCATCAACACCTCTTCGGTTAAAGAAGATGTGATGGTGCTCAGAATTAAGTTGTCCGTTTTGAGCCAGTCAGCATAATCAGGGTTGTCAGAGGAGGTGCCATCAGCACCGGTGATGGTTTTGGATGGTGCCGGAGTTGTGCCATCAACAAACCCGTAAACACCTTGACCGCGTAGGTAGGGCACAATTTGTGCTCGCCAAAGGTTGTAGTTATTGCGGTTCAATTTGGTGATTTGAACAGCCGAAGAGGGGGTAAAGGATGGCAGCCGAGGAGCAGCAGCAATGACGCCGGAAGTTGCAGTGGTGGTCGACATGCTGAAGAAGATGATCGACAGCTAGGGTTTTTTTTGTTGAAGGATGGCTGCGCAGGGTTCTTTTTTTTTTTTTTTTTTTAAAAAAAGAGGGTATTTCGGTATTAACACAGGAGAGGATCGTTATTGCTCGATACTATAACATAATATGAGCAAAGGTAATTTGTGGTATTTCACTATGTATAAGATTGAGTACAAGGTGTTTATATAGTGGTACAACGGCTTGGGCTCCAAGACAATAAATAAAGAATAATAAAATACAATTACAAATATTAATCAAATATTAATCCGTAGATAATATATCCTCGACAGGGACAAACTATTTGCCTTATGGTCATCAGGCACATCAAATGAAGCTTACGACGTCTCAAACAAACATCATTTTACAATGCGGCCCTCCTCCCCTGCTCCCTATCAACCCACCCACCAAAAGGAGAACAATATAGCATCTATGTCACTCCAACTGGACAGGGAAGATAAGTTTTCCCATGCGCTATGATAGCTTGTGGTAATCCTATGATATGCAACAAAATATAATAAGACAAGTGTAGATGCGCCATGCAGCTTCTTATAATAGGTTGCTCTTCTGCTAAGCAGCAAGTCAGGAAGGGGGCAGGGAAGGCCAGAATTGGGAATGTTTTAAGGCTATTTTCCTAAAGTGGTGAAGGTCTTTTTTTCTCCGGTATATATATTCGTGGTGTTGGTTCGATATTAGTAGAAAGACATTGAGAAGCCAATGGCTAACATGACCATTACATTGTGCTCATTCGTGTTCATGTCCGTGCTTTTGGTAGCAATGCAATACGCAAATGAACAGAACGAACATAATGCCCTGTTTTCCGCTAACCTAATATGGAATCCTTGCACATTCTTCTTTAAATATAATGACAAGAAGCCTTAGAAATCAACATGTTTTGGCGTAATTTTTGTAGATCCTGATTATGGTGTTCTACTAAAGGCATCCATTCTTATAACTATTCAGAATGAAGTCAGATAACAGTAAATCATTTTCAATCTAACTACTACAATGTCCTACCATAAAGTCGAATAGCACACTTTATAATGCTAATTTGTGGGGGAAATGTTACACTCAATTGTGGGGGAAATGTTACTCTCTAGTACCCTAATACCCCCTGTTTGTAAATGTTGAAGCATGCAATTATCTCTAACAGCGAAATATGTAGTTTGTTCTCTATAATGAAAACTGAACGCATAGGCTGAATAAGAAAAAAACATACAACACCAGAGGGAAATGTACCACATGAGTGAACATTAGAACAAGTGAAATAAAGCATGGTAAATGGTATACATGGTTGTGGATCTATATATAATCTATTACAATGAGTAGTACCAAGAAGAATTGTGGAAACGCTAAACGTACTAGGATTTCCACAAGTGCTCATCAATCAAGGGAGGATCTTGTAAACCTTATGTGTTATACCGTGTGCTCAAAGACAGACTTTCCATTGAACAAATAAGCAGCTAGTCACTGTCCCGAACTTAAACGTTGTAACAAATTGAAGCAGCCATTATAGTTTGTTCGGTGCCATGGTAAGTCGCGACTTTTACATTCATTGAGACAATCAACAACGGTTGAGGGAGGGTTTCCCAAAGTTGTATGTTGTGTTGTTTGGTTGGGTTATCCCAAACGCGGAAGATTATTGGAAGTTTCCTATTAGTATAAAGAGTTAGGATCTGTTGAAATTTGTATTATGTAATAAATTGAATGCGTGTGGCGCTTACTCATCAGAGATCAGAATGTGGTCTGTAGATGTCAGTTCCTTATTATGGCGTCTTTCAGTGAATGCATGTATCACCATTACTGTCACAGCTGAAGGGGCATCGTCGTGTATCAGGCATACTAAAGCGTAGGCAGTGATGTGACAATATTACTCATGTAAGCGTAGTTAATGAGACAGAAGTACATACTTGGTTGCTCGTCACGGTCAGCGTATGAGAAGAAATCAGAAAACTCGGTCACGTCAAATGTGCATGGGAATCGTGGTATCGTGTCTTCTTCATATGGTTCTACTGGAGTTGTCTTGTAAAGGTTCCAGGAGTACATGTACGGACCTACTCGGCACTGCTCAGAAACTGAGCCACACCAGCATTGGATATGTAATACCGTTTGTACGGTACGAGAGTGTCCTCGAATAAGTTGATGTTTCCCACGTAAGTTGTTACGCAAATTTTGGTCCCCCTGTTTAGGAGGTTATGATGGGCATGGAAAATATATGAACCGTACATAGGTGTAGCAAAATATTTATTAATGGAAACTAAATAACATATAACCGTAAAAGATAATTCGAAGGCTAAAGAGTGTGCGATTCTTTTCAATGCCTATCGTAATCGTACGAGGCACAAAAGATCCAAGAACGTTTTGTTCCATTAGTGTATGAATTGATTTCCATTATCTAAAGGTGAAGATTTGCAGTAGATGTTCAAAATCGAGAAGAGGAAATAGGTGCCGATTCTTCACAACAGAGAAGAAAATGTGTACGCCAAAGTGGACAAACGATGTGTACCTTCATGTGTGTGACAACATAGTTGCGGTAGCGCATACTATTACGCTTACGAGCTTTTGTATGTATGGCTGTCTTTTGGTGGATGCCTTTCAAGAACTTGTATCAACACAGTCCAGTTTTGTTTGCATCTATCAATAGCAAGTGCGTCAAACAATGGCCTAGACATTGGCCCCTGTTAATGTGTGAATAAAACCGTTAAGAGTTAAGTAGTATGAAAAGTAAACATGGATCAAAACTAATACAGAACCAGGTGAGAATGAGTTTCGGGTTCCATCCACATACAAGAAAGGGTAGGGCAGAGTAAGTTGTGACTGCGTATGTTGGTGTTAGGCAGGTAAGATGTAAACATAGATCTAAAAATGACCAAAAAGGAGGCAAGGAATAAAGGCTACATGAGGGCAAAATACAACTGAAGAGAACTAAACGTACACACAATCAGCAAGTGAAAATTAATATTTCATATAGGCACAAGGGAAACCACTAAACAGCGCAAACATACCTTGGATGAAGACGCTGAGCCAGTAACCGGAGCATGAAGACATGATGAGGAGGCCGAGAAAGGCAAACAAATTACACCGCATCACTATACAATTTGATGAAAATAATACAGGTAGAAGAAAAATAAACAGACAGGTGGGCTATAAACCACCACCAACATGCAGATAAAAACTTCAAAATTAAATATCATGAATTGAAGAAAAGAAACAAACCGACTCATCAAGAAAGGCTACTTGAAAGGAAGAATTATCAGATGGATTTTGGAGGAAAACCCCAGAGAATTAGAAATCTGAGGCTCTGTACCTTATTAATTTGTATCACTTAGTTGAATAATCAATAGTTAGCGAGTGTTTAGCAGGGCGAGACAAAACAGTAAGCCGTTTCTTATTGTAATACTTCCTTTTTTTTGTTCTATGTTAATATATAGTATTATAAGCTGTTATGTCTCTTTCCTCTCTGCCACCTAGTTAACTGTTTGGCAGTGTTTATTCACATTTCTGGAAAAGAACAGAGAAGAATTTGTATACTCAGATATTTACTATCAAACTAAGTAACTCTTAAGAATTTTGATAGTTATTCATTTACAGCTTCTTCATGCAAGTAGAATTACTGCTTGAAATTTTGTTTTAACATAGTATACATGTTTCCAAAAGCAAAGAAAATGAATGGAATCTCCATTTGGCTTTATTACAAACCTAGAGTCTCGAACTTTGCGGACAAATGACAACTATATTATTGGTATCACACTATTCCAGAAGGTTGTTTTGTTCATAATATTATCTTCATGTGTACTCTAACTTCCTCCCACATTTGGAGGGCTCTCTACCTTATTTACTCAAAAGGACACACAAGAAGGCATAATAATATCGTGCAGAGCAGCCATGAGCCGCCTGGTAATTCTGGAACTATTTTGCCTTTTTTCGGGTTCATGCTGTTTTTTGATCAGGCCATAGCTGGTGCTGGTGGTACTCTGCTACTCAAGGAACACGGCGTATGTTCATTCACAACTCTCAGTAATTTAGTTCTATTAATGAACACCGCTCGGAACACATGTTCAGGAAAACACTACATGCAAGACTATTTTCTGTTTTAAATCTGTTAAAAAAATCAGGGGGAAAGACAATTTTTTGGAACAAAAGAAAATAACAATGGATTCAAGGAGGTACTTCACACTAGAAATCAGAAAATATTCAATGGAAATCTATCATATGGAGCCGTGTTTAAATTTTATATAATGTCATTCAGATTAACAGATAGGCCCCAAGAACTACAAATATAAATATTATGATACTTTGCAATTCCAAAAAGACAAATACAAAGACAATTTAAATAGTCTGAAGATTCAACTAAAATGCATACCGTAGCTTATTAACTAAGGTGCGCACCAAAATACAAATATGCAGATTCAAAGTCAGTAGCAGGAGCAGGAATGACTTTGAGATTAGTCAATAGAACTCTAAAACATGGAAATAACGCAGAAATAGGGAATGGAAGTGCAAAGGAATAGAAGATGAAGGGGAAAAGGAACTATTACGGGAGGAAAGACACAACAGCTCTTACCAGACATGACTGAAAATGGATGAAGCACACAAATTCTTCTCTTTCAGCAGCAGGAAAGAGAAGAAACTGGATTTGGCAGATGTCGGTCAGCGATCAAAGCAACACGTGGGGCTTCATTGATATATGGCATCATCTTCTCCAACCTGCTTGCTTTGCGGCTGTTGTTCAACCTACTTGCTTGGCGGGGACAACGGCGTCCATATGTCTGCCAATGTGGCCGAAAATGTTTTCCTTTTTTTTTACGCAAATAGTAGAAGAAAATGTTTGGGGAACAATATTTTTTTTTGTTTCTAATTTTTGCAATCACAGGGAGAAAGATACACGTGGGAAATAGTTACGTGTACCCACCATCTCTACATCCAAGTTAGACGACGTGACAATAAAATAAGCCTTTCTCTTAACCCACTTATTATTAGTAGACTATATATATATACTAGTGGTAAAGACTGTGCAAGGCACAGGGCATCTAAAGCAGCAAACGCATTTTAAGTAGGGAAGGAAGGCGGTAATACATAACATACATGGATATCATACAATGGTTAAGTTGTTACTTTAGTACAAAACATCCACTATAAGGACATAGATAACGCAACACAATGCCGTAATGTTGGCTTTCCAAAAGACTTAGCCCATAGTTGAAGTAGTTAAGTACAAACCAAAAGAAGCTACATATTATTAATCATTAAGATTCATCAGATATTGATTCTTAATGATGTAATATGTTGCTGTTAGCCATAGTAGAGTAGTTCATTATTTATAGATATCTTCCAAAGTTTCTTTGCCTTTGGTACTCAGAATCAAAGATGTCAGACCTTCTTGTCTTTGCTCCTAGCCTTCTTTGTTGGTGTGGTTTCTGCTGGATCGGTGCTCTGTTGTTGGGAAGGAGAAACAGTTGTTGATGGAGGAGGCGGGTCATGTGTATCTTGGGTTGTTGGTGGGCTTGTGTCCTCATCAGTTTCAAGTGGTTCAAAGGCTAGTGCTCGTTTGGCTCCAATCTGTTCATGCAGTTGTATGGATGCAGATGCAGCTATCCCGCCAATTTCTGCAAGCACTGTTTTTATGGTTGGTGTGAAGAGTTGCTTTTCAGGAACAGGCTGGGGTGCAGACAATGGCGATTCGATGCCAGCAGCAGGTGTAAGCTCTTCAGAAAGATTTGCAGCAAGTGCAGCTGCTTGTTGTGGTTTTCCAGGCACATGCTGGGGGGCAGACGATGACGATCCAATGTGAGCAGCAGGTGTAAGCTCCTCAGAAAAACTTGCAGCAAGTGCACTCGACTGCTGCGCCAGTTCATATTCATGGACTTCAGTTTCAGTGTAAATTTTCACTAAGGGGTAGCAACGTTGCCCGATGCCTCGATAGTTCTGATCATAGTACTTCATGAAGCAGATAACATGTTTCTTTTCGAGGGCAGCATCTACTTGCTTTGTCAACGGTTTACCCTGAATGGGGTACAATAAGTAAATGAGTTGTGAAATGAGTAAAAGAGTATTATGTAAATGTGTAGTAAAGTATTAACTGTAAACAAACCTCAGCAGCAGCAAGTCTTAGTTGATTGCCTGTGAAGGGGAGCAGCTTGTCAATTTCAGGTGATCTGATGTTTGACTCGATAGTTGTAATCCCATGGGTCAAGAAAACAGGGATGTCAGAGCTGCAGAGGTGTTGGTACGCATGTTAGTGGGAGGTGTTAATTACAGCAACAAGGGTAACCACGTAATCAAGTTTAAATAAAGACTGAAGTATACAAATTTATTATCTTACCAGACAGTGACTTTGGTATATTCTTTACAGTACGAGCACATAATCTTCCACTCACTGTCCACATCCAATTCTGTCAGGCATTTTTTGCAAGCCTCGAACCAAAGGCGTTTTTTCCCAGCAAAGCAACTGTTGAAGTAAGTACATTTTCAATAGCTGAGAGCGCAAAAGTCAATGGTTGTATCTCAGCAGCGCGCGGTGGGTGGAAAAGATAAGCTGGAGTTCTGTATGCTCGATTCTCGATCAGAGTGGTTATCTCTGCGGCATGAGCAGTGTACCTGTGGCATGGGCGTAGTAGGTGTTATAGATAGCAACAATGTAGAGAAGCAGGTAGTGGACGAGCAGGTTTACCAGTCTTTCAAAGGAAAGGCTTCATTTAGTAGGGGATTCTCCATGATGTAGGCGCTTGCCTTTGTGCGGAGAGAGAGGCCTGCAATGCAGTGTAGTCAGGTGAAAAGCGGCAGTTTTACGGTTGCTGGTTATGTAGGTTGATTAATGGTGTTTTATTAAGCGCGGAGCAAGTGTTTTTTTGTAGAGAGCGACTGGGGTAAATTACGTATGGAAGATGTAAATTAAAGGAAAACAGTAGATAAAAAAGACAATGAGGCATGTTATGAAAGGGGAAGTCTTTACATACCATGGTGTGTCGTAACTTTCAATCCATACGCGATAATCAGTGTCGGGACTTTGTAGCGTGCATAGACATTCACATCAGTGTCGAAATGGACATCCTCCCAAACGCGCAGGATCATGGGGATCTTCCTGGTCAAGTGTAAGAGGGAGTAAGCTCTTAGTACGTAAACAGTTAATGAACTCAGTGGAAGATGTTCTATGTAAGAGAGAGAAAGCGTTGGCATGTACTCTTCATTAATCACGATACAGTCACGGTAAGAAGATGTGTGCTCGTGTTCTTGTACTGGCAAAGTGTGAACAACCAATGCCTTTATACCTGCGTGAATACGAAGTTAGAAATGGAATAATGCAGAAGTATGGCTGGCATGGGGGGCACGTGTAGCGCGTGTGATACGTGGAAGTTAGTACTTACAGATTGGATGCTCTTGATCAGCGAAGCGGTACAGGTCACTGAAGCTGTTGTAGGGGAAAGTACAAGGCAATGGAGGTGAAACTGGTTCCAGATATGGCTCCACAAGGTTCTTGCGGTGCAGAGTCCAGGTGTATGGGTAGTCGAGTGTTTTGTAGTTTTCTGGAGTTTCTTTCACGACTGTATTCGACACGTAGTAACATTTGTAGGGGTGGAGGGTGTGGTTGAAGAAGTCCACGTTTTTATCGTACACCATAATGCACACTTTGGTGCCCTTTTGGAGAAAGAACGGTAAGAACGAATGTCACCGATGCAAAATAACAAAGACAGTAGAAGTAGTAACGGTACCTGTGTATCAGTGACCACATGGCTTCTGTTCAGCGGGCCATTCCCCCTTTTTTTGGGGTTCCGGCGTTCAATCACTTGCACAAGGACGCACCATTTTGTTGTACGTGAAGGGGTAACTTGGTTGGCATGAATAGTAAATCTTTCCATGGCCTAGAGAAAAAAACATGTGAACAGTGGTGAAATGATCATAGCAAATGGTGGTGTAATACGGATAGTAGTAGAAGTATGGTTGGCAGTTTGTGGATGAACAGCCCGTGTTTTTATTTGTTTTCAAGTGAAACATGGTGCATTTTTCCCTGGATCAAGAAGAATGGAAAAACTAAAATCAGTGCCACGGTGGATGATGCCGACGGTACTTGGTAGTGTGAGAAACAAAAGCGTAGCAGCTTGTTTGCTGGAGCAAAAGTGACTGTGTTCTATGGTAAAATATGGTACATCGCAAGAGCAAAAGTGGAGAGCCAGTGGCTACTGTACAGGAGTATATTTGTTTGAAAGTGGAGGGGGTCTATGTACATAGTTGAAGGAATGTACACGGTGAAATTTATCTAACGGCGCAAGACTTCTTTGTAAACGACATTTCGGGTTTCTGTCTGTTTGGAGATACTGGAGATGCTGTTGTCGATGAAAACTTTCACGTGTGAGGCAGTACGTGCCCGGGATAGTGCCACATACAGCTGGCCATGTGAGAAGACATGTTCTTTAAGGTACACGCCTACAAAATCCAAAGTTTGCCCTTGTGATTTGTTTATTGTCATTGCAAAACACAGGCGAACTGTAAATTGTGTTCTTTTAAAAGGGACGGGGCAAAATTCTCCTTTAGTCGGTTGCAATGGTATTCTAGGTATGAAGACTTGCTTACCCGTAAAATCGCCGGTGACAATTTCAGCGTGGAGGACATTTTTGGAGAAGTTCCTGCAAAGCAAGCGCGTGCCATTGCAAAGGCCTTCGCTCGGGTCTATATTTCACAGCAAAATAATGGGTGCATTATGTTTTAGAATCAGTTTGTGTGGGGGCAAGCCATTGGGAGACAAACTGTTTATCATGTCTTCGTACAGGCCTTGGTCAGATAGGTCCATGGTTTCATCGAAACCAACGTACTCAACCTGTGGGCCTGGGAATCTGTCTATAATGATTCCATTGATTTCATCGACAAACGAGTTTTTTGTTGTCAAGATTGCTCTATTGAGGAACGGGGTTGTAATGCCTGTTGGTTTGTGAAGATTGGGGTAGATAAGAGAGATGAAATCTTCTAAGCCAGTGGAAGCAGAAATTTGAGTGTAGCAAATATGGGCAGGCAGTGTAGCAACGTCAATGTCCTTGGACTGATTGGCGCCATCTCCTATAGCTAAGAGGAGTTCAGTGAACTGTGGATCTAACCGCGCGTGCATATTTGTGGTAAGGTGCAGCTGCACAAGCTGTGTCCACAACGGAGACCTAATCAATGATGCATTGATGGTTTCTGTCTTGGTGCCCTTAGCAACAACTGGTAGAGTTTGACGAAAATCGCCACCTAAGACAACAACTTTCCCACCAAATAGTAAGCTAGACTCCATGAGGTCTTTTAGCAAAGCATCTAGAGCTTCAACGGCAGATCTTTTTGCCATTGGAGCTTCATCCCATAAAATCAGCTTTGACTGTTTAATGAGCGTAGCCAAAGAGGTCTGCTTGCTAATCCTGCACGCTGTAGCATCCTCAAGGTCAATTGGTATTTTAAATCTAGAATGAGCAGTGCGGCCCCCGGGCAGAAGTGCAGCAGCTATACCTGATGTGGCGGTAGCCAACGCTATGTGCCCTTTTGATCTTACGCGCGCAAGAAGAGCACGATATAGAAAAGTTTTCCCAGTACCGCCTGGACCATCAACGAAAAAAGCTTGTGGCTTGTTCTGGTAGACAGATGCAATTATAGAGTCGAAGGAATGTTTTTGTTCATCGTTGAGCAGGAGTTCAGAAGCTAGGTCGGTAGCTGAGACTGGAACAGCCTGCTCTAATGTCAACTCTCTTGTGCCGGCGTCGGAGTAAATGGAGGTTTCTGGAATTGAGTCATGGCAATGCCGAAGGTGTTTACCCATACCAACTAAGTAGGAGTTTATATGGTCAAGCACTTTTCTCCTTATTATGTGGGCTGGTATGTTTGATTGCTACCCGAAGTCTGAGGACATGTCGGGTTCAAATCTAGACCACAGGAATGAAGGGTTACTTGGGCATGAGTGGACCAGTAAATCCGCAAACAGCTTCCTAAGAGCACAAGGCATGTTGTAAAGCACAGCCTCTGCCATACATTGTTCCTGGCTGTTATTTTGTTCTAACAGGCCGTGCTCTAAGGCTGCTGCACGGTATGTAGGGTAGACACAACCATGTACAGTTCTAAGGGAGGTGTATGATGTTGGGCATCGCACTTTGGATAGAAGCAAGCGCAAAAAATAGCGTTCTCCCTCGGTGGGCTGAATTGTGACCACTCTACCAACTGAGTTACCACGAGAACGAAGTTTCCATTTTCTTTGGTCTGTCAGCCACACAAAGTGGTCTGGGAACTCGGAGTAGAGGCAATTCTTTGATTTTGCATTCGAATCTGTCGAATTCATGTAGAAAAATTCAGTAAGCATTGTGCGCTTGTTTGCCGGATTGGAAAGAACAGTGGATAGAAGTTCCCGGTGTTTGAACGTGACAGGCTGATAACCTTCGAGATGAAGATGCATCTGGATGACGGGAGGTTTCATTTCAGTTAGTGGAAATTGGAATATGCGCCATAATGATTCAGGCGCTGAAATCCATCGTCCACTTCTATACTGGTCTATCTCATTCACCTGGTTATCATTGGCAGGAGGTTGGTCACCATGGTTTTGGGCGGACACGCTGAATAGAATACGATCACTGCCTTTGCATATGTATTTATATATGTACTTAACAGCTTTGATCGTGGAACAGATTTCAACGTTCATATGACAATCAAACTTAGCTAGCAGGTAAGGGTTGTACGGCACAACCCAACGGTTGTCCAGCCAAACACCTCTGACTTTTTCTCTTACGCCATTATCACGGCGTCGGTAGTTTGGGTATGCATCATCGGTTGTGTTGGTTTCACTGTAAAATGGCTTTGGGTAGAAGTCTTTGCATGTATCATTTTTCTTCATGCATACATTTGCAGGATTCTGAAGACCACAAGGTCCATGGAGAATGTGCTTCACAACCAACCGATGCAATGAGGGTATTTGATTTTGTCAGGGATTTCGGCAGATACAAATGCATCAAATTCCTCAGGTCTATGCACTTTGAACTGTGGTTTAAGAATAAGGAGAAAATGTGCATGGGGCAGGCCTCTTTTCTGGAATTCAACAACATATGTGTATGCTGCTACCTTCCCAAAGACATGTTTTTTGAACAGTTCGCTCTTCAATTCTTCTAGCTTAGCTCTAAATACTCTGCAAGCAATGTCTGGCCTATCTTGAGTTAGCTCACTATATTTCAGGTGTTCTTTGATCTCAGGCCAATTAAGATTGCATGTCATAGTCAGGAAAATATCGGGTTTCCCAAATTTCCTGACTAAAGACATAGCATCCAGGCATTTTTTCCGCATGTGTCGCGGGCCACCTATGAAAGTAGCAGGCAGTACAACGCGCTGACCCACCTGATCACAGGCTGTTTCACCTGTGGAGAAGGCATCGGCAACACCTTGCAGGAATTCATGCCTGATGTTATCCTGTTGGGACCTGAAGTAGTCAAGTCTATGGGTTTCTAACTTGACAAACATGTCCACGGCGTACTGTTGGAAGAGCCTCCCGAAATGGAGTAAGTACGACTGGTCGGATTCCCTAATTTGGAATCGGTAACAGTAGTACTCACGTATGGAGATAGAATTAGGATCCTCTACAGATGCATTCATTGCATGTTCTTCATGATCCAACAAGGACTGAGCATCTGACACGCACATAGGATCCAATGTTGTGTTTGTGTAGTCAGATCTGGTCCTTTTCCTACCTCTTTTTGTTAGACCTTGTTTTCATATACCTTGGTGCCAACCAAGCTGACCATAGGGGAAGAGCAGTGGGTACTGAAGAGGATCATAGCAGCTGTAGTAATACTGTATACTGTAAGCCTGGCCACTTAGAGTGTATATCTTAATGCTTCTATGATGGTTTTCAGTACCATCGACTAAGATGCCTGCAACCTGACTCATAGAAGGTTTGTTGTACGTGCGTTGGTCGACACTTGGGGTACAATACAAAAAGATATCGTGGTCCTCGAGGTTAGTTCATTCCTTAGGCTTCTGAAAAAGCGCGCATAGGGATTTTGTTCTAGGACGGTAAGGATTTTCTGGAGAGACATCTCGTAAAGTCTAGGACACTGTGACAGCCTATTCATGACCTCATGTTCAGTATCGTGAAGGTAAAACTGCAAGTTCTTAGCAGTGGTACCTTCACTTAACAACGGAGGCATGAAGTGGTACACTTGCCCTTGAACTCTGAAAGTGTAGATGCCTTTATTCCGGCGAGATAAAGCATGGTCATAGTTTGCCCCTAAGGAAGTGAAAGCTAGGTGGTTATTGTAGGTTCTTATGGAAGATCTAAAATTCTTTGATTCATCAGATCCTGAAACCAACAAATCGACAAGAACACTTGGATGGGGAGTATTTACGAGGACAATATCGCCGCCATTGCAGCAGGAGGTAGGAGGTTCGTGGGCAAACCTAACTGCCCCACATGAACCGCAATTGTCTATGGGAGGTAATTTGTCTGGCACAGACGGTACGTTGGAGAACGCATCCTTGATTGCGGTCTGATCAGGTTATAAATTTATTTTACTTGACCACCAAATACTAGCAATAGCACTAGGTACATCATAGCATAGCGATGGTGAATCAAGGTCGATCCCTCAGGGAATCAAAATGTGGACCCTGTGTTTAAATAATTAACTCACCTAATTCGTTATTGGACAACAGTCTAAGACCAACATAAAAGACAAAATAAGATAAACAAACTCAAACCTAAAAAGAACAAACGCAATTAACCTTCCAATTACCAACGTTATCGATCGGACCAAGACAACTTATATAAAATAACATAACTCATTAACTGTCAATCTGGCTGTATTCATACTTAACTGGCTACGGGAGTCATCCCCTTAACTTGACTTAGCACCGGTTAGATTACTAGATCACTGTGGTATTGTTACGTGACTTCACCTTTTGGGTTTCCATTCATATAACTCACACGCTCATTACTCTAAGGATGCCGATATTAACCGTACACCTCGGTTAGGCAACATTCCTATGGTTAGGCGTACTTCCTAAACGATCGCTCAAGCCCTCGTCCTATTAACAATTACTTGGTATAGTCTCTTGTTAATCTACGATTTACGTATGACTAGGTGTCGACAATTCCCGAATACAAAACTAATCTTGATCTTGCTGAAAGTCCCGAAAGATCGTTCATGAGCCGAACTAGACGTCTTATATTGGTATTTCCTAATAATACGCCAATGAAAAACTGACGAGCGACGTAGCCGTAGCCATACCCACTGAGAAAGTAAATTCAACTAGGTTAAACCCACCATAAAGACGTGGCAGACTTAACCGACAAAATTAGGGCTCGGTCGACCGAGTATAAGGGCTCGGTCGACCGAACGACTTTGCTCGGTCACCCGGATGAATTCAACCCTAATTACATCCTAGAAATAACCTCTCAGTGTCTCCTTATACAGAACAGATTAAACAGCAATTCATACATCACTTATATAAACTATCATAGATACACATTAATTAAATCAAGTAGAGTCATGAATAAATCTAGATTATGACGTAGGTCATGGGATCCTCATTGACAAGGTGTCACCACCACCTAACGTCATAGCCGAGAATCACATCATCTAGCTATGTTTTAATTAATTCAAACGATAAGAATATAATTGGAAGAATTAATTACTTGAAAATAAAACATGAAGATTAAGGGCTTACATTGTTGCAGCCCTAACTTGCTGAAAAACTCTCAATTTGTTGTGCTCTTTTATGAATGATTGAATCAATGTATATATGTCTACATAATACTAATGACAATGTGTTTATATAGAGCTCAAAACCGACTTAGAAACCGACTAAGGATCGGATTCCCTAAACCCTAACCGACTTAAGTAATATGCTGGACTCTGCTGGCTTTAAGTCCACTCAGTCGACCGAATAGCTGGGCTCGGTCGACCGAGCCTTCACTGCTTCTGGGCTCCGTCTTCTATCTTCTGCTGGGCTCTGCATTGTCCTGGATCTTTAATTCCTTCTCCGTAGTCTGTCCATAATGCTCACTGTATTTATCATACAAAAACATAGTTTGTAATACCAAATACTTGATAAATTACCGAAATGCATAATAATAAATCGTAACACGGGGTATATCTAAATTAGGCACTTAATGACTTATTATCACTCTCTTAAGGTTATTTCACATCAAAATCAAGGGTAAAGATTGCAGAATAATGGGTACAAATCGACCGTCATCAACTGCCCCCCACTTAGCCTTTGATCGTCTCGATCAAAGTATTAATAAGTTATTCCCCATATGATCATTTTCCAGTGGTCACACCAAACTCACACAAGAAACCCGAATCAACTCATACTATATATGCTAATAAGATATCCATTATTCACTACTCGGTATGAATCAAGTGATGTGTGCACATGCATTGGTTTTATAAATGTGGCATGATTAATGGTTATGCCAACTTTGAATTCTCAAGTCCCACCATCATCAGCATTCCTCTGCTTAAGCCTCACAATGGGTAAAGCACTAGAACAATAAGCAAGAATATATCTATACGGTTTTTGGACTTGGAGACCGAGTACTACTCCAAGCCTCTTAAGAGTTGAATTTTTCAATTCTTCACATTTTTCAAATACTACAAATCTCAAGGAAGAAAACTTTTTAAAGTATCCCCCTATCTTAGATCAAATATAGCAATGAATATTACCACAAGCGCAAGGCTACTTTGGTAATTGACTACAAGCCCAGTGTCTAGCTCATTGGTAAAACACAGATATATCTCAAGCTTATTATTCCGCTTTTGTAGCTAGAAGATTAAGAATACATCAGACGATAAGTATTGATTACCAGGCAGGCACAACCCATTATCTATGCAATGTACACATATATTTCCATTTTTTGATAAGCGTGGTAAACGTTGATTCATATTTTGAGTAATCGAATAATAAATAACTACTTGCAACTTATAATATGAATATCTTTAAGCTTACTGAAATTATATCGCAAGAGTATAACATGACCACGTACTAATGAAATATGGTTCCTACCTTATTAAATACAAAATTCGGGAATTCACAAAAGATAAGTGTGATTGTAAGTGTAAAAGTTTTAAATTTACTCATTATTTGATATACAAACTTATTCAAGTATGCTAAATGAGCTAAGTGACTCATACCCTCCACTTAAACTATGCATTGTCCTCAATGTATAAAAATAAGAACAAGGAACTTAGCTCTGGAATAAGTAGTTACCAACCGCAATAAAATGCAACCTCTGCAACATACATCTTTAACAAAAACTTGGAACTTGTTACAGGGTTAGTCCAGAAAAATATAATCATATCAAATGGACTGTAAAAGGTATAATAATTGCCTTAAACATATTTAAGCCCATACTTAATAATTATAGTGAAAATAATGCACAAATATCCAGCACATTAAATAAGACAAATTTTATTCATTAGGGAAATTCAAAACGAACTCCATACAACACGACTTAACTTATTGGCACACCGAAATCAAAAATAAAAACACATTGATAAAGAGAAAATTAATAGATTAACACAGATGCTTAGTCCGAAGGTATATCGTTCGGATCAACGAAAGCTAATGGAAGAACATTGGGATTCGCTTCAGGAAAATCTTGGAATTGCGCATCGTCGTCACCTGGATCGTGATCATCAGCTTGTGCAACAGGTGGTGCAACAGAATCCAAAGATAGGATAGGCATGGGCCTAACATAGGAGTCACTGCCTAGCACTGGGCACTCAGCTGCCTCACATAATGAAGTGATCAATGAACCATAAGGCAGCATGTGTCTAGGCTTGCGGGCATCGGCAGTCATCTCAGAACGCATCAGTGCCCCAATATTAACAGGCCATCCTCTGCTCAACCAATACATCAGCGTAGCATGTGCATAATAAACTGTAGACACATGCTTGGCCGGAATAATGTTAGAACGGATAAGCCTATGTAAGCACTTATCTTCCCACCGCCTAAAGTATGGCTCTTCAAAAGTGCGAGCAACTTCCCCTATTGTCCATGCTATCCCGAGATGGGCACCAACCTCCTCCAACCATGCATCGGACTCATCAAACGTCACTGTGTACTCTGGCTCCTCCTCCGGGGTATCGAGACCATAATAATTATTAAGAGTCCCCGGAGTAATTACAATGGATTTGCCACGAACCTGGACTAAATTCGTGTGTGGGTGCACGCGTAAATAAGAATAAAACTCTCTTACCCAGTCGACATTAACTTGGCCAGGTGGCGCAACAACCTCTTGCCACCGATAATACTCCACTAGATCGAACAGCTCTTGACCACAGTTGGTCAAATCTAATACCCGAGCCCGGTGTACCGGCGAATTGTTGAAGAAATTCCGATAAACCGAAAATACCTCTTGGCTAGCAAATTGCGGTACCCCGTTGATCAAGGGTATGGCATCGCTGATCGCTACAAACTGTGCGGAGGATCGTCGTCTTGGTGGCATAATTGCGAACTGGAACAGAGCAACGCTGACAGATAGATGCAGCAGTATGAAGCTCTCGGTCGACCGAGAGAATGGCCTCGGTTGACCGAGCAGAAAGGTTCGGTCGACCGAACTGATGGAAGCTCTGCTGCTGAGGTTCAGGTCTTCCCTGTGACAGCATGGATCGGATAATCCTTCAGAGATTAGAGATATGAACAGGCACAACTTGTGATATTGGAGGGGATCATTTAGATTACTATCCCGAATCTTGGGTGGATGGAAGTTATGAGAAAGATTGGAAATGGGAATTAATGGAGAGAAGAAGAGGAAGAAAATTGGGGATTTGGAGAAGATGAAGATTTTGTGGTGTGGAAATGATGAATAAAAAAAAGGAGTGTTTAAATAGAAAGATGTGGAAAGTGAAAGGATTGAAATGGTGGAAGGTGATTGGTGGAGATAGGAAGGTAAGGATTGAGGAGTGGAATGGTTTTGTTGGAGGAATAAATTAATGGGGAAAATGAAAAGGTGGATTGGGAAATGAAAAATGGGGATGTGTAAAAATAAATGATAGTTGACCTCCTCAATTTGATACACACGAAATTTTCAAGCTAGAACACATAAGTCTATCAAAATTATCATGTCACAATTTGAAAAATCCTCACCTCAAAAATCGAATAATCTAGCCACAATCTATTAACATATAAATCTTCACTTTTTCCAAATAATACAAATTTGAAACTAAGCATCTTTTCACCAAATTCTCATCATCAATACATTTTATAATGTTTCTCTTCCTACTCTACTTCACGTTAAAATGATTCGAGTAAAAAAAAAACTTTTTGCACATCCGTAACCTAATGGTCATTGGAACACGGCAAAAATAAAAAAAGGCTCTCGTCATTCTACGCTACTTTTATTCATACTAAAAAATAAAGATGAAATAAAATAAAATAAATGAAACGAAAGAATTCTAAATTTTTGAGTCTATAGCTCGACTTCCAAAATCATCACTCCTAAACACTGCCCTTTACTTGCCAGGTTTTCACCCGGCCAGCTTTCACCGAAAAAGTTTTACCGTCCTTTTCTACGAGTGCCCTTCCTTTGGATTTTAGTCCAATGAAAAGACAGCCGAATTGACCATCCAGACAAGCGCCGACTTTTGGATTCATCTCTGATTTCGATGAGCTTTTGTTACGAACTCTCCTAGTTCGTTTCTTTGCTCTGGTCCTCCTATCTTTAGGTAGGTCTACAGCTTCAATATTGGTCAGGGCTGGTGCAGGCTGAACTGACCTATTCCGACTTAGAATAGTAAGGACTTCCCTCTCATCTTTATCATCGACATTATCATCAGCATCCTTTCCTAGACCTTGAGTGGCATCAAGCTTCTCCGAACCAACTACTTCTAACACATTCACACTTGCCGGTACAGGGAAATTCGGATTTGTTATCCCATAACACTCAGAACCCTTGGCGTCAAACAATACTATCTCATGTCTGGTCATCCGTATGAAGGCTCTAGCGGTGTTGATAAACGATCTACCCAAAATGATTGGGCATTCAGGATGTTCCTCGATTTCCATTACCACTATGTCTATCTTAAACCGTAATTGCCCCATACCAATAATCATGTTGTTCAGTCTACCGGTCATGATTGTCCTAGTTCCATCCGCTAATCTAACTTGGAGCGGGGTGTTAGTGGGTGTTGAAATGAAATTCCTATCACAAAGGCTTTTAGGAAAGATATTAAGGCTCGAACCGGAATCAATCAAGGCTAAACCTAAGCGGGTTTGTTCTAGGGTTACTCCAACCATAAAAGCTCCTGGGTCTGCTAACTTTTGCATCAGTCGAGACTCGTCTTTAACCAATATTTCATCTCTAGAACAGATGACAATAGGGCTCTCCTTAGCTGCGCTACCCTCAGACTCAGATTCTATCTCGGACATGTAATCATCATAATCTAAAGCTGAATCGGAATCCGAAGAAATTTCCTTTGGATTCAAAATAGACATACCTCTTTGCCAATAGGCTTCTTTAGCCTCCCTCGATTTCCTTGCCTCTCGGATTTTCGCTTTCATCTTTTCTATCCTTTCCATGAGCTTCGGTGTTAACGGTTTTTTTGGTGTAGTTTTTGTTCGTAAAACCTTGACTTCTTCTTGGCCTTTGATAAAATCATTTGATGACATTTTGCTGATCTTGAGCAGGTTATGTGAGTGATTTACGTCGAATTATCTTCAATATTTGAAAAACAATAAACAATTAGTAAATCGACAAACAGTATGATTGCTCATACTGTTGTCAAACTTACTACCTACAAACAGGGGGAAACAGAACACTGGGGAAACGACACTGTATATAAAATTAAAGCTGGAAAAGGCTCGGTCAACCGAGTGAATACGTTCGGTCGACCGAACGAATATCTTCCCCATTCCTGCTTTAATCCTTTAACAGCATACAAGTACAGATAATTCGTCATAAGAAAAATAAATAATTCAACTAAAAACAATAAAGAAAGAACGAAGTAGATAAAAATAATTATTTAAACAATCATTGGGCCATTGATTCCCCGGCAACGGCGCCAAAAACTTGATTGCGGTCTGATCAAGTTATAAATTTATTTTACTTGACCACCAAATACTAGCAATAGCACTAGGTACATCATAGCATAGCGATGGTGAATCAAGGTCGATCCCTCAGGGAATCAAAATGTGGACCCTAGGTTTAAATAATTAACTCACCTAATTCGTTATTGGACAACAGTCTAAGACCAACATAAAAGACAAAATAAGATAAACAAACTCAAACCTAAAAAGAACAAACGTAATTAACCTTCCAATTACCAACGTTATCGATCGGACCAAGACAACTTATATAAAATAACATAACTCATTAACTGTCAATCTGGCTGTATTCATACTTAACTGGCTACGGGAGTCATCCCCTTAACTTGACTTAGCACCGGTTAGATTACAAGATCACTGTGGTATTGTTACGTGACTTCACCTTTTGGGTTTCCATCTCATATAACTCACATGCTCATTACTCTAAGGATGCCGATATTAACCGTACACCTCGCTTAGGCAACATTCCTATGGTTAGGCGTACTTCCTAAACGATCGCTCAAGCCCTCGTCCTATTAACAATTACTTGGTATAGTCTCTTGTTAATCTACGATTTACGTATGACTAGGTGTCAACAATTCCCTAATACAAAACTAATCTAGATCTTGCTGAAAGTCCCGAAAGATCGTTCATGAGCCGAACTAGACGTCTTATATTGGTATTTCCTAATAATACGCTAATGAAAAACTGACAAGCGACGTAGCCGTAGCCATACCCTCTGAGAAAGTAAATTCAACTAGGTTAAACCCACCATAAAGACGTGGCAGACTTAACTGACAAAATTAGGGCTCGGTCGACCGAGTATAAGGGCTCGGTCGACCGAACGACTTTGCTCGGTCACCTAGACGAATTCAACCCTAATTACATCCTAGAAATAACCTCTCAGTGTATCCTTATACAGAACAGATTAAACAGCAATTCATACATCACTTATATAAACTATCATAGATACACATTAATTAAATCAAGTAGAGTCATGAATAAATCTAGATTATGACATAGGTCATGGGATCCTCATTGACAAGGTGTCACCACCACCTAACGTCATAGCCGAGAATCACATCATCTAGGTATGTTTTAATTAATTCAAACGATAAGAACATAATTGGAAGAATTAATTACTTGAAAATAAAACATGAAGATTAAGGGCTTACATTGTTGCAGCCCTAACTTGCTGAAAAACTCTCAATTTGTTGTGCTCTTTTATGAATGATTGAATCAATGTATATATGTCTACATAATACTAATGACAATGTGTTTATATAGAGCTCAAAACCGACTTAGAAACCGACTAAGGATCGGATTCCCTAATCCCTAACCGACTTAAGTAATATGCTGGACTCTGCTGGGCTTTAAGTCCACTCGGTCGACCGAATAGCTGGGCTCGGTCGACCGAGCCTTCACTGCTTCTGGGCTCCGTCTTCTATCTTCTGCTGGGCTCTGCATTGTCCTGGATCTTTAATTCCTTCTCCGTAGTCCGTCCATAATGCTCACTGTATTTATCATACAAAAACATAGTTTGTAATACCAAATACTTGATAAATTACCGAAATGCATAATAATAAATCGTAACACGGGGTATATCTAAATTAGGCACTTAATGACTTATTATCACTCTCTTAAGGTTATTTCACATCAAAATCAAGGGTAAAGATTGCAGAATAATGGGTACAAATCGACCGTCATCAATCCTCTGGGGGAAGGGCAGTAGAAAGTGGGTTTTGTCCCTTCTTATGGTTTTTTTTTGCCGGGGTTGGCACAACAGGAGTTAAAATATCAGTAGTGGACGGGATGACTGTAGGAACATCACTGATGATGTTCACGGAACCTAACGTAGTTGGATTGGGAGGTAAGTCAGGCGTAAAAACAGCAGGTGAAGCATGCAAAGGCAAGGCAGTGACTGCATAGTCATGTCCAGCTCCATGCGTAGTATGTAAAGTGGCTAATGAGGAGCATGGGGAAATAAGGGCAGGCAGAAGATGCGGAAGCAACGATGATGAGGTAAGAACCGGGTAGGCACACTCAGCCGGATGTTCAGCTGGTAAAATGGGTAAATGCCTGTGTAGTGCACCGAGCACAACATTTGGTTCTACAACTTGACCAGCGTGCGGGTGAACAAGGTGGGTAGTGATACGGGGAGAAAGAACTGGTACAGACAGTGTTTTTTTGGGTATGACAATCGGTGGGCGCCCTCTTCTAGGTTTTTTTGTCGCAGGTAGGGTGTTAACAGGTGTACAAATGCCGGTATGCTCGCGTGTTAAGGCTCGCGCTTTAAGCGAGGCCTTTTTCAGTCGCTGTTTTTTTCCCCGCCATCTAAGTATGGCCAGCTGTCTATAAGAGTGGGTCGGTGGCATTTCACCAGAAACAAGATTTGGTGGCATGCCGAAGCTACAGGGTACTATGTGGACAGAAGTTTAAACAACAGAGGAATGCTAAGAGTAAGGCAAACAGAGAAAGAAGGCACAGAAGGGCGAAACACCAAGAGTAGCAGTGGCAAGCACAACGAACAGGGAGCAAAAGCTATATGAGGACCACATCAAATGACATAAGGGTAACTAAACAGTACACCTATCTGACTGTAGGCTACGGAGACAACCTAGAAGCATGCGGTGCAACGATACCATGCAGTGAAACATCCTTACACAACAGATTCTACTTGTTTAAAAAGCCGGGAATAATTGTGGACTGGGTGTGCGAAGCAGTGTTCAACGTATTTAACCACAAACACGGTGGGATTTTTTGTAGATCCCTTAACTACGGGGTTTGCCCTAGATCCCCTAACTACAGGGTTTGCAGTAGTACCCCTAACTACACTGACCTAAAGCAATCTTGTTGTTTCAACTTGTTTACGTACCGCAGGAACTGCAAACGGCTTTAATCGCAATAGCTGTCAAGAGCGCAACACAGGTAAGTACAGGAAGAAATCGATGTCATGTACTCGACAAAGAAAGGGGTCAAATATCTCAGCCTAACAACAAGACAGATGTTCCTCAAAAAACAAGGTAAACAAAATTGCTGATTGAAGTGAAAGACATACATGTGCCCACGCAAGCAAACAGTGCATGAATGGAAATTGGAAAAGCATAGCATCCGTTAACATTGCAGACAGAAAGCCATATGGAGTAAAAGCAGGAATAGGCATGGCCTATGTGCGTGGGAGAGAAATTTAGTGTTCCAGCTGAAATAGTAAGTAAATGGAAAACACGAGCCAACTTTATTCCTACACATATAGATACATTTTACGGTAGTTGTGTAAAGTTCGTTGGATAGATTAACGGAATTGGTCTACGGAATTTACCAAACATAGTATGCTGTTTTAGGTCAAGGCTTGACATCACATTTTATTGGTTAAGACTACAATCTATAGAAATAGCGAAACATATAATAGAAGTATCGCGAAGCCAAGAGCAGGAAATCTTTATCATGTGTGGCACAAGCACATGTGTAAATAGCATGAATAAACGGTATACAGTGCAGTTCTAAACTGAGTGCGTACGGACGAAACAGTAGATTGATGCAAAGAAACACAGACAAGAAAACTGAATATGGGTAAAGCTTCATACCGCTTATTTAACATTTAGAGGAAGCCAAAACAAATTTGTGATTAGAAGTGCAGACGGTAAGTTAATTTATTATTTCATATTATGTACACTAAATATGACCATTAGGTGTGGTCATATCGTAAGCAAAGCCAAACATATTTACTCCAGAACACAATTTCAGTGGCATTTTTTGATTCATCTGTAGGCTAGCCAAATATATTTACTCAAGCACACAATTTCAGTGGCATTTTGTGACGCATTTGTAGGCTATTTTTTTAGCTTTGTTTACTGGGCGCAGGGGTTGTACCAAGAACAACATGCTGAAGATTATTTGTTACAGGCTATGCCTATTCCTGTTAATATGAAGTTGGGGTAATTTACTTGTTCAAGTAGCTACTTCGAGACCAGAATTTTTAGGACAGTTCATCCATGGCCTACAACCAATTTTGCATATTCTTCAGTCAAACATAAATATATTTATTTCGGACCTACGTCAAGAGGAATTCCAACGAGAGCAGAGCATATAAGTTCCCTACAGCGGCTTAAAATGCTGTATGATACAATCTACACAGACATTAAGCTTGGTATATCAAGTCAGGTTATTCGGTTAAAATGCATAAAACTCAAATTTAAGCCAGAGATATAGATTAAATGCTCCGCAAAATAAACAGATAGGTATAAAGGCAAAGAAAGAAATGAGGTACCAACGTTAATAGTATCCCAAAAGTAATCAAACATTACATTTTAAACGTAAACGCTGTCTTTGTATTAGTTATTAGAATACCCAGACATTAAACTATAGACAAATATAGATAGAGAAATCAAACTAAAAACAAGACTATGTAGTCAATTTTGAGATAACGTATGGCAACAGAAACACTGTCACAAATTAAAAGAAAGCTCATGTCAAGGTTCCACAAATTACACCACAACCTTTATGTTCATTTCCTGAAGTGTTTGAGTTTATTCCTTAACCTTATTTTTAATGTGTCCTTGTACACAGAAGGCAAATCAGATTAAGCCATACCAGAATGTAAAACCTTACATCATAAACATCAAGTTAGGCTTACTAATCTGCAAGAAACTAAAGAGAAAAGGTACTGAACATGTAAGCAAAATGATGCAAAAGGTTTTTAGACATTTCTTTTTTAACCACAGAGTATTCAATGCAACGAAAATCACACATGCATCAATGAGGTCCAAAAAAAATCAACCAAAAGCAAAAAACCTAAAAGGCCTTAGCTTAACACATTTAAATACTAAACAAGAAGCATAGAAACACACCTGCTGCCAATTTTTATCTTGATAAACAGCCTGTAACAACACGCAGTAAGAAGCGGTGAGCAACACATATGAAATTGACAGAAGTTAAATAAGTACTCACCTTCAGATGTAAAAAACATACATGAAATGTGAATATGAGGGGAAAAGCTATTTACCTTGGTGATAAAAGCGTGTCTGGAAATAGCGCACATTGCCTTGCTATTATACTGATTTAGGAAAGAGAAGGCAGGTACATGGAACCAAGGCTCAGTCAAATGGAAAAGGATTTCCTTTGTCAGTGAATCGGCCGAAATCGAAGTGGTTATGTAGAAATCCATTATAAAATCGAAGTTGGTAGAAGACTGAAAAGCCGGATTACTTTTCTCTTCTGGCGACACGACAGAAGAGGAAGTTTGATAGACAGAAGACGGAGGAGAACGGTGGAGAAGAGGAAGAGGTAGGTTTAGTGGGTGTCTGTATACAGTGTGTCTATACAGTGGAAGGTTTGACAAAATGGTTGCCATGATGAACTCCCCACCCCTATCCATTCCAATCGGCTGAAATTGTGTAACAAATATCCTTTGTATACCTTACTTTTAAAATATGAAAACAAATGATATCACTATATAGTAAAAAAACATCATTTTAAAGTGGTGAATGGATGAATCATTGATAAAAGAATTATAACTAAAAAAAAACCGGATAAACAAAACGCGACAAACAATCGGGAAAAACCGTTAAGAGCACATAGGATGAGGAGCACATAAAAGGGGAAAACGGGGGACATCATTCATCATTTCGGGGGACACCCACACGAGAACTGTATCACAATTTAAAAACGAGTAACTTATTAAACCGGAGAAGATGAAATTGACAAACACATAAGAACAATATATCGCGAAGCACTAAAGGGAAAAATACAACAAAAAAAAAATATTTATATAAAGCTACGTAATGCATGTTTAAAAATGAACATAATTGTAACCGTAAACTTCTCTCCATAAAATGAAATCCAAAGCGATATCAAACGAATCCGTAAAAACGAAGGCAAAACAAACGAAAGGCACGTCACAATCAATACGAAGCGAACATCCGACTTCTTCGAGGTAGGTTTCGTTTTTAATGTACTTTGTATTTAATTATTACATTGAACACCGAGGGGAAAAGAATGAACAAAAACCCGACAATCGGGAAAAACATAGAATTTTTTTTGAAGAGCGATAATATAACAACCAATTATTACATTGAACACCGAGGGGAAAAGAATGAACAAAAACCCGACAATCGGGAAAAACATAGATTTTTTTTTGAAGAGCGATAATATAACAACCACGAACACGAAATAAAGAACATAGGGAAAGTACGAAAGAATAAACAAAGTAGTCTAAAATGTGATAACATGAATCATATTGTATATCGTAAGAAAAAAATCACCGCTTAAAAACGGGGAAAAAAATATCATGAATGCAATAAAAAAAAATAAAGAACATACATGGAAAATCCAACAACCCCTGGGAAAAAATGCAATAAAAAAGGGAAAAGGTGTGGAAAAAAGAAACACACACAAGATCATACTATTAATAACAAAGAGTATAACAACATTAATAATTTATAGAGCAGGGTAAAGGGGAAAAAAGCGAAATAAATATTTAATACGTTTCCGTGATAGAGGGGAAAAACGATAAAATAATTTACCTGCACAAATTGTTAAAGAAATTGTTAAACAAAAAAGGGGAAAGGAAAATAAGGGGAAGGGGTAAAAAAGAACCCGGCAGGAGGACCTGGGGAAAAAAGGAAAAGAGGAAAAGGGGAGGGAAAAAAGGAAAGGAAAAAAAAAAAAAGCCTTGAACCAATAGGGGGGGACACATGGCAGCTCCACAAAATCCCCCCCTTGTCTTTGTATTAAGTAGAAGGGATATATATATATACTAGTGTCAAGGACCGTGCAAGGCACGGTTAATGCCCATTCCAGAATGGTCATATTAGTATGGTTGCAACATGTAAATTGATCATGTGTCTTAATGCATGTAAAGCTGTGACTACATAATATAGCATATTTGTTTTGGTGTATAAGGAAGGTGGTATGACATAATAGGCATGAATATCATACAGTGGTTAAGTTATTTTTTGTTACAAATCAAGGAGCATCCAAAAGATAAAAACATAGCACAATTGTTAACCCATGGAACATGGTTAACGTTGGTGGCTGCAAAAGACTTACTCTAAAGTCTGAGTGGTTAGGTACATAACAAAATAAGTGGCATATTATTAGGCATTAAGATTCAGTAGTGACTGATTCTAAATGATTTAATATGTCACTGTTAACTGCATAGGGGTACAGTGTTTTATTTATAGATATTTATTAAACCTATTTACATGTAGGCTTGTAGAGCAGGGGCGTTAGTCCTTCTTCTTTTGGTTCTTTGACTTCTTTGTTGGTGTGGTTTCTGTTGGATTATCAGGCTGTTGCTGAGGAGATGAGGGAGTCATTGTTGCTCGGGGCGAAGTATGAAAGACTTGGTTTGGTGGTAGGCTTTGTGCTTCAGCAGCTGTTGGTTCTTCGAAGGTTAGCATTCGTTTGGACCCAACTTGCTCAGTCATTGGTGTGGATGTAGCTGTAGGTAGGCTACCAATGTCTGTAAGTACTGCTTTCATGGTTGGCGTGAATAGCTGTTTTTCAGGTAGAGGCAAAGGCGCAGATGATGATGGTCCAATGTTTCCAGTAGTTCCAACATCTTGAGAGAGAGCTTCAGCAAGTGCTTTTGTTTGTTGGGCGATTTCGTATTCATGCACTTCAGCTTCAGTGTAGATTTTCACCAAGGGATAACAGCGGTGTATAACTCCTCCATGGTTTCGTTCATAGTATTTAAGAAAACATATAACATGTTTCTTTTCAAGGGCTGCTTCCAGTTGCTTTGTCAACGGTTTGTTCTGAATGGTGTGCAGTACGCATATGAGTTATGTAGTTAGTAAAATAGTGTTGTTTAAGTATAGGCTGAAGTAGTTTTGAGAGATATACCTGAGCAGCAGCAAGTCTGAGTTCATTGCCTGTGAAGGGTATGAGTTTGTCGATTTCATGTGATTTGATTGTTGCCTCAACAGTTGTAGGCCCATGGTTTAAGAAAACATATATGTTAGAGCTGCAAAGATAGAGGTGTGTTTGTTAGTAAGTGGTGGTAACTTCATCAGTACATGTAAGGGTGTAAGTAAGTAAAAGTGGGATTTAAAGATGGGAATTTATTCGCGTACCAAACAGTGACGTTGGTATATTCTTTACAGTACGAACACATAATCTTCCAGTCACTGTCGACATCTAACTCTGTCAAGCATTTTTCACATGCTTTGAACCAAAGGTGCTGTTGTCCAGGCAAGTATGTCAGTGTGCCTTCTGTCCTGATTGTCTTAACCTGAATTGCGTAAAAGATATCAGCAGAAATGGAGTCAAAGGCATCGGGAAACGGAAATGTATTGTAGAAGTTAAGTACATTTTCAATAGTTGAAATCGGAAAGGTCAGTGGATGTATTTCAGCAGTACACGGAGGGTGGAAAAGGGAAGCTGGATTTCTGTATGCTTGATTCTCCACAAGAGTGGTTATTTCTACAGCATATGCATTATACCCGGTGCATACACGTAACAAGTGTTAAGAGATAGTAGTAATGACAGTTAGACGAAAAATAATGTGTCATGAGGTATACCAGTCTTTTAAAGACAATTCCTCATTCAATGGTGGGTTCTCCATGATGTAGGCACCTGATTTTGTGCGTAGGGATAGGCCTGCATTATAACAGAGTCTGCTGAATAAGAATGCACTTTATATTTACTGAATTCTATGGATGAATTTATGTACTCTGTTTAAGTAGGGAGTAAGTTTTATTGATTGTAATTTATTCAGAGAAATGCAGTAATGGCTATGACAACATAAACAAAAAACAGGGAAGATGATGGTAAATGTGATTATAAGTACAAGTGCTTGTGTACCATGTTGGGTTGTCACTTTCAATCCATATGCAATGATTAATGTTGGAATTTTGTAGTGTGCGTAGACATTTACGTCAGTGTCAAATTCAACATCATTCCAAACACGCATAATCATGGGGATTTTCCTGTTACAGAAAAGAAGGAATAGCAGTGTAATTTTTAGACGGCAGGACAAGCAATAAAGAATTTTCGTATTTAAGAAGGGGAAAAAGCTGACACGTACTCGTCGTTAATGACAACACAGTCCCTGTAAGAAGATGTGGGGTCATTTTCCTGTACTGGTAAAGTGTGAACAACCAATGCCTTTATACTTGTGTGGATGTAGAGTTAGAAATGTATTTGGCAGTAAGGAGTATGTGTTCAAGGGTAATATGTGTGTTCTGTATGGTGTGTGATTACTTACAGATGGAACGTTCTTGATCAGCATGGGTGTAAAAATCACTGAATTTATCAAATGGGAAAGTGCAAGGGAGTGGAGGTGGAATTGGCTCCAGATATGGCTCCACAAGGTTTTAGCGGTACAAAGTCCATGTGTATGGGTAGTCAAGAGATCTATACATATGTGGAGTTTCTTTCACTGTTGCATTGGAGACATAGTACCATTTGAATGGGTGCAGTGTATGTGAAAAAAAGTCGACGTTTTTATCATACACATAGTATGCACCTTGGTTCCCTGCAGTGGAAAAGCATGTGGTAAGAATAAACCTAAGTGTTGTAAATTAATAGTAAGGAAGAAGGGTACCTCTGTATCAGTGACAACATGGCTTCTGTAGAGTGGGCCTTGTGGTTTTTTTTAGGGCTCCGACGCTCGATCACTTGAACCAGTACACACCATTTTTTTGTTAGTGAGGGGGTGATCTGCCTAGCAGGAATAGTCTGTCTTTCCATAGTCTCGTGCAAAGAAAGAAGGTAGAGAACTATGACTGGTTGTGCTATTAAGTTATGGGGTCCATGTTTCTGTGGTAAAGGGAGAGAAAAAATCATGTCAACAACAGCAAAAAGAAAATGGGAATTGTGGGAATGCAATAAGAGTCCCAATGGCAACATGTTTTGTAATTTGTACATAAAGATTTTGTATTGTGTTTTTCCCTTCAAAGTGGAGCATTTTGTAATTGCTTTCAAACAACAAAAGAGAGTGTCAGAAGAAACCTAATGTTTGGCAGGAGTGGACAGTGCGCAGCTAATATGATTCAAAACAGTGGTTACAATTACTTGTTAGTGTGCTAGGTGAAAGTCTAGTGTCCAGTCTGATGGAAGAGGACTGACGGTGTGTAAGGCAAAAATGGAAGACAAACCATGGAATAAAGCGTGTAGTTAATAGGAAATGTACAGTGGGATAGGTGGGTAAGTGGGTAGGTGTTTGGATATACAAAAGTGAAGGAATATCTGTGTTGAAAGGTGATTAATAGCATAAGACTTCCTTGTAAACGACATTGCGTGTTTGTGTTTCTGCTGTTAAAGTGCAGGCACTGTTGCAGATGAAAACTTTTACGTCAGAGGAAGTACGTGCGCGAGATAGCGCCACATACCGCTATCCATGTGAGAAGACATGCTCTTTAAGGTATACACCAACAAAATCTAGGGTTTGTCCTTGCGATTTGTTTATTGTCATCGCGAAACCCAGCCGTACTGGAAACTGTGTTCTCTTGTAAGGGGCAGGGCAGAATTCTCCTTGCGTTGGTTGTAAGGGTATTATGGGTATAAACACTTGTTTACCCGCAAAATCCCCAGTTACAATTTCAGCGTGAAGGACATTTTTAGAGAAATTTTTGCAAACCAAGCGTGTGCCATTACAAAGTCCTTCACTTGGGTCTTTATTCCTTAGCAAAATAATTGGTGCATTTTGTTTGAGAATTAGTTTGTGTGGGGGCAAACCGTTTGGGGACAGGCTATTTATCATATCCTCATATAGGGCTTGGTCAGATGGGTCAATGGTTTCATCAAAGCCAATGTACTCAACATAGGGGCCTGGTAATTTGTCTATGATGATTCCATTAATTTCATCAACAAATGTGTTTTTGGTTGTCAAGATTGCTCTGTTTAGAAATGTGGGGTTGTCCCATTGTTTCCTGAAGATTGGGGTAGTAAGGGAAATAAAATTCTCCAAACTATTGGTCAGAGAAAGCTGAGTGTAGCAAATGTGAGGAGGTAGTGTGGCAATGTCTATGTCTTTGAGTTGTTCAGTACCATCTCCTATAGATATGAGGAATTTAGTGAATTGTGGATCTAGGTATGCGCGCATGTTTGTGGTCAAGTGAAGTTGTATAAGGCCTGGCCACAGTGGAGACCTAATCAATGATGAATTGATGGTCTCTGTTTTGCTGCCTTTAGCAACAACTGGCAAAGTTTGGCGGAAATCGCCTCCTAAGACAACCACTTTTCCACCGAACATCAAATTAGATTCCATTAGGTCCTTGAGCAAACTATCTAGAGCTTCGACAACAGTTCTTTTTGCCAGTGGGGCTTCGTCCCATAGTATCAACTTTGAATCTATAATGAGTGAAGCTAAGGAGGATTGTTTGCTAATCCTACACGAGGTAGTATCCTTAAGGTCAATTGGTATTTTAAATCTAGAATGAGCTGTTCGTCCACCAGGTCAGAGGGCAGCAGCAATGCCTAATGTGGCAGTAGCGAGTGCTATGTCGCCTTTTAACCTTACGTGTGCTAGAAGAGCACGGTAAAGAAAGGTTTTCCCAGTTCCGCCTGGACCATCGATAAAGAAAGCTTGCGGCTTATTCTCGTAGACGGCTGCAAGTATGCGGTCGAAGGTACTCTTTTGCTCAGGATTAAGCAAGAGTGTAGAAGCTATGTCTGAAGGTGAAATTGGAATAGTCTTTTCAAGTGTAAGTTCTTTTGTGGTGTCATTTGAATCAATGGATATTTCTGGTAATAAATTTTGGTGTATGTTATAATGACTAAGGATCTTGCCCATACCAACTAAGTAGGAGTTAATATGCTTGAGCACTTTTTTCCGTATTAAGTGGGCTGGGGTATTTGGATGGAAGTTGAAGTCAGCGGACATGTCGGTTTCGATTTTTGACCACAATGCCAAAGGGTCAATGGGGCAAGAATGCACCAACAGGTCTGCAAAAAGTTTTCGCAAAGCAGAAGGCATGTTGTAAAGTGCTGCCTCAGACATACACTGTTCTTGGCTATTGTTTTGTTCCAGTAGGCCATGTCCTAAGGCAGCTTCGTGATATGTGGGGAAAATGTGTCCATGGATTGTTCTAAGATCAGTGTATGAGGTGGGACAGCGTATTTTGGTCAAGAGTAAGCGCATGAAGTAGCGCTCGCCTTCCGTGGGATGAACTGTGACAATTCTACCAACTGAATTGCCCCGAGCATGGAGCTTCCATTTTCTTTTGTCTGGCAACCAGACAAAATCATCTGGAAATTCAGAATACAGGCATTTTTTTGCTTTTGCATTAGGATCAGTCCTATTCATGGAAAAAAATTCAGTAAGCATTGTTTGCTTATTTGTTGGGTTGTCAAGGACAGTGGTAAGAAGTTCCTTTTGCCTGAAAGTGACAGGTTGATAGTTTTCAAGATGAAGGTGCATTTGAATGACAGGAGGTTTCATTTCAGTAAGGGGGAAACGAAACATACGCCATAAAGATTCTGGTGCAGAAATCCAGCGGCCACTTCTGTATTGGTCTATCTCATTGACATGGTTTACAGTATCAGCAGGTTGTATTTGCTGATCACAAGTGGACACATTGAACAGAATACGGTCGCTGCCTTTACATATGTATTTGATAGCCTTGATTGTGGAACAGATTTCAACATTCAAGTGGCAGTCAAATTTAGCAAGTAGGTAGGGGTTGTACGGTACAACCCACCGATTATCTAACCAAACACCTCCTACTTTCTCCTTAACGCCATTATCGCGCCTACGGTAGTTTGGGTATGCATCATCAGTTATGTTTGTCTCTGGATAAAAAGGTTTTGGGTAGAAGTCCTTGAATGTTTGATTTTTTTCATGCACACATTTGTAGGATTTTGAACACCACAAGGGCCGTGGAGCATGTGCTTGAGAACTAACTTATGCAAGTGGGGATATTTAATTTTATCTGGGATTTCAGCAGATACAAAGGTGTCAAATTCTTCAGGTCGGTGCACCTTAAACTCAGGCTGAAGGATAAGGAGGAAATGTACATGGGGCAGGCCCCTTTTCTGGAATTCAATAACATATGTATATGCTGCAACTTTTCCAAATAGATTCTTCTTAAACAACTTGGTCTTCAGTTCTTCTAACTTAGCCCTAAAGATTCTGCAGGCGATGGCAGGGCTATCTTGAGATAGTTCACCGTATTTCAGATGTTGTTTGATCTCATGCCAATTAGGGTTGCATGTCATAGTGAGGAAAATATCAGGCTTGCCGAATTTTCTCACTAAAGACATAGCATCCAAATATTTTTTTCTCATATGGCGTGGACCACCTATGAAAGTAACAGGGAGCACAACACGCTGGCCTACTTTATCACAGGCTGTTTCGCCTGTGGCTAAAGCATCGGCAACACCTTGCAGGAATTCATGTCTAATATTATCCTGCTGAGATCTGAAATAGTCAAGTCTTTGGGTTTTTAGCTTGACAAACATGTCCACGGCATACTGCTGAAAGAGCCTGCCAAAGTGGAGCAAGTACGATTGGTCAGATTCCCTTATTTGAAATCTGTAACAATAGTATTCACGAATGGAGACACAATTAGGGTTTTCTACACTCGTATTCATTGCATGTTCTTCATGCTCAAGCAAAGACTGAGGGTCAGAGGTACATGTAGGGTCTAATGATGTATCATTGTAGGCAGGCCTGCTTCGTTTTTTTGCCTCTTTTGCCAAGACCTTGTTTTGGGATGCCTTGGTGCCAACCTAATTGACCATAAGGGATTAACAATGGGTATTGGAGAGGATCATAGCATGCATAATAATATTGTATGCTATGTGATTGGCCAATGAGAGTATATATTTTAATACTCCTGTGATGGTTTTCAGTACCATCGACCAAGATGCCTGCAACCTGACCAACAGAAGGTTTGTTGTATACACGTTGGTCAATATTTGGGTTATAGTATAAGAAAATATTGTGGTCTTCAAGGTTAGTTTCATGGATGAGGCTTCTGAAAAAGCGTGCATATGGATTTTCCTCTAAGACGGTAAGTATTTTTTTCAGGGACATTTCGTAAAGTCTAGGACAGTGCGAAAGACTATTCACAACCTCATGCTCGGTATCATGGAGGTAAAACTGCAAGTTTTTAGCAGTGCCACATTCACCTAACAACGGTGGCATGAAATGGTACACTTGTCCCTGAACTCTGAAAGTGTACACGCCTTTATTTCGGCTGGACAAATCGTGGTCGTATGTTGCTCCTAGGGAAGTGAAAGCTAAGTGATTGTTGTAGGTTCTTATACAGGATCTGAAATCTTGGATTCGTCAGATCCTGAGACCAACAAGTCAACCAAAACACTTGGGAGGGGAGTATTGACAAGAACGATATCACCGCCATTGCAGCATGAGTTAGGGGGTTCATAAGCAAATCTAACTGCCCCACAGGAATTACAGTTACATGCACAAGGCAATATGTGTGGTGTAGATGGAATTTTGTGAAAAGCATCATTGAGGGAAAGGTCAGGAATGGTTGTGGACTTTTTCCTTGGGGTTTTTCTTTTTAACATTGGCATCACAGTGAGGTCTGATTTGTCAGTTTCGGACTGAGCAACAGAAGAAACGTGGTCCGTGATGTGTGTAGAAATAAATGTATCTGGATTGGAAGGCAGAGTAGGAGATAGAAAGTTAGGTAGAGTATCTGAAAACAACGCAGGAGCTGAATGATCATGCTCAATTGGATGCAAAGGTTCTAAGATAGAAGAGAAGGGGTATGAACTCAAGTCAATATTTGGTTGCAGGACCTGAACATTAGGTGGGCTAAGAACGTGAATGGAAGACATTGTATGAAAATTTGGAAGGTGTAGCTTTTTGTGCATAGTAATGTGCGAAAGATATTTCTTAGGTTTGGTCACAACAGGTGGTTTGGTAAGGTGTGAAGGATCAGCATGGCTTGTATGTGGTAAATGTAAAGGGTGAGTAATGGTATTTTTTCTCTTTTGTTTTTTTTTCCGCCATCTAAGTATGGCTAGTTGTCTGTAAGTACGAGAAGGTGAAGACTCACTACAACAAAGGTTTGATGCCATGGGAAACATGAAGCGGAAGATGCACATACCAACTTAGTATATCTGCCTGATATGAATAAGATATAGATGACCAATAAGGTAGCATGCAGGGCATTGGGGGAAAAGAAAGTGTAGAAAAAAGCGTACTAGCAGATTGGTTTTTAAGGCAGTCTAGATAAACGTTAACTAAATTAGATGACTGTATAGTTATCTACATAACTAAACACAATTGCTATGACCACCTGTTAAGGGTGATTTTATACGTTTTATAAGGATATATTTTATAATAATTTCCCCCATATTTGTATTATTTTCATAGAAATCGAGCTTTATATTGAAATATTAAGCAAGTGAGGTTTTTAATGGTTGATTCGCAAAATTAGTTAATTTATGCATTTTATTGATGAATTTATGATTATTTGGATATGGTTACACTCTGCATGTTTTTGATGATTGTAGATACACCATAATGCGGCTCAATGGAGGATTGGATAATGTTTAATTGAAGATTTATATGAAGAAAGGTGAAAAAGTTCGAATTATTTGATGATTAATGAAGAGGAGAAAAGATAGAGATGAAATGGATTGAGGATAGAGATGAAGAATCGTGTGTTGATCCAGCTGAACGGGCGTCCAGAAGTCTGAACTGGCGTCCAAGCCCCGTCCAGCCTGAACTGGCGTCCAGAAAAGTGGACTGGCGTCCAGGAGAAGGTTTTTGATTCAGAGAGTTTGGACGCAGATTGAACTGGCGTCCAAGTCAAGTCCAGAAGAATGGACGAGCGTCCATAGGTATCAGACGGGCGTCCTTAAGCCGACTTAGCAGCAGCCGCCTTAACCATCTATAAATAGCAGCGCGATTTCAACCCTAAAGCATATATTATTTACTCCTATTGACACACAAACATTAGAGAGGAACCCTAGGCGCCCCAGCCCCCTTTTGGGAGGCTGGGGTGGCGGTTAGATTAGGTTTTATTTTCGTTTTTTTTTTTTCTGTTCTTGTTCGTCCATGCTGATGGCCTTCAAGCTGTGAACTGGAGCACCCATGGTTACTTTTCAGCAGCGTTTTTGATTTCTCTCTTGGATAATCTTGTGAGTGATTTTATTTAAAGTTTGTATCTTTCCTTCGTTTATTTGTTTATGCAATCGGTATCGAAAGATGTATTGCTATTTGATGTTTACCGTATGATGGAAATCGGTGTAAACCTTAGATCACCATAGGAAAGATTAGACTTTTAACCTTGACATAACGGAAGTTGATAGGTTAGATTTCTAGGTTGTTAGATCTAATAAATCTTGCACCTTGTTTTGAGAGCGTTAATCTCTATAGATCGGAAGATGATGAGATTGATAGACGGATTACTTACGGAAGTAGGAATTCATACCTTTGATTAGGTGAACCACAACTTTGATTGAATCATCATAAGATAATCTAGGGAAGAATTAAGGGTTGCGGGATGGTGGATCATGTTTGTTCTATGTTGATTTGCTTCAGTCATTATCATGATAGTTAGTTTTATTGTTTTCTTAGTTGTAGTTTTATTTTATTTGCTTTTGTTCGCAACGATATTTTCCTGGCTTTGGACTGACAATCCTCTGTCCAGTTTATTTTCCATTTTAGTTTAGGTTTAGGAATAATTGTATCAACCTTAGGAGAATTAATTGAACTAGATACCCCGATTCTCTGTGATCGACTCCGGTATTAATCGCTATACTACGATCCCTACACTTGGGGAGATACCGGATTTATAAATTTTATTACTTGTTGTTTTTCTTTGCTATATAAAATCCGTGACAAGTTTTTGGCGCCGTTGCCGGGGAATCGGTACGGTCGTCTAGTTTCTTATTAATTTTTTCTAAAGTTGTTCTGTTTTGTTTTTCGTAGGTAGTTTGTGTTTAGGTTCCAATTAGGGTTTTGTTTAGTTTTTCGTGTTTTGTTTGGACCTGTTTTCGTGTTTAGCAGCGTTTATGCGCTTCAGTTTGAACGTAAACGGGCGTCCTGAGCTATTGGACGCCCGTCCGTCCAAATCTGATCGTCTCTGTTTGTGTTTTGCCCAGGCAGACGAGCGTCCAGTAACTTGGACGCCCGTCCTGTTCTTTCTCCAGTCAGACGTCCGTCCAGTAACTTGGACGCCCGTCTGGCCTGTCTGTCACCAGTTTTTTTGTTTTAGGTAGATATCTTGGTTTGTCTTTCTTTTTCTTATTAAATAAATGTACTAGGGTTTCTGTTTTTCGTAGGTAGGTTTCGTAGGTAGGGTTCTGAGGTTGAATCATCTGACTCCACGTTTTTCGCGGTCAAATTTTTGGATAAAAGGGATCGTTTTAGCACTTGTTAGTATTTTGGCCGTAACTTTTGGCTCGAGTGTCCGTTTGGAACGCAGGACCCCAATTCGGAAAGCTCGTTCCGACGCCGACGACGTGGTGAACGCCATAGGCCGTTCAGTGCCGTTTTCGAGGTCAAAATCCACTGTTTTCCCTTCCATTTTGGGCTCAGAAGATTTCAACACGTTTTTTTAGTGTTTTCTGTTTTTTCTGTTTTAAATTTTTCGTAGGTTAGGTTGAGGTTTCTGTTTCCGTATCTTTTTAGGTAGTTTTCAATAAAAGTAGCGTTAAATAAATTGAGAGTTTTTATTTTTGCCATGTTTCGATGACCGTTGGGTTAAGAATGTGCAAAAAGTTTTTTACTCAATTTATGAAACGTGAATTTAGGTCTCATAGTTTTGTTTTCGTTTTTAATAAACACTAGGGTTTTTGTTTTAATGATATGGTATTAGGTTATGATTTTAGGGTTGCTGCTGTTTTCTGGTATCAATCGAGTCTGCTGTGCTTTTCTGCTGAGTCAGACGGGCGTCCATAGTAAGTGAACGTCCGTCCACCACGAATATGTTTTGAACGCCCGTTTGGTATGTTGAACGGCCGTCCAGTGTTCAGTTTCTATTGACTTGATTTTTAATGCTTTATTTGACGTGGATATTTTCATATGAGCTTCTGTGGCTAATTATTTTTACGTAGATGTTCTGAACTTGCATGTTTACATCTTCCCATCTACGAATCCATGTTAGATAATTGATTAATTTTTATATATACATGCTTCATTAATTGACATGGATGTTTTAATGAGAGGCTCTGTGGCCTTTGTATACGCGTAGATGTCCTGTTCTTCCACCGTTATGGTTTCTTTCCATCTACCGATCCATGTTAAATAATTGATTAACTTTTATATACATGATTCATCTATGCATATTATAGTTAATGTCGGTTCTCGTATGCTATAACTGTTCTTATTGTTATTTAGTAGCTAATGTCGGTTTCCGTATGCTACATATCGTTGTGATGAATCCTGTGAGCTTTGAGACCTATGTGCTTTCTTGTTATTCTTGTAACTCATATGGGTAGCTACTGTCGGTTTTCCGTATGCTACCATGTCTTCTTATGAGTTATATCTGTTTAGTATAGCTAACTGTTGGTTTTCCATAATGCTATCACCTTTGATGAGTCTTAAGGCGCGTCTACACTGCATATAATGAATAGTACTGTCGTTTATCGTAAACTATCATTATTTGGTAGACGTTTATGATATACATGTCGTGTTGCAAATGAGTGGGCTAGTTTTCTTTCTTTTATTTTGTTTTATTTTTGCATATCATTTAGTTGCATGTCATCTAGTTGCATTGTTTTTCTATTTTTCTTTTATTTTTCTTGAGGGTAGTTACTGTCGGCTTGCCGTACGCTACCACTTTTGTTTTATGTCCTTCATTTTTTGTTTCTGTACGGGCCGTAGTCACTGTAGAGTTGTCTACCCAACTTGCTCAGCCTGAGCCTGTCAGCTTTTTATTTTATTGCATATCATGTAGGTTGCATTGTAATATATTTTCATGTAGTTGCACCTAGCCTACTATTTTGTAATGTTCCATGTATATGTTCCATCTTTACATGAGCTTAATCTGAAGAAATCTCTCTGACTTCTTTTCCATGTGTTTTACATGTATAATCCTGCTATTTTGTAATGTTCCATGTATATGTTCCATCTTTATATGAGCTTCATGCACATGTGGTCCTTATTTGTATTGTAAGCTTCTGTGGCTTATTTAACGCTTAGGTGTCCTGTGTTTTCCCTGTATGGTGATTTTTCCATCTGAGCCATTATATCATGTGCTTATTTCTCGTCTATGATTGTTTTTGCCATGCTATATTCCCCCGTGTTCCCCGAGATACTGCCATGTTTTTCAAGTGGTGCAGGTATTTTGTCTAGCTGTTCTTGTTAAGCTGGCCTTGGAAGTGAATCTGGAGAGGAATACATATGACATCTCGTGCCTCGGAAACGCGGATCGATTATCTATCCTTCTTCAGCCTATCTTCATATCATTACCAAATCAGCTAAGTTCTTTTATCTTTTCTTTAGTTCTGCACAACCTGAGGACATGTTGTGATTTAAGTGTGGGGGAGGGGAATGGTTTTGTGTACCTACATATCGTTTGCTTAATTCTTTATGATTCTATGTAAAATGAGCTAAATTTTTCAAGTTTTTGTTTTGTCCCAAGTGAGCAAAGGCATATCTTCATTTGAGTTTTTATATCATTGGTGCACTATTTTGCATATTTAGTAAATTTAGATGTCTCACCCAACACTATTTTTCACGTGCCATAGTAAATGATGAGCTATATTTTAAAGCTATGCCCATTTGATTAGAGATTTTTAATGATTATCGCATGATTCTTTGCGTACATACGAATTTTGAAAATTTTAATAGTTTGTGTTTAGAATTAAAGTATGACATACTGTGAATATCTGAAGGTTTGAATGTGATAGGAAGGATATAATTTAAGGTTTGTATACCAATCTAAGATGAATAATATGAATAATATATGTATATGTCGGATGTAGCTGCCGATGATTTGAGTGCGGTAGGGCATTATCACGAAATGTCCTATACCACTATGAGGCTAATAGCTCCCGACTGCCTGATGATAGTAGTCCAGCTAGGGCATTATCACGAAACGTCCTATTGCTGGGAATGAGGGCATATGCTATACGTGTGTAATTAAGTGAACTTCAAAGAAATATTAGCAAATGGTATTGTGAAAAGATGGTTGAAAACCGTAGTTATCTTCTAACTATCCCCAGTATAAACTGAAAGATATGTTGTAGGGATTATCCTCTAAGTATGTCGGAAATATTTTAAATACTCCTTATTATTATTTTTCGAATATGTATGTTTTGTGAGGTGCATGTTATAATCGTTTTTTTTGTATTTCTGATCTAAATGGGATGTTGGCTAGTTTTGCTTGAATCAATTTCAAGTGTGGATTTAGTGGAAGTTTGCTATGGCTATGCACACACACTTTGGTGAACCTCTAAACTATTGAATATGCTTTATATTTGCTAAGATGTTTATTTGTCTCGAGCAATGTTTATGTTTTGTTTTGCTCGGGACGAGCAAAAGCTAAGTGTGGGGGAGTTGTTAAGGGTGATTTTGTACGTTTTATAAGGATATATTTTATAATAATTTCCCCCATATTCGTATTATTTTCATAGAAATCGAGCTTTATATTGAAATATTGAGCAAATGAGTTTTAGAAGTATTAAAGTGCAAAATCGAGCTAATTATGTGATTTTATTGGATAAATATCTTTAGATGAAAGATGTTACATTTTGCATGTTTTTATCGTGATGTAGGTACGCTTGCATGAGGTGAAAGGAGCTTAAAAGATGTTCAAGTGATGATTTGCATGGAAGGAAAGAGATAGAGATGAAGTTGGAATGAAGATCAAGATGAATTTGAAGAAAAAGGGCCTAAACTAGCGTCCAGGATCCTGAACTAGCGTCCAGGATGAACTGGCGTCCAAAGAAGTGGACTGGCGTCCAGGAGAAAAAGTTGATTCAGAGAGTTTGGACGCCATAGTGAACGAGCGTTCAGAGGCACCAGACTGGCGTCCAGAATCCTTAGACGGGCGTCCAACACCGACATAGCAGCAGCCGACCTAGTTTTCTATATATAGCAGCTGCGCCCCAACCCTAATAACATCAGATTTTGATACATTATTGACTCCTCTTGACACATACTCATTAGAGAGGAACCCTAGGCGCCCCAGCCCCCTTTTGGGAGGCTGGGGTGGCGGTTAGATTAGGTTTTATTTTCGTTTTTTTTCTGTTCTTGTTCGTCCATGCTGATGGCCTTCAAGCTGTGAACTGGAGCATCCATGGTTACTTTTCAGCAGCGTTTTTGATTTCTCTCTTGGATAATCTTGTGAGTGATTTGATTTAAAGTTTGTACCTTTCCTTTGTTTATTTGTTTATGCAATCGATATCGAAAGATGTATTGCTATTTGATGTTTACCGTATGATGAAAATCGATGTAAACCTTAGATCACCATAGGAAAGATTAGACTTTTAACCTTGACATAACGGAAGTTGATAGGTTAGATTTCTAGGTTGTTAGATCTAATAAATCTTGCACCTTGTTTTGAGAGCGTTAATCTCTATAGATCGGAAGATGATGAGATTGATAGACGGATTACTTACGGAAGTAGGAATTCATACCTTTGATTAGGTGAACCACAACTTTGATTGAATCATCATAAGATAATCTAGGGAAGAATTAAGGTTTGCGGGATGGTGGATCATGTTTGTTCTATGTTGATTTGCTTCAGTCATTATCATGATAGTTAGTTTTATTGTTTTCTTAATTGTAGTTTTATTTTATTTGCTTTTGTTCGCAACGATATTTTCCTGGCTTTGGACTGACAATCCTCTGTCCAGTTTATTTTCCGTTTTAGTTTAGGTTTAGTAATAAATAGTAGTGACAATCTTAGGAAAATTAATGAACTAGATACCCCGATTCCCTGTGACCGACTCCGGTATAATCGCTATACTACGATCCCTACACTTGGGGAGATACCGGATTTATAAATTTTATTACTTGTTGTTTTTCTTTGCTATATAAAATCCGTGACAACGGACATGAAAAATCAGCACAAGTCAATGAAAACCGGATGAAACAAATGTTTTAATGACTTTCACTCTCTGAGAATTCTTCCTTCTCTCTCTGAGAATTTCCTGCTCCCCTTGAGTTCCTTCCAGCCTTCTTGGTTATGGAGAAGGAAGAAATCCATGCCCTAGTCCAAAAATTATCTCTACAAGATGTCCATACTACAACCACTAATATTAACAAGTCTGATCTACGGCAAGGAGTACAAAAGAGCACTCTTAGCTTACTTGGGAAGTCCATATCTTTGAAAGATATGCAAGCAAAAAATTACAGAGTAGCTACGGAAAAGTCTTGGGCCACTACTAAGTTCAAATGCATCAAGCTTAGAAGGAACTTTTATCAGATCGTGTTTGAAATTAAAGAGGATTTGGAAAAGGTGTTACATGAAGGTCCATGGTGCTTTGACAACACTCACTTAGTTCTAAAATGGTGGAAGGAATATCTGCACTTTGAGAGCGAGGTCTTTGATGAATCACTCTTCTGGATTCAAGTCTGGGTGATGTGATCCGGTTCTTTCTCGGAGGATACCATCATTCGTGCCATTTATGAATATTATTTAATTAATTAGGAGTTGGTTTTATTTTATATTGGATTTTCAGCACTTTATTTATTTATTCTTTTATTAGCCAATAGGAACATTTCGTTTCTGGCCAATAGGAGGTAGGGGCATTTTATTAGTGGGAATTTCTCCCACATTGCTTTTTCCTTGCTAGTTCTTTTATTTGTAAGCCTATATAAGGCAAACACCAGCTTTTGATTATTTAGACAATTATGATGATGTAAAATTTGGCTTCTTAGCTTTTATTGGAGTCTTCTTGACTTTGATTTAGCACAAGCGTGTGAGAGTTCTCTTCGTAGTAGAGGATTCAACCCTTTAAGAATTTACCAGCATCGTGAGTATTTGTTGGGCGTTCTTACCTACGATCTTGATTGGATTATCGAGGTCTAGGGTTTTAGCTCGTTATTGTTCCCCCTAGTTACTTCCTGGGCAAAACATCGGATTTGATTCCAACCGGAATCACATCACTGGGTCTCCCGATTGACTTCTATACTGTCGTTGTTGGTGAGAAAATTGCAAAAGATCTAGCTGATTGTTCCTTCATTTAGATTAGGGAAGACTCTAGCACCAACCAACATCACTTTAGGTTTAGAGCATCTGTTAATATTGGTAAGCCTCTGCCTCAAATCCTAAATTTCCTCCTTGATGGCTCACCTCCAGTGATGACCATATTCCAATATGAACATCTTCCTTCCTTATGCTATTTTTGTTGTCATGTCGGTCACACAGCAAAAGCCTGCCCCCAAGTGTCTGCAGAGTTTAAAGTAAAAGATGAGATTGATTTCAAATATGGAGTTTGGTTGAATGCAAATAAAAAAACAAAGTTAATCTCAGAAACCATACCTCAAGATATGGATCTGCAGCCTGTTGAAGCCATCAATCCAACTAGCATCTCTTTTCCAAACACTTCCTCTAAACCCTAGAAACCATCAAAACCCTCCCTAACTCCATTCCATGGAACCCAGAAACTTACACAAAATGACAAAATTCAAAACCGAGAAGTCCAACCAGCCATTCAACCTAGTAAGTCAAATTCTGACAACATTACAAGTCTTAACACCTTTCTGTCAAAAGATACCCTCTTTACCCGACAACCTAGTATGCAATCGATATCGAAAGATGTATTGCTATTTGATGTTTACCGTATGATGGAAATCGGTGTAAACCTTAGATCACCATAGGAAAGATTAGACTTTTAACCTTGACATAACGGAAGTTGATAGGTTAGATTTCTAGGTTGTTAGATCTAATAAATCTTGCACCTTGTTTTGAGAGCGTTAATCTCTATAGATCGGAAGATGATGAGATTGATAGACAGATTACTTACGGAAGTATGAATTCATACCTTTTATTAGGTGAACCACAACTTTGATTGAATCATCATAAGATAATCTAGGGAAGAATTAAGGGTTGCGGGATGGTGGATCATGTTTGTTCTATGTTGATTTGCTTCAGTCATTATCATGATAGTTAGTTTTATTGTTTTCTTAGTTGTAGTTTTATTTTATTTGCTTTTGTTCGCAACGATATTTTCCTGGCTTTGGACTGACAATCCTCTGTCCAGTTTATTTTCCGTTTTAGTTTAGGTTTAGGAATAATTGTATCAACCTTCGGAGAATTAATTGAACTAGATACCCCAATTCCCTGTGATCGACTCCGGTATTAATCGCTATACTACGATCCCTACACTTGGGGAGATACCGGATTTATAAATTTTATTACTTGTTGTTTTTCTTTGCTATATAAAATCCGTGACACCACCTAAATATAAAGTACAAAGACAAGACACAATCGGATCCTACAATAGTACTATGTGACAGTGATAGCCCTTACATAAATAACGTGCTGACGCCAACAATGACTATTGCGTAGAGTGAACGTGGAAAATAATAGTAAGTACTAAAGGGAATAGAAAAGGTGGGATTTTCTATAGATCCCGTAACTACGGGGTTTGCCATGGATCCCCTAACTATTGGGGTTTGCAGTAGTGCCCCTAACTACATACACCTGAAGCAAGCTTCTTGTTCTCAAAGAAAAGGAATGTGACAGTTTTTCCCTGACAACCTGGAGGAAGCATTAAATGTGTAAGTATATTTTGAGAGATTGGTTATTATAGAAGGACCAAACAACGGTGGCAGACATGTGAACATTGAACTAAATAAAAGAGAGGTAACATATTTCCAATATATGGAAGGCAGACAACAAAGTATTGGCACAAGGAATACGTATATAAGGTAAAGTAAGAAACATCTTTAGTGCTACACACCTAAATACATATCATGGGATTTGTACTAAGTTCATTGCGTGGACTAACGTCATCTTTTGTATTCCAAGCACTAATCTTTTAACTTCTATAACAGAATTATTTATAAGGTGGAAGAAAGTAATCTATAGTCATGATGATCACAATCCAGATTTGTTGAACGGAGAGAGTCTAACTTGCTCGTTATTGTGTATTATCTTATTAAGCACGATTATTACGTGTGGCCATGTCATAATGAAAGGCAAAGATCTTTACTTCAAGACACAAGTGTAAAGTGATGAGCATGTAAACTTCTTAAACACACACTGTAAAAGTAAGCCGTAAATAACAAAGTCGACCACATGAAATAAAAGAAATAACTAAGGAAACACGAATGAGTAAAGTTTATTTTCTTCTCATTTAGCTAAGCAATGAAGAACACATTAATTTCGCCATTTTCAATGAACAAATGAAAACACATATTCAGATTCTTCGTCATACACTTGTTCATTAATCTTTAATCACGAAGAAGCTGAAATAAAGTATAAAGTATGAAGCAAAATTCTGTTATACATTTGTTGATTAATGTTTAATCGCTAAGAAGCTGAAATAGAGTACAAACCATGAAGCAAAAATGCAAAAACGATTGAGGATCTCATGTCTATTCACTGAAACAGATCCATATCTATACTCAATCAAGGAGTAGAAGTAACAGAAATTAATGGTGTATTAAGAAACCTTAACTAACATCTCATTACAATGCAAACCCAAACTTAATTGTTTGGTTGAACATGCTATTTAATCTATTCTAAATAAAACAGAACAAAAACGCAGAAAGAAGCGATTTAAGGAACAAACATTAATCACACGATACGTCTTCTTGTTTGTACTTGTTATCAAACCATGAAACCTGAAATTCAAACGGTGCACATCGGAAAAACAAGAGAAATCAGAAATTTAAATTAGCAAAAGACCGAATATTTAGATCTGGAAAAGCAAACAGCAAATTTTGGAGAAAAAACAAAGAAAAATACTTACACCAAAGCTGCAATCTTGAGCAGATGGAAATAGGGTTTTTTCCTTATATCAGCGGGCCGAACAAGGGTTTACGTGGAGCATGCAACAGTAATCGGAATGATTTGGATTTCAGGTAGTAGGTATTCATAACCTCGTTTCGTGGCTTCATTTTCACCGAGCCACAAGAGCTTCTGAAAGATTGATTAGAAGGGATGTGTCAATCCGCCGAATTTGGGGCAGAAGGTTAGGTAGGAGGGTGGTGGCACTGAAGGTAGCAGCGACCACCGGTAAGGATGGTGGGAAAAGTGGGAACGATGGGGGTGGGTGAGTGAATTAATGACTAAATTCAATGCAAACTTGTTTCAATGTACGTTTTTTACCCCCCCCCCCTCCCCCTGCTCCTCCTAATAGCACCCCACTAATCTAACCTATCTAACACAATATCTAATAAAGTTGACACACCTTTTTCTTTTTCTAAATTAAATTGTGTGTGCATATTTTTTTTTCTCATTGTACATATAAGACTACAATATATGATATTTTATATGATGAAATATATATTATATTATTTAGATATGTTGGAGCTTATACTGTATAATAATTTATATTGGTTTATACCATGAATTATATATTATATAAATATGTTAGGCCATATATTATACATTTTGAAATGTGAACGACCTTACGCTACACATTTTAAAATTACCTTGTATTATACATTTTAAAACCCGTTAATTTTTCTGAGTCATGTCGCATGAAGTATAAATGAGGTATGAAGGTTGTAAAAAAGGTCGGGAAAAAAGATCGTAGGCAATGTAGCAAAAAAGTTTGTGACACAAACAAGAAGCGCACCGAAAGGAGAATATTGTACCGCCTATAAACTAAGCAGTACGACCATACTATCGTGTGCACAAGAGATCGGGAAAACACGTAACAAAAGAATTTTTTTTTTGTAAAAACGTATATAAGGGAAACGTGGAACAAAATAGACGTAAGGGGAAAAATATCATAAAATTTGTAGCGCACGTTTTATAATTTGTGATCAGCCATACGAATTTTTTTTGGTGTTACTGTGAATATTTTTATTCCTTACTGAACGTAAATATGAATAAAGTAACACATGGTTGATAATTTTTAGAAGTCATGTTCATTAAGGTTTTTAGGTGCTTTCACCCAAAATTTTAGCATTCATTAAGTAAGAAAGTGCAAAAGTCTAAAAAAGGGAAAACAGCAAAAGCAAAATATGGGAAAAATTACTGTCCTCAAAAACTCGAACTACAAAAAGGAGATATGTATATGATGCTTAATATAGGAATAGGGACGGGAAAAAGGGAAAAAAAAAAAAGGGGGCGTTGTATCAGATAGTAGGAAAGGGAGAGGAGGGAAAAAAGAATAAAAAAGAGGTAAAAGCCAAAAAAATAAAAATAAAAAATAAAAAATTAAACCCTGACCAATCGTGCTGCGACACGTGTCAGCACAAAATTCACTCCTTGCCTTCCCTTGTCTTTGTATATAGCAGAATGGATATATATATATATATATATATATATATATATATATATATATTATTATTATTATTATTATTATTATTAGTAAAACGGTTATACCCTAATCGGCCAAACAATTACTAGTCTACCATTGATCACCAAATCCCAAATCATTGCATCCTCGTAAAACCAAATAAACATTCTTTTTCTACAGCAGCTCGTTCACCACTTCACAAAAAAAAATCTTATTCTCAAATTTTTTTCCGTCGCACCATCAAAGTTGTTGTTTAAACATCTTTGATTAATCTGTAGATATATAAATTTTATGTGATAAATTATATATTTTACATAATACATTTGTCATAAGTTGAAATTTATTTTATATTATTTCCTATAAAAATTCTAGGGAATAATGTTAAAATCAATAGTTGATTAAAATCTCTTAAAATAAAATATAGAGATTTAATTAATTTTAATGGCTATGTAAATATACATAAAAGAATATATATGTGACATGCTATATATGTTTATATGTTACATACCGCGTATGCCATTAAATCTGAGTTATTTTATTTCCTTCATTAATTATTAGAAAAATATTATAAAATTCGATAAGTCTTAAAATATCTTAAAAATCAATTGATTATGAGATTTTAGTGATTTATAATAAATGTGGAGTATTCTAATAATTGGCTAGAATCAATCAGAATATTTCCCGCAATTAATGCAAATCAACCAATGACTTCCATCCACAACTATAAATAGGAGGCCTTGGTCATTTGCAAAAAAGTCACAGAAGAAATAGAAGACACAAGGAGTTGGTGAAAGTCTCAGAGAAAAAGCCTCAAGCACTCTGCAACAATGCCAAAAGCATTAAAGATCTTCCAAGAAAAGTCGGAAGTTCTTCAAAAGAAAAAATCCAAAAGCATCTCCAACATTCGAATATAAACAGAAAAGACTTCAAGCTCTTCAACTAAAGAGGATCGAAGGTAACACAAAAGTTCCTTCCAATCTTCGTCAACTTCAAAGCACCTCCGCTATATCCGGAGTCTTCAACTCAAATTAAAAGCACTTCCGCTATATTCGGGAGGTCACAATCAACACCAAATTAAAAGCACTTCCGCTATATCCGGGAGAGCATTAATCATCACCAACAAGAAAATGGAGAATCAAAGGATCAAAAGAGATTGTACCACTCTTCATTTTATAAATTAATAAAATTTTATTTGTTACATTTTTCGTGTTTTCTTTCTTTGTATTTTCAGGGATTAATTGTGTTTCAAATTTCTGGAACACCTGGTGGGACCAACTCTCCTTGCAAAAAAAAAGAAAGGTCAAGAACAAATGGCTCCAAAGGTTGATGCCTCAAAAGTTTCAAAGGTTGCTACCACAAAAGTTGTTGCTTCAAAAGTCCTCTAGGCTGCGGCTTCAAAGGTTGTCAAAGCCGAAGCCTCAAAATTTTCTAAGGCTGCTACTGAAAAGACTGTTTCTACTGCTTCATCCCAGGGACAAATTTCTGGCCCAGTTACTCGAAGCATGTCAAAAGAACTCGACATAAGTTTTCCCACAGAAAGCTTCTGGTGGCTTCATGTCGCCGATGATTGCGGATGTCATGATGACGAATTCCACCACTCTGGAGGAGCATATTGCTAGCCTTACAAAGGCCATTGAAGCCCTCATGTCACACGTTCAGACCCATGACGTGCAAATTGCCAAGCTTACCAGCAAACTTGATACCGTTGAAAAAGCAAGTAAATCAAAAGAAGTGGTGCATGACGATGAGGATGAACATGACGTCACTTCCAGAGAACAAGAAGCCTTTAAGTCTCTGCATATGGAGAATAACTTGAAGGTGGCTCCAGAAAACACCTTCGGAGATCAAGAAGCTTCCAAGTCTTTTGTCTTGGCGAGCGATCTGAAAGACTCCCCCGATGGATTGATTCCGATTGATCAATTGAAGGAGTTTATCATGGGGACGATCAAGGACAAGGTTGGAGGGCCCATGAAGTCATCTCAAACATATGTCAAGCCATACACCCATAGGATTGATGATCTGAAGATGTCATCTGGTTACCAACTGCCAAAGTTCCAACAGTGTGACGGAGATGGTAACCCAAAACAACGCATTGCTCATTTTGTCGAAACTTGCAACAATGCTGTATGGAGACCACCTGGTGAAACAGTTCATGCGTTCTCTCAAAGGCAATGCCTTTGACTGGTACACTGATCTCACCCCCACCTCCTTGGATAGTTGGGAGGAGCTGGAGCAGGTTTTCCTCAATCGTTTCTACAACACTCGAAGAACCGTCAGCATGGTAGAATTGACTAACTCTCGGCAATGGAAATAGGAGAAGGTCGTTGACTATATTAACCGATGGTGAAGTATGAGTCTTAACTGCAAAGACCAACTAACTGAAGCCTCTTCCATTGAGATGTGCATTCAAGGCATGCATTGGGATTGCAATACATTCTGAAAGGGATTATGCCGAGATCTTTTGAAGATTTAGCCACTTGTGCACATGACATGGAATTAAGTATTGACGCCAACGGAGGTCAGGCTACTGTTCAAGATCGTAGAAGGATCAAAGAAAAAAAGAAGTGAAGAAACCCTTGAAAGCTCCTCCAAGAACGGAAAAAATGAGTCTAATGCCGCAACTGTAGCTCCGTTAACAACCAAGGTTCAAGCAAGTTGGAGGAAAGAAAATTCGAGCCTTAACAGGTAGGGAGGCGACGACCTACCTTGAATGAAAGACAACAGACGAAGTATCCCTTCTCCGATTCTGACGTACCGGCAATTTTCGATTAGTTGTTGAAGGCCAAGCTCATTGAACTCCCAGAAACAAAACGCCCAGAAGATGCTGCAAAGGCCTATAAGGGAAATTATTGCAAATTTCATCGCTTATGTTGTCACCCTATCGAGAAGTTCTTTGTTTTCAAGGACAATGTTATGTGTCTTGTTGAGGAGAGGAAGATCGTGCTTGAAGAAGACAAGGCGAGCGTGAATCAGGTCACTATAGAAGAACTAAGGAATGGTCATGGAGCGACCATTCAGTTTTGATCGCTCGACCCAATAGAAATCAAGTCCGTAGAATTTCTACCACTCATCGAAGAGAAGTTTGCAACTGCTCCCAAACAAACAAAGGTTGCTGATGAAGAAGATAAAAACTCAAAGTCCACCAAACGGGATGATGACGGATGGATCCTGGTGGCTCGCAAGAAAAAGCAAATGATGATGCGCCACTTTGAGTCCGCAAGGCCAAGAAATAAACCCAAGTCCTCCAAGCTAAATAAAAACAAAAAAGCAAAAGCTGTGAGAAAGCACAAAGAAAAGTAAGAAAGGAAAAGAAGGTCATCTCTTCGGAAGGCATCGAATACAAAAGTCCTCACACTCCTGTCACCTTGCTGGTATATGCCTAAGAAAATATTTGAATTGAAGCCCTTGAAAAAACACTTAGAAGAGGAGTTTGTTTCATGTTGCAGTCCATGAGGAGGAGGACAATGTTGTAGATGAGCATGGATGTTCTCGAACGGAGGTAAAAGTCTCAATCGAGGCAAATATTGCGTGCATAGCTGAGGTAACCTTCACCGATGATGACATGTTGCTAGGGTTGGTGCCCCATAATCGTCCATTGTTTGTAAGTACATTCACACGTGAAAAAGAGTGAATTGAGTGTTGTTGGATGGAGGCTGTGCCGTTAATATTTTAACACTCCGCATATTGAAAGAGCTTGGTGTTTCAATAGATGAACTCGCCGATAGCCGCCTTATGATCCAAGGATTTAAACAATGGGGCAAAGAGCCATCGCAGTAATAAGACTTGCAATTTTGATGGATAACAAATCTTCCAGTGCTCTCTTCCATGTCATTGAAGCCAAAACATCATACAATATGCTGCTTGGGAGGCCGTGGCTATATGAGAATGGATTTGTCCCATCAACTCTCCACCAGTGCTTCAAGCATTGGTGCAACGAGGTAGTGAGGAAAATCGTTGCAGATGAAAATCCATTTGCTGAAGCAGAAGCACACTTTGCGGACACCAAATTCTATTTGAAGCCGATTCCTACAAAAGAAGATGAAAATTCTAACTCAAAAGATGATAAAGAATGGTGGGGGATAATGGAAAAAGATGAAGCAATGTCAGCTAAAGATGTAAATCAGCATGAAGAGTCAAAGCCTCCAGTGCTTCTACGTGTGGCAAAGAAAAAAGAAAACAGTCACCCATCACAAGTGCCAATGGAATTAAGTGGGTTAACGCTACCGCTTCCTAAGGTAGAATCCATGGAGTCGAGTACTTGATCGCGTGCAAAGCACTTACTAGCAATAGGGCTAGGTCTATCGTAGTAGAGTACTGGCGAGTCAAAGTCGATCCCATAGAGACTCATAAGAACGTCAAATTATCAAGATTGAGCTTGTCACAATTAACGGACTACGACCAACTATAATATAGATAGTAGTAAAATTGGTGCCACAAACTAACAAGGTTATGCTAGTTCACACGGATGTAAACAAGAGTTTCTAATGTATTAGTTCAATTATGAGAAATTAGTTATTCTCCTCACACATGCAATAGTCCTCCCTATTGGTGAATTTTAATTCATTGTTCAGCTACATTTACAACTCCTAACCCAATCTACTCCGACCATGGTAGTAGACAATCTATACGCAAGCTACCCTCCTTAATTGGTCCGTAATAGACCATACGCATAAAAAACTAGAGCCGTCGGTATTGAGCACTAACTCATACCGCAAACCCGCCTAGACAGCTATCGACACTGATTAGCACGTTCCGAGGGTCCATCAAGATAATGTCCAAACTATCACTTCACTATCAGTACTTCATGCAAATTTATGAAGACATGCAAATATTTGATCAGGCGACTAACATGTAAATTAAATCTATCGATCAACGTAGCTGGTGCCGATTATCATGAATTAGTAATTTACTAGGTATTCAGATCTAGCGATATAGACCGTCGCAGATCTGAAGAACGCAACCACTATTTCATGATTTCTTCACCAATGAATTAGATCTATAACACATGGGGTAAAATAACCTAACTACTACATAATTAAACTAAATAAACAATTAGCACATACTAGTCGAATAGAACAATGACAGGTCTACATCTTGGAAAAGACAGAAAATCATATCCTCAAAGACGAGCGTAGATCTCCCTCGGATGTCTCCCTAGGCGGCGACTCCGTCGTCTCTCCGACCAGAACTCATAGAATAATAAAATAAAGAACAAGGAACTTTTATTGCATAATAATTGTAATAGCTGTGTGGTACATTAAAGAGGATCGAAGGTAACACAAAAGTTCCTTCCAATCTTCGTCAACTTCAAAGCACCTCCGCTATATCCGGAGTCTTCAACTCAAATTAATCCCCATCAACTACTACATATTCAATTAAGATTTCTGGCAGAAACATACATTAAGCCACAATCCATAAGCTCCCCATTAATCACTACGTAGCATGTATCAATGTGTCGTGTGATGGATCAGTCGTGATCATGCGTTCGTGAGGAGAATCAAGTTGTATTAACCACACAATCTTAACTTACATGCGCATACACTCGCTCATCTTGCCTTCAGACTCGGTTACACAACATGGTACCTTAATCGGGCCGGGCGGACTCGGGGACTGAGTCTTGCTCTTAAGTCCACATTTGTTTCTTTTTATGTGAGGGTCGTGCCTTTTTACACGAGTTCGCTTCCCTCAATGCCTTTATTGCATATATTTTTTTCAATTTTTCTTTTCTTTTCTTCCTTTTTGGCAGACTTTTTCACTCTTTTCTCTTTCTCTTACAAGCCCGTTTTGTCCCGGTTTTCCTCTTGCGGCATTCAAGTTGCATCCCCTGTCTTACAACAATTTGTTAAAGTATATAGACAACAAATAATGATTCCCGGTTAAATCAACTCATCATATAATCTTAAACACTTCTCACTCAGATTATGTGCTCAAATATTGATTGCAACGATAGAATAATAATTAATAAGTTACTACTTCATGCAACATAACATATGCTCATTCTTCCATACTAAATTGAATATGCTATAGTTAACTTCAAATTGAGCTTGGGCTCCTTTTCTACCAATTCCTTACTCGAAAACGTGCAATAAGCAAGCTAAAAACAGTGTTCAATTTTCAATAATTATTCCCTTTTATCGACTACCCAGCTAAGACCGCCTACCCCCCACTTATTATAGGCATTGTCCCCAATGACTAATAATAAAGAAAAGGAAAGGTACTTAGCTCTATAATTGGTCGGCTGAGTTAAAGCGAATCCCGGAGCAGAATCATTAGCTCCTAGGTCATTCATCTTCCAAGTTGTTGCCTGCTTTCCAAAATACTTCCAAAAACTGTGAGTAACATGCGAAGAGCAATAAGAAAATATGGTGGTGGTAATTGTGTATACCGGAGGAATGCGCAAAAATAGTTTAAGCCACTTTATTCTTTTATTGGACTAAGCAAGACGCGAAAACTTTTACGAGGGTATCACATGAGAATCATGAAGGAAAAAACCACATATATCTCTAGCCATATGACTGAAGATATATGCGATGAAAAAAACCTTGCGATTTTCATGCTACTTTATTGACTCAAAATAACTAAAATAAACAAAGCAATAAATAAGGGTTTAGAAATAGTTCTGAGTTTATAGTCGCCAACTCAACTGTACTAATAGGGCTCCTTTATTCGTACTCTGGATCCATCAACATAAAGACTTCCAACTCAGGGTTATACTTGTGCTAGGTAATGCTTCAGCCTGTGGCCGTTAACTATGAACGTCTTCCCAGAGAATCACCAGTATTGCAGACTGGAAGCACAAGACTACTCAAACCAGAATTCCATTTCCTGAAAAAAAAAATGTTGGCAAATTATGTGATTGGAAATGCAGGAAACTTTAGCAATTTATCTGGCACCAAGTAACATATGTTGTATGTCATTTGGTTCAAAGAAAACTACAATTGGCAAAGGTACATTCTAGATCAATTGGTAGCTCAATCTTGTGATGTGCCCAAGAAGAAGACTGATGTGAAGAAAGGCAGATTCTATCACAAGAAGACTCTGGCCATCTTAGTTCAAAGAATTCTTCGCCATTTTTGTATTGCCAAGAAAAAGGAAACAGCAATTATAGATGGGAAAATTGCAATCAAGGAAGAGAAATCTAGAAAGAGAAAAGCAGCTGGAGGTTCCGAAACTAATCCAAAGAAGAAGAGGAAAATTGAAACCACAGCTGAAGCATTAGAGCATCTTGAAGAACTAAGAGAAAGAAAGAGAAAACTGGAAGAAGTCACAACTAAAAAACTCACTGAGAAAGTAAGAGAGGCATCACCAGAAAAAGTCCGCCACTTCAGTTGCTGAGAGCTCAACAAAGAAAGTCAGAACTGAAGAAACCCCCACAAAGAAAGTTCAAACAGATAAAGTCCTTACTGAGAAAGAAACCTCAGTTAGAGAAGAAGTCGTTCCTACACTACCAAAGACTGTCTTATAGAAGGAAGCTGAAACTCAGGGGGGACAAACCCTAAGAGTTGAGGATGATGATGAAGTTTCTGACAGTGAGGAAAGACTAATTGATTCAGAAACAATGACTATGCTCAAGATACTCTCCAAATCAAGATCCACACCTCATAAATCGGCATCCAGGGCTGAATATGAAGAATCACTTAAAGACATTGAAAATTCTCAACCCGGAGAAGATCTTGTTGAAGCCGAATCAAGACCGGTACAAGTCATCACTCTGGATGAACTTGTTGATGAAGGCACAACTGTGCAAGAAGACAAGAAGGAAGAGGAATCAGTTGCTGAACTGATTGTAGAATCAACAGAGGATCAGGTTGTGGAACCAACACCTGAATCAGAACAGTTGCTGGACTGGAACTTGTCGCTGCTGAAAAAGTTTTGGAAACTTAGCCTACCATCTCAGTTCCTATAATTGAGACTGCCACTCAATTAATCTCAGTTGTTGCTGAAGAAGAAACCAGCAAAACTAATCAGCTTGAAACTGAAGAAGCTGAAAGAATTGAAGATCCTGTGGAATCTAATCTGGAGATTCATAGGGAAAGTGAAATCATCCCAACACCACCTGTATCATCCGTTAATATTGGAGAACTGATAGTAGCTGAATGCAAGAGACTGCATGCGTATCAGAAGTAGAAACTCAGCTCTATATCAGATCAGAGAAGTCAGTTAGATAAAATGGAAATTATAGAAAAATGGGTGTTTGATCTGTACAACATCACTCATTTGTCTCAAATGATCAACACTGATGAATTCTTGAATACTGGATATGCGTTGATCAGAGATAGTCATTGGAACGGAACTACAACTGGAGGAAGTTTGAAGAAAGATGACAATGACGATGATGATGATTCTCAGGGAGATCCCGACTTACAGAAAGGGATTCTTGCATCTTTACAAGAAAAAGAAGAAGCAAATGATGTTGCTGAAGAAGGATCATCTAAAGAAAGTTCAGATGACAGTGAAGAAACTGAAACTGACTCTGACGGTCAGTCTGAAGAACAAGAAAAGGAAGTTTATCAATCTCCTACTGGCTATCAATCCCCAACTTACCAAACTGTTCATGAGATAACACAGACTGAAGCTGTTTGAGCTGCTAAAGATGCTGATAAGGATCTCAATGTCGACATATCACCAGCCAAAGAACTTGAACAGTCAACACTGGAGGAAACAAGAAAACAATCTGAGGAAAGGAGTGTGTTGGACTTATTTCTATGTTTTGATGATGAGTGCCAGACTAGCTGTTATAGTGCAAAGGCAAAAAGATGTTTAGATCAAATGTATAGGTTTATTAGAGTTTGATTCATAAATAGGTTTGATCAAACAAGCACTGTAATGGTCAGCTGACCTTTGTCAGCAGACTGGTCTAGGTCAGTAGGGTAGATAGGTCAGTAGACTTTTCTGGAACCTGCTGTAGACTGAAGACTGAGGGCTCAAACTCAGTAAATGAAGGCTAAAGGATCAAACTTAGTGATTTAAGTCAAGGATATGGAATCAGAATTTAGGCAAGTCTGTGATGACCTAAACTGATTACATATACCTTGTGTAGAAGGTCTAAGTTCCATAAGTTGGATGATGTTTGGAACTTGGTTATATTCAAAAAGTTGTAATCTAACTTCTCAAATAAAAGTTAGATAAAAGAAATCACTGCATTATATTTTACACACAGCAAATTGGTGTTCAGCAGACTGATTGGTATTACAGCAGACTGATGAACCTGCTGATACATACCTCGATTAATTCAAGATTACATTGGAAGATTACATGGATAAGGACAGCCACCTACCTCTGATTTGATCAAACAAATCAGTGGTTAGGATTAAAAGAACGTTGGGATGATTCAGGACTTTATCCAATGGACACAAGTCAAAGGGTGGACAGACTGCACTGTCAAAAAGGAATTCTGACAGTGTCAGTCCTATGAATAGTGACAGAAAGCAAATCAGATGGGACAAAAACCAGGAACGGTTGTATTTGAATTTCAAATACAAGTCACATGCTCTCCTACCTATAAATAGAGGACCTTCAACTCAGAAAGAAGGATGAATTTTGGATAAACTTTAAGTGATAATTCTGAGCTGAAAAACACCCTGCTGAACTTACTGAGCATAAGGCTGCTGATCCAGAAAATCTTCAAGTGCATTCTGTATTCAAGCTACATCAAGCATACACACTTGAAGACTGCAAGCTGTTGATTATATCATCCTAATCAAGCTGCTGCAACTGAATCATTTACTTGATTCACTCTTTATTTTATAAAGAATCTGCTGAAGACAGTGAAGCACTTTGGTGTGAAAGACTGTTGTTTGTGGTGGAGCTGGTGAAGAGGCAATCCTACCCTTCAAGGACCAGTGGAAGACTCAGGAGCAGCAATCCTACCTGTTCCCAGTTTTCAGTTTGTGAAGCCATAGTGATTGGTGAAGGACAAGCAACCTTAGGAATCTTTGTAACAACTACATCAAAGATCTCTAGTGAATTTCCTCCAACGTCACAGGAGAAGAGTGGACTGACAAGATTACACCACCTGGAACCACTATAAAATCTGCCTACTTACTTTCAGCATTTACATTCTGCACTTAGTTTATTATACACATCAATCTACTGAATCTAGCAACTGAAATCACACACATACACTACTGAGTATCTAATACTTAGTATCATATTTAACAACAAGTATTAAGGCTTAATTTTGATATAATTACGCTGCACAAATTCAGTAACTTAAACTGTCAGTAGACTACTGTTTATCAGCAGGCTACTGAAGTCTCAGCAGACTACTGAAGTATCAGCAGGCTGCTGAAGTTGCAGAATTTGTTAACTCCAAAGTTTTAAGTGTTAAGTTTATTCACCCCTCCCCCCCTCTAAACTTAACCAAAGCATTTTCAAGGGACCAACAATTGGTATCAGAGCAAGGTTTCTGTTCTGAAGAAATCCTACTTGTTGTGCTTGTGAAAATTCTTTAAAACTTTCTTTCAAGTTACTGATTTTCAAAGTCTTGCATCATGGATAACACACAGTATGCTAGAACAATGCTGATGTGCTCTCTAGATAGATTTGATGAATATAAACGTCGTTTGCAGGCTGTTAAGGGTGAATTTATACGATTTATATTGATATATTTTATGATAATTTCCCTCATATTTGTATAATTTGCATAAGAAACGAGTGTTTAATGGAATTATTGAGTAAATGAGGTTTTTAATGAGTTATTTGCAAAATTGGTTAATTTATGTGTTTTATTGATGGTTTTATGTTTATTTGGATTATATTACATTTTTGCGATGTTTTAATAATTTGTAGATGCATATTTTCGATTCAAAAGATGATCAAGTCGGATTTAATTGATGAGAAAGAGATAAGGATGTAATTGGCTAGAAGAAAAGAGATAAAGTTGAAGAAAGCAAGTTGTTGATCCAGCTGAACTGGCGTCCAAGTCCCGTGCAGGTTGGACAGGCGTCCATCAATGTAAACGGGCGTCCAGGAGAAGGAAGTTGATTCAGAGAGTTTGGACGCTGAGTGGACGGGCGTCTGGAGCAAGTCCAAGGTATCTTGGACGGGCGTCCAACAAGACGGACGGGCGTCCTTCGACCGACTTACAGCAGCCGACTTTATTTTCTATAAATACCAGCGCTTTGTAAACCCTAGGGATATATTATTACACAGCCGCATACACAGAAAACCCTAAATTCGAGCCAAGTAACCTCGGCCGGCTGAGCCTTGGTGCTTGGCCGGCCGAGGGTTGTTCTTTTTATTTAGATTTCGTTTCTGTTTTTGCTAGATGATTTGGAGGCTAGACGATTTGTTCAAGTTATTTAAATCAGTTTCATCGGGTTCTTTATTTTCAATCTAGGTTTGTTTTGTGATTTAGATTGAAGTTGTATTTTTTCTATGCTTATGTGTTATGCAATCGATATCGAGAGATGTATTGCTTATTGATGTTTACCGTATGACGAGAGTCGGTGTAAACCTTAGATCACCATAGGAAAGATGGGATTTTTAACCTTGACATAACGAGAGTTGATAGGTTAGATTTCTAGGTTGCTAGATTGAGAGATCTTACACCTTGTTTTGATAGCGTCAATCTTATAGATCGAGAGATGAGAGATTGATAGGCGAATTATCTACGAGAGTAGGAATTCATACTTATGAGAGGTGAACCACATCTTTAATTGAATCATCACAAGATAACTTTCGAGAGGAAATTAAGGGTTGCGGGATCGGTGGATAATTATTTGTTCGATTGTTTAATCACCATGATCATCGTTGTCTAAATTCATAGTTGTTTATTGTTTTCTTTTTAGTTTATATTTTAGATTTAAGTTCGCAATTATCGTTTCCTGCCTTTGGACTGACAATCCTCTGTCCAGTTTATCTTTTCGTTATGTTATTTTAGGTTTTAGAAATAATTGGTATCAATCTTAGGAAAATTAATGATCTAGATACCCCGATTCCCTGAGATCGACTCCGGTATTAATCGCTATACTACGATCCTACACTTGGGGAATACCGGATTTATAAATTTTATTACTTGTTGTTTTCATTGCATAAAATCCGTGACACAGGCTTACCTTGCTGCAACTCATGATGAGATGATGGATGTACTAACTGAAGGACCACTGGAGATTACCAAGTCAGTAACAGTGGGTGATACAACTGAGTACATTCCAAAACCAAAAAGAGAATGGAATGCAGAAGACAGAAAGAGAGCAAACCTCAACAATATTGCTATTGATATTATCTACAGAACCTTGGATAGCAATATGTACATGAAGGTTTGCAGGATTGGAAAACAAACTCAATATAAGATTGGAAACAATCTCATATACAAATGTTGTGGATTTCTGGAAACACATGGTTGTGGAAGAAGGAAGTGTAGCATTCAAAACAACGGTGAATGCTGAGGAGATTGAAGTTTCCCCCAGTCTACTGAGGGAAGTTTTTGGTTTTGAAGAAGTGGAGGATGGTCCAGTAAATCCTGAAGCAATGGGATTGGACAAGATGGCTTTTGTTGATCAAATCAAAACAAATGAAGCCACCAAATCTGTTCCAGGCATCAACTGCAGACATATTGGGAATGAGTAGAACCTGCTGAGCAAACTCATTGCAAAGAACATACTAGGATTGGTTGGTAGTATGGATACTCTATCAGGACCCAAGATAGAGCTGATGATAATCATTTGTAGGAGCATGAAATTTGATTGGGTTGGTTATTTCATTCATTTCATGAAGAAAGTTGCCAAGGAGGAAAGATAAGGGAAAAGGAAATCAAAGGCCTTACCTTTAGGATTGATGGTTCAGACCCTGCTGAATCATCTGGAGGTTCCTGATATTGAACCTAAAAAGATCAATCAATCAAGGTACAAGAAGGAAATTGATTATACTATTCCTGGTTTGGATGATGATGAAGATGTTGCTGTTGAGGCTGCTGATGATGACAATAATGGAGATGATGGTGATGCTGGTGGTGAGCAGGTCAAGCAAACTGTTAAGAAACCTGTTAAACCTGCTGCACCAAAGAAAGCTGCTGAGAAGAGAAAGGCTGTTGATGTTAGAAAGATTACTGAAATCTTGAAGCCAAAAAGAACAAGGAAGCAAACAGCACAGACTGTTGAGTCTGCTGAGGGTTCAGTGGAGGTTACTGACCCTGCTGTTGCTGCAAGAAGAACTGTTGTTGAAATCTTGAGGGAACAACATAAAGAAGATAGTAGAAAGAGGAAGTCTACTGGAGATGATGATGATGATGAACCCCTCTCCAAGAGGATAAAGGAGATTGCCACAAAGAAAAGGTATGGCAAAGGAAAGGAACTGAAAATCTTGGAAAAACAAAAAGTCCAAGAAGAAGCATCAGTAGAAGAGGAAGGAGAGGCTATTGAGGCTGAGCCCTTAACTATCATTAAGCCTGTGGAAATTACTGACTCCTCACCAGAAGAGACTGTTAAGTCCACTGAAGCTGCACAGGTTGTTGTTGAGCAATCTGTTGGAGATATACAACAGTCTACTGACCCTGAGCCTGCTGTATTATCTACTGAAGAACCACAGCAAACCACTGAACCTGAACCTGCTGTGGTAGTTGAAGAATTGGTTGAAGACCCTGCAAGTGTTGCAAGAACTCAGGGGGAAGAGCAGTCTGCTGCTAACCCTGCTGATGAGAATGTAAGTCAGGGGGAATCAAGTGTTGTACAGATGGAAGTAGTAGGTACCAATACACCACCTCAGCAACATACTGACTTTGAGGCATCTGTAGAAGAAACTTTGAATCAGCTTGTTGGGACCTTTGGAGGCCAACAAAGTACTATAAGAGCTCCCAAAGGATCCTTCTTGCCCTATGAAAAACATGAGAAGAAGAGGAAAGAAGGGTATGTTGATCCAAAACTCCTACTGGTGGCTGATTACTTCCAGTGGAAGTTTGGATTCTATAAGAAGCAAAAGCCAGCTGCTGAACCTATGACAGATTTTGAGGAATGGGCTTTTGAAAAGTTGGGAGTGGAAAGTTTGCTGGATCTAGTTGATACCACCTTGCTGCAATCAAGGCTGATGGATTTGTTTGATGATCAATAGAAAGAGGAGAGTACCAAGTTTAGGGATCCAAGAGGTGATGATGATGGCTCTTCATCATCTGATTCTGATGATAATCACCCCTCTGGTCCAGGAGAGACCAGTAGGACTGCTATGTTAATCGACCCTACTGTAAGGCAGTCTACTGGTGCTGGAGTGTCTACTGAGAGACAGCAAATTGGACAGATGGATGCAGATATGGAGCATCTCACCATTGATGACATTGAGGCACAAATCAATGAAGGAATAGATGGTGGTGCAAACAGAATGGTCGGTGAGATAGATCCACTATTTGTTGAAGAACCTGCTGAGCATGTTGATGATCAGCAGGCTGTGGATTCAAGTGATGAGAGGGTTACTGACCACATCGAACCCAGTGCCAGTTCAGAGGAATCCATACAATATCAAGACTGGATTGACACTGAGGATGTCCTATCCAAATCTGCAAATTTGCTAAGAAGGATCACTGATATGGGACAGTTTCAACAAGATAACATGGATATTTTCCCAGATCAAGTGATTGTGGCATTTATTGCACCAGATCCACAAAGAGTTGAAGAGGAGGTACAGGTTGCTGGGATACAAACAGCACCTGGACAAAGGTTGGAACAAACTTTGGGTTTGGAGGAAACCCCTGTTGTTGAAGAGGCTGCTGTAGTGGAGCCTACTGGAGTCAAGACCACTAAAGAGAAAGATGGTCAGCAGACTGCTGTAAATCAGGATGAGCAGCTGCTGGACTATGACTTTAGTGATGAGGAGTTTCAAATGCCTGAAGAAGAAAATGTTGATGTTGATCCACCACAGGCATTTGAACCTATTTTTGAAGAACCTGCCATTGATCCTATCTTGGAAGAATATCAAGGACCTAACCCTGCTGGTCTAGATACGAGTTGGGCAATGGTTGTGAGCAATCAGAGGCAACAATACAATGTTCAGGAGCCTGCTGATGAAGCTACTGGTGGAAGAATGACCAGTGAAGTGCCAGTTGAAGTTTTGAATGAGTTAAGAACTGTCAGAAATGATATGCAACAGTTAAGAACTCAACTGGACAGACAAGAACAGTGATTTGAAGAACTGATGAAAATGGTGAATGATAACAGACAATCTGCTGATACAGTTGCTTCAAATTTCACATCCACTCAAAATGCTGTGAATGATATGATGTTGGATGTGAGGGGAATCAAGCTGGGCAACACATTGAAGGAAAAGTTTTTGAAAGATCAATTTATATCCATTCATCAAAAACTTGACAAGCTTGCTGCAACACCTAAACCTGCTGAGACTGCTGGAACATCTCAACTTGCTGGATTGGATCCTAAATTTACTGAAAGGATCAATCTACTGGAGGAGACCTTGCAATCAAGGATTACTGCGATTGATACAAGAACTGAGATTATGGAAGGTCAATTGAATAGAGTGGTAATCTCACAGGAGGGTGTTCATGGCCTAATGTCCCGATTTGTTGATGATGTCACTAAGGGGGAAGAGGGCCAAACAGCTGCAGCAAAAGAGGCTGCAAGACTCTTTGCAAAGAAAAGATGGGAGGATGAGACTAATGCTTTCAGACGACCTGCACCTGGCAGAGTTCAACTTACTGATGATCTCCTCAAACAATACAAGAAAGAATACTATAAAATACATAAACCTTATCATGACAAGGGATATCATGAAGGTCTAAACTCTTTCTTGGCATTGAAATTTTGGGAAGCAAGAGTCAAAGCCTTAAGGGCAACTTACAGAGGTGGAAAAGGTGGAAGAGGTGGAAGAAGTGGCAGAGGTGATAGGATCTTGCCTATCACAAAAGCAAAGGACTCACTTGATGAATTCAAGGAACTGTACATGAAGTTTGGATTCAGAGTGAATGATATTAATCTTATCCTGCCTGAAGCATGGAACTGGTGGAAACAAGTAAATCCCTACATTGATTTTACTTTGATTGAAAATGAGTGGATGAGGGATATGATAGAAGAAATCAGAGCCTATCAAGAGCAAGCTGAGAAGGCTAGATAAGAAAGAGAAAAGAGACAATAGATCAGCATACTTATCATACTTTATCTTTGCTGCATCTAGTCTGTAATAACTATGAACAAATGTTTATAACGATAATTGTCTGAAATTTTGTTCTGTTTTTGTTTTAATCTTTTTGCTTTGCTGATTAGGTGAGGGTAGTGGCATCATCACCAAAAAGGGGGAAATTGTTGGACTTATTTCTATGTTTTGATGATGAGTGCCAGACTAGCTGTTATCGTGCAAAGGCAAAAAGATGTCTAGATCAAATGTATAGGTTTATTAGAGTTTGATTCATAAATAGGTTTGATCAAACAAGCACTATAATGGTCAGCTGACCTTTGTCAGCAGACTGGTCTAGGTCAGTAGGGTAGATAGGTCAGTAGACTTTTCTGGAACCTGCTGTAGACTGAATGCTGAGGGCTCAAACTCAGTAAATGAAGGCTAAGGGATCAAACTTAGTGATGTAAGTCAAGGATATGGAATCAGAATTTAGGCAAGTCTGTGATGACCTAAACTGATTACATATACCTTGTGTAGAAGGTCTAAGTTCCATAAGTTGGATGATGTTTGGAACTTGGTTATATTCAAAAATGTGTAATCTAACTTCTCAAATAAAAGTTAGATAAAAGAAATCAGCTGCATTATATTTTACACACAGCAAATTGGTGTTCAGCAGACTGATTGGTATTACAGCAGACTGATGAACCTGCTGATACATACCTCGATTAATTCAAGATTACATTGGAAGATTACATGGATAAGGACAGCCAACTACCTCTGATTTGATCAAACAAATCAGTGGTTAGGATTAAAAGAACGTTGAGATGATTCAGGACTTTATCCAATGGACACAAGTCAAAGGGTGGACAGACTGCACTGTCAAAAAGGAATTCTGACAGTGTCAGTCCTATGAATAGTGACAGAAAGCAAATCAGATGGGACAAAAACCAGGAACGGTTGTATTTGAATTTAAAATACAAGTCACATTCTCTCCTACCTATAAATAGAGGACCTTCAACTCAGAAAGAAGGATGAATTTTGGATAAACTTTAAGTGATAATTCTGAGCAGAAAAACACCCTACTGAACTTACCGAGCATAAGGCTGCTGATCCAGAAAATCTTCAAGTGCATTCTGTATTCAAGCTACATCAAGCATACACACTTGAAGATTGCAAGCTGTTGATTATATCATCCTAATCAAGCTGCTGCAACTGAATCATTTACTTGATTCACTCTTTATTTTATAAAGAATCTGCTGAAGACAGTGAAGCACTTTGGTGTGAAAGACTGTTGTTTGTGGTGGAGCTGGTGAAGAGGCAATCCTACCCTTCAAGGACCAGTGGAAGACTCAGGAGCAGCAATCCTACCTGTTCCCAGTTTTCAGTTTGTGAAGCCATAGTGATTGGTGAAGGACAAGCAACCTTAGGAATCTTGGCAACAGCTACATCAAAGATCTCTAGTGAATTTCCTCCAACATCACAGGAGAAGAGTGGACTGACAGGATTACACCACCTGGAACCACTATAAAATCTGCCTACTTACTTTCAGCATTTACATTCTGCACTTAGTTTATTATACACATCAATCTACGGAATCTAGCAACTGAAATCACACACATACACTACTGAGTATCTAATACTTAGTATCATATTTAACAACAAGTATTAAGGCTTAATTTTGATATAATTCGCTGCACAAATTCATAACTTAAACTGTCAAGACTCTGTTTATCGCCAGTTATCAAGTCTCGAGAATCAAGTATCGAGTCAAGTTGCGTAATTTGTTAACTCAAAGTTTTAAGTGTTAAGTTTATTCACCCCCTCTAAACTTAACCAAATCCTTTTCAAGGGACTAACAAAGTGTTACATATTACAAAGAGAAACTCAAGCAGATTGTTTATCCTCTTAATGAAGCAAAAGTGACTGAAGCTAGAACAGACAAAGTTGGAGAAAAAGCTGGAACAGACATATCTTCTCAAGTTGACATTATCAAGTTTTATGAACTGATTCGAATTCAGAAAGATGACATCAGTTTGTTTGGAAAGGTGTTAAAATCTCTGGAAGAAAGTAAAACTGAAAGGAATAACATGGAGAAGAGATTAGATACTGTCAGAGACAAATGTCAGGACACCTTAATTGAGATTCGTAAAACATCTATTGAATCTGAAGCAAGAAAAACTGAAACCCAAGAGAGATGGGAAGGCATTCTCAACAATGTAGTTGATAGACTGATCTTACTAGAAAATGCATTAGAGGACTCAGTTGTAGCCCAAACCATATTGGCATCAAATCAACAACATCTCAACTCCTACATCAAGAGTTTGATCGACAGTAATGATGTCAATAAGGGGGAAAGTTTAGACCTGTTAAATGTCAATGCACTTGATAGGCCAAAAGTACTGGAAAGCATTGATGACAAATTGGTTGAACTGAAGAAAGCAAGAGCAGATTTTACCGATGAAGAAATGGAACTGATTGCAAAATTTTCTCAACCAACTGAGAAAAGGATTGGCCTAGATTCTCGTCTCTACAATATTTTCAAAAGCTTACCCTTAAGAGAATGAGAAACAAGAGAGCAATCCCTATCAACTTTTCTGAGCATGCAAAAGATGATTATGCATTTCTGGCACAAATTGGGCAAATGGGAGAGAAATGGAACTCTAGCGAAAGCTTCAGATAAAGTTGAGAAAGAGGAACCTGAGTTTGTTCAAGAATTGCTGAAAACTGGCACAAGTGAAAAACTGAGACAAATTGTGTTTGTGTTTGCTATACTTTTCAAAAGCAAGTTTTTCAGTAAACACAATATGTCTAAATCATGGAACATCTATGCAAGTATTCATGGAATTGAAAGCACAACAACTAATGAAGCCATGAGAGAATATGCTGGAAGATATGACAATGAAGCTGTTGTTAGGTGTAGTGCCCGAAAGACAATTTGTGTAATTGTTTTTTATAACAGAATTTATCTCACCTTATTACTTGCTTTGTGCTTGTACGTAATACACTGCTGCAAACCCTAAGTATATCAGTATGTAACCACTTAACTCAGTATTACTTGCTTTGTGCTTGTACGTAATACACTGCTGCAAACCTTAAGTATATCAGTATGTAACCTCTTAACTCAGTGTATGGCATGCACGTGAGGATTGAGTTAGTGGCGATATATTTAAACTGTTAGTCCATGGTGAACTTAATCAGAGTTTAGGGTCTCTTGCCCAGAACACCTTGGGGTGTGATAGTCTTATCCGGACTGTCGGTAGAGGGTACCTACGTGGGGCATTCATATAGGACTGGACCGATTTAATCTGTATTTCTCGGTATAATTCCGTAATCTAGGAATCTTATTAAATCATTAGATGATCATATATGGATCAACCTTAATCCTGAGGTGATCACAGGGTGCTGCTTGTCTTGGGGTAGTGTTTGATGTGTTAGTTACGGTTCACTTAAATATGTGTTCCAAGCCACTTCTCATTGGCACTATCTCCTGATGAGTGAGTAGTTCTGATTTTCACAGACATGGAATCCATTCCTTCCTGCGGGAAGTAGAGAGACAGTCCCCTTGTTTGTTAACCCTAAGAAAGTGATCGATCGGCTGAGTTCATATTAGACTAATTGATCACTAGTCGGATATGTGAACTAATTGATCATCAGGGGGTTAATGGTAAATAAGGATAAGATATTCTGAGTCGGGTTCATGGAGACTTCCTACTCAGAATGGACAATCTATGGAGAGTTAATCCGTATGTAGTGATTATATCAATGGACGCTTATTCACTCTATGGGTTGAGTATAAGTATACATCTATAATCGGTAGAGTTCAGTTTCGGGTTTATGGTGGCATAATCCCGGAATTAATAATTAATGCACTTATTCTGTTCGATGAATAATTAATTATTGGAGCTACTGGTTATAGGTCCATGGTCCCCAATGTGGCTTCTATAATTCGGGCTGATATTCTTGTTATTTGGGCCTCAGTGATAATTAATTGGCTGGGCTAATTAATTGATATGCATGGATATTATTTAGTTGGGCTAAATAATATAATACACATAAAAGACATTTTATGTGGGCTCAGAAACCCTAGTAGGTGGCGCCAATTAGGTCTTCATTTAACATAAGAATTAATTTTCTTGTGTTATGGAAAATATAAGATATTCTTGTTATATGATTGGTTGGATGACTTGTTATTTGATTTCCTATTGGTCAATAAATGTCACAATTAGTCATTAAGGAAAATATCTTTTTATTTTGTTTAATTAATTAATATTGGAGACCAATGATTTACTCTCCTATAAAAGGAGAGTTATTCTAAGGGTATTGGCAAGGCAAAAATTCGACCTACACACTTAAAAAGAGAGAAAAAAAATTAGTTTTCTTGTCTAGGGTTTTTAGAAGAAGAAAAACTCTTGCATATCAAGGAGGTGCTTTTATCAAGAAGGGTGTCCACCAACCACCGTTTGGAGAACACATTGGAAGATCAAGGCTTCTCTTCCCACGATTGGTAACATAATCTTAACCCCCTTGTAGTAGTTTAAATCCTTTATTTATGTATTGTGATATATAAATCGTGATCCATCCGCTGCGCGTAGATCTAATTCGTTTAGATCTAAGATCCTACATCCTTCAGCTGTCAAGTGAATAGAAGAGAAGCTGGCACTTAGTTTCTTTTCATGTATTGTATTTTAATACTCAGTATTGTAACTCAGTATCTTTAATAAAATATCAGTTTCTCAGTTTGTTTTGTTTTTGTTTGTTTTGTGTTTATCTTTTTGCATTGATTTTAAGGAGGGTATTGACATCATCAAAAAGGGGGAAATTGTTGGAAATAAAATTTATGTTTTGATGATGATTAATCACTTATTCAGTTATTAATTTTTAGACCCCATTGATGAAGTGTCATAACTAGCTGTTATAGTGCAAAGCAAAAAGATGTCTAGAAATCAATGTATAAGATTTAATAGAGTCTGATATTTGTATAAGTTAATCAGACAAGCACTGTAATAGTTCTAGGATTGGAACTGGGAAACTGAGTATTTAACTGAAGAAAACTGAGTCTCTTCAACGAAACTGAGATTCACAAGATAACTGAGCAAGGATACTTCAACCATAACTGAGGGATCAGACTCAGTTATGATAGAACTGAAGAAGGTAAGTTTGTTGAGGGACACAGACTCAGTTGGCTTATCTAGAAGACTGAAGAACTGAGGGTTCAAACTCAGTTATTGAAGACTGAAGAACTGAGGGTTCAAACTCAGTTTATGAAGACCAAGTCGAGACTGTAAAGTTAGACTTCAGGCAAGATTGTGATAACCTGAACTGACTTTATGGATCTTGTATGAAGACCTAAGAATCATAAGGACAATGATATCTTAGATGATCAATTGAATGGTGTACTCTGATTAAATCAGTTATAACCAGATGAAGTATCAGAGTACTGAGATTTTGAAGAAGAGTAAAAAATCAGTTAATGCTCTTAAAGCTGACAACTGACTAAGTTGTATTGAATCAGTTTTTGAAACTGGAAATAAGCAAAACTGATGAAGGATCAGACCGTTATGGATGTCAGAAAGGACACTGACATACATACAGGAAATCAGGACCACTAACGGCTATAAGGATTCAAATTTAAATGATCTAACCGTTAGAGAAACCCCTATAAATAGATCTCTTTTACCACAAGAAGAAAAGCGGAATTCAAAGAATCTATCTAGTCAAGAAAGATCAAACTAAGGGGGAAAGCAAATAAAAAAGAATTCATGCAAATCAAAAAATACATTTTTTTCTTTGGTAAACAAGGAAATGGAAAGGATATTAGTGCGAGGGATGGGCGACAAGGACATTATTTAAAATAAATGAAGAGGAAGAAAAAGCGAGAGTAGAAGAACGGATATGGATTATATCCAAACCTGAACCGTCCCTCACGTGAATTTTATCTGGCCTTTCATATGGTTCAACCTACAAATTCACATTTTGAAGCTGATTGGTAATGTGGTGAGTTGCCCCCGAGTCGGGAAGCCATTGGGTCGGAGAAGCAGTCTGTGAAATGGGTGGGCCGGAAGCAAGGTGAGTTTGGGGTGGAGTCCAAGGCGGTGGAGGCTGAAAGCTTTCATCCAATCGCAAGGACGGAGCCAATGCATGGGCTTAGGGGGCCTAAGCCCACCCAAGCTCATGCATTTAACCCTTAAGCCGCAGATCGAGAAATATTTTTCAGTAGGGTCAAAATATTTTCTATAGGTAAATGTAGGGTTTTATTATTTTTAACCGAGTCCGAAATATTTTTCTATAGGTAAAATATATATTTTTATTATTTTTAACAGGGTCCGCAGACCCCATTTACATACATGTGTGTCTGTCTTTGCTACAATATCATCGACTAAAAAGCCCACCTACCCATTAAATATTTATCACCTAATAAAAGGCTCAACTATCATTTAATATTTATACATTTGTTCACTTAAATATTTCAATATCCATGGCCCATCTCTGTTAAAAAAATATCATATTTACACTGTACATATCGAATTGCGATCTCAGAATTCACCAACAATATATATATATATATATATATATATATATATATATATATATATATATATATATCTCCTTCGCCCATCTATAAAATAAAAGTGTAATAATAGGTATTAAAGACATGTTTTTTTTTTAAATTAAAGAAATACATGTGTTCGGTGGGTCATCCAAGTTCTTTTTAGTTTATGAAACGAAGGTATTCCAAGTGTTTCCGTTTTAGGGCTCAAATTGATGTTCTCTTAAAGACTATAATGTATAAAAATTCTTGTAATATTATAAAAAAATATTAATCAAGCCCACCCTAAAATAAAATCCTGGCTCCGTCCTTGTGGCGGGGAGGATGGTGACATGGCAGTGACCAAATGGTTAAGTTAGTCATCCATGCGCGTAGATTAGATGAAGATCTAAATAATGGATTGCTGAATCATGTTAGTACACACGACGAGGTGGCAAGCAGGAAGGAAGTGGGGATGGGGCTGGGGGGTACATTATGAGGTTTCTCTCGATTAATGGAAAAAGGGTGCTCACGTGAAGACAAAATCCAAGACGAATTGTCATACACTACGGATGCCGAGGAGTGGAAATTAAAAGGAAATAACTGCTATCTCATTCGTTGTGGCACAACGTTATACCCGTAGCATTATTCAATTCTATACAAAGCTCTACAACATTTGAACCATGTATCAACCTAGCTTTTCAGCCAGTCAAGTGTTGTTAGTTTTGGTTGTAAGTTTCATTAAATTCTAAGCATGTTTTTTCTAATAGGTTAAGTTAGAATTTTTATGTTAAAAGTTTGGTTATGTTGGATCTATGATAGGGGAAGAGATTTCTTAATAGAAAAAGATAGTCTGCTGATCTTTCCCTTAATTATCAATGTAATGACTCAAATATCAACGTTTGTACATCACTTTATGTAATTATGTGAATTTGGTGGTTTTCTTGTTATGTGCTACTGTATTATGCATTCCAAGTTTTGTATCTTAGTTAAGTATGTTGAATGATCAGATATTCTGTTTTTGGAACCAAACTGTTTCCTGGCCACCGACTAGGTGGCATAAGACTCACTGGCTAGCCAACACATTTCTTTCTATTTTATGAATTTGTAGTAAAGTACAAATGTTCTAAATGAATCTGTATGAGTATTTTGTGCAAATTTACAGACTTGTAAATGTTAGAAAATCAAGTTTTCAGGTTTATAATGAAATATGATTATATCTATGTCTTAGTTTGTTATTCAAAATATTCAGGTTTGTTATGTGATCTAGATATCTTGCCTATAGGATTTTATTTGTTATAAACATGGTACTTACTTTAATATATGAAATCAAGTTGATCTGTGTTACTTATAAAGTGTAAGATAATGAAATATTGATGTTGAAATGCTAGAAAGGTGATGATAGTAAGCATGTTCTTAAGTTGATCCTTTAAATAATTATATGCTAGATGGTATATTGTTGTATGTTATTGAAAGCATGCTCTTGAGTTATGTGGTAAACTTGATGTTCATAATTTATGAGTACTAAACATGTAAGGTAAAAGGTTAAAGTCATGACAATTGACAGGATGTTGAAAAGAGAATATATTAAAAAGCATGAAAGAGAAGTTTAAGCAATCATTCATGATCAAGTACCTTGACAACAAGAAAGACAATGAATCCTCGAGGGTCCTCAACATCAGTTCTTGTTCACGGGCAAGAATAGTGAACATATGTCCGGCTTGTAAGCAATCCCTAACCATAGGCTATAATAATGTTCGATTTCATGTTTGTCAATTAGAAAGCTCTCCATGTTGGGCTCACTAAACATGATGTGGTGCTCATGAAATTAAGCAACATCAGGCTCTCCATGTTCTCTACTAAACATGTAATGATTATAATGAACCTAAAGTTAAGCAAAAGCATGATCTTCATGTTGGGCTCTACTAGACATAATATGGTCTTCAAGCCATCATAGCAGAATATGAGCAGCAAGATGATAAGTAAAAGAAACGAATGAATGTAAATAATGAGTTTATGTTCTTGTATGTTTAAGAAGTGATAAATTGGCAAGCATGTTTAAACTTTCACTTATGCGGTTAAATAATTGTATGTTAGTAAACTTATGCATCCATTGTTTGGGAAAGTGAACTAGGAACTCTTTTTTTGGTCCCAGTAATATGTATGAGTTCCTTTTGATGCAATGTTTCTTTAGTAAGCTTTATAGCTCACTCATTATCTTAACTCTTAGCAGATGAGCATCACTCCACCAAGATGATCAGAGAGGATTCGTAGGAGGCTCTGAGCGGCCCCTAATCCGTCTTTCTCTTCTAGGATCCATGTCCACCATGTTCTAAAAGGATCTATCCATGCTAATTCATTAAGTGTTGAGCCACAACGTCTATGGGTATCAGTAGACTATTCTTAGTATCAAGGCATCAATAATTATTATGTGACGTTTTAGGCTTTGAGAATGGTTCTGGCGATATGTAATGATGATTTGATTAAAATTGTAGATCTCTAATTCCCGTTATGTATAAGTACTTAAGTATGTTGAACAAATATGATAACTAAGTATCCTGCGAAATTCTTCAGATCCATCACTTGGTCTCAATCTTTCCAATTCCTTATGAAATGTCAGTGTCACATTCTTTTTGTTGCTTTAATAATGGATTGTTTCCTCTTCTGATATAAAAACTCTGTTTTGCAGATTGCTGTCTGTTGTTGCCACAACGAGAAATGAGAATGAGAAAGTTCTGGTTTATACAGTAATCGAGACGGGAAAAAGATAATGTGTTTAACAAAAAAAATAGCGATGAAGAAGAATCGTTGGTGATTAAGGCTTCATGTAAAAATAAGGGTAAAAATAATCCATGACAATTAATTTGTCCTTATTCTAAGTAAATAAACAAGATTGGATTAAAACCTAATAAATGCCTCTACATTGGATTAATAACTGAATTCCTCAATTATTTATTCTTGATAAATTAATAATATATTATTAATTTCCACAATAACATTTTATAGTACGCATAAATAATTCGTTATTTGGTTACAACCATAACCACAATTTAATTCTGGCGAGTCAATATATGTGTGACCCGATAGGCTTCTGAATATGTTCGCTGTAAGTATAAAGTTATTTACAAAAATACCTTTCACACATTACGATCTTGATTGACATCCAACAATGCATCATGACCCCAATCATTGGAAGGAGTCAAATGCTAAAACTACAACTTTTCATGTGAAACAGTTGCCGTGTAATAAAATTCTTTCGCATACGCAATATCCATACAGTCGTTACTCAAGTGTCGAAACATCAACTGCCGTATCTTATAATCTAAATATTATATTCTCACAAAGTAACACATTACTTCCGCTTTGCGAAGAATTTTGAAAATAAAACATTCCTTATAAAAAGACCCTTTCGGATATTCATTCCTACCATTATGAAACACGAATTCCGGATGAGCAACATAGATCATACGCATGCTTCAATATCACACTCAATCACTACCGCACGATCCCCCTGTGATTAGGGGAAACCTCAATAGCGTCAAAGCATTACAATCCACACTGTGATACTATAAGGACTCCGGTCTACAAAAAATTACACAACCTCCACACACTTGCTCACCTCGTCCATAATAACATAGGACTGAAGTTCGTTCATAAACCCTAGTATGAGGTTGAGATTTTCTTAGCTTGTTGATTTGATATGAGAAGAAAATGAGGCCTTCTCAGCTCATTGATATAGTAGAAATCAAGAAATATTTTTATGGAAAATGATAAGGGCCGGAATTCTTAAACCAGTTGTATTAAATAAACAATTTTATGTAATAAAGGACCGAGACCTTTTATAGTTTGTAAAAGAAAACCAAATCCCTATCCAAAAAATAATAAAAGAAGGAAATGAGACTTGTTAGTAGGATAGAAAGAGACTATGGCGTGCTCAGCTCACCCATGTAAGAGTTTGAGGCTTGCTCAATTTTACAAAGAACATTTTCTCCCGATCCTCTGGTGGGAGAAAATATGACATTTAATGAATGAACTTGATTGACCATGTGTCCTTTAGAATGTGTATCTGAGTTTAGGATACTCATGAGTTTTGCATACCGCTGAGATGTCAATCCTTGAATGGTATGCCAAGCCTGCACCATTTTCTAATCATCTTTTGAATTGTGATGTTCATTAAAGGTTTGCTTTACCATATTTGCCATGCTTTTGGACTTGTAATCTGGTGGATACCCATGTTTCTTATAACAGTTGTATAACGTGTGACAACCACAAAATGTGCATTGAGGCTTCATATTCTGGTTATCATAACCTGGTTTCTTGTAACCAAAAGCATTGTTCATGGTCCTTGAGTGATCAGAATCCTTAGTCTGATAACTATTTTGAGAAAATCTTGGATTATCATATGATCTGGTAGTCTGATTATTCTGAAAACTCTTCTAAGCCATTAAGGCAGTTATATCATGGTTATTTAGCTTGTTAGATGATAATTTTTCTGTTTTTCAAACTTATTTGTCATAGCAAATGCATCTTTCATTAAAGGAAAAATGACTAACAACATAGCGTGTGGGATCACCGACTCAAATTCATCTCTCAATCGGGAATTGTCTTAATATCATTGCATTGGAACTGTGGCTCACAAGAACACTGAGGCTTAGGCCTGATGACCTCAATCTTTTCCCACGGTGTCATAATATTGGTATAATGTTGATTAACAATAGAAATTTCATGCTTAACGGAATTAACTTCTTCAAGGAGATCAAACAATCTAAATGCATCAACACTGGAAAATCTATCAGCTAGATTATCCCACACATCTTGGGTATTTTCCAAGTACAAAAAACTCTAGGAAAATGTGTTATCTATAAAGTTTAAGATCCAAGTCCTCACTAAAGTATCACATTGTCTTCAAAGAGGAAAATCGGGATTTTTTACCTCAACTTTTGTGACAGTTGCTTCGATGAAACTAATGTTATTCTTTGTGATCAAAGCCATCTCCATAGCTTTATGCCATGGATGATAATTGTTTCCATTGTGTAGGGGCTGAACTAACACAGGAGAGAGATTTTCATTAGGATGCAAGTAGAACGAAATAGATGGATTCAACTCATGTCTTCTACCAGCCAATGTTCTTGCTTGTGCTGTTAAACGAATCGAGCTGCTCACGAACAAGCTTGTTTTTGACTCGTTAGTCTTTATGATCATTTGTTTGTTCGGCTTAATGAAGCAAATTTTCACAAGATTATAAGCTCGTTTAATAAACGAACGAACACGAGTTTACTCGCGGACATTTGATTATGTTTGTGAACCTACTTATATAGGCAAATCAATGTATAACCTAACCAAAACACATAAGATGATAAGTCATTTTTTAATTTAACAAATACTCTAGAGTAATTTAATAGAATATTTATAAGGTTCTCCCAATGTTTTTAATGCTATGATGTTTGAACATTGCTTTGTACATTATTATTTATTCATTTAGACATGATTATATATACCTTAACGAGCCGAGTTCGAGTTGGAAGGCAAAAATGCATGTAACAAGACAAACTCAAACACTATCCCGAACAATTTTTCTTTATAAATATGCTAGGATTGAACATAATTTTTTGTTCGTTCATAAAACAAATATCCACGAACAAGCTCTTGATCTTAACGAACCAAGTTTGAGCATTTTTTGTTTTTCATTTATTAAACGAATGAACACGAACATACTCGTGACCTAAACTTTAAAAGTCACTGAGATGAACGCTCTGATACCATGTTTAAACTCATGAACATTAAAGAACAAAACACATAAAATCAAATAAGAAAAAAGGCGGGAAATAAAATATGGAGAAATTCTCATTGATGATTCAATAATTGATTCGATTAATTGATACAATATGTAATTCATGCTATATATATAGTCTCTATGAGATCAAAAGAGTTATTAATCAGTTGTAACAACTCTGCTTGCTTGTAACCAACTTCCAACTGTTTTTGTGTTAAGGTGTTCGACTGAATGCCTTAGCTTTTTGTGACAGCCTTAGTGACACTTATCAGCTTTTGTGACGTTTCTTCTTCATCCAATTAGAGTTTCATCCATATTCTTGAGTACATTAAGAGACAGGGCTTGCTGGTATGTTGGTATGTACAAGGAGTCCATTAAATAGACAACTTTATCCTGTGCGTTTTCAGCTCCCTTCCGGGAATGCAACTATGAATGTTGTGGTCAGGGTCAGAAATCTGTCAATTTTTTTCCTTACCACACATATATTTGGATATATTCAATTCTATACATATAATTATGAGTCAGTAGATAAAAACAGGGGGTCAATACATAAAAATAATGGGGTCGATTTCATATATATATATATGTGTGTGTGTTTATAAAAAAAATTCTCTACTATTTGTACAAAATATTTTTATTTTAAGGGGTCGGCGGCACCCGCTTACCCCTATGTAGAGCCGCCCCTGGTTGTGGTTGTGGCTCAATCATCCGGGAAATTATTGTGTGCACCCGCCATATGCAGAGTGCACCAATGTGGCAAACTATACACCTTTTTATTTTCACAATGTCACACTGTAGGGTTCAGTTTTGTTTACTAGTCAATAAGGTGATATTTTTTTGCCATTCCTGTTATGATTCAGTTATTAGTAAGCTAAGTACCAATTTAGAGATACATTTGAGATGTCAATCAGTAAATAATACTTAAGTCTTGTCACAACAACAGAGCTTACAACTGTTTGTCTAAAGAATGAATTTTTGAATTGTATTATTAAGGTTTTAGTGTATGTAATTTTGATTCCCACAAAAATATATACATATAAATATTTTGGTTAATTTACCAATAATCCATGCAAGAACAGGAACCCTCATTGAAATGGTGGAACCTCAAACGATCACTTACAATGATATGCACATCATGAACCCCAGAGATTAACTTGAAGAAATTGTGGCAATCACTGCAAATCCGCAGGTTCTTGAATATGCGAATAGGGACCCCAGGTTTCACATTCATGAGCCCAAAAGCAACAGCCAGTCTCTCACTATGCAGCCTCGAAGAAAGCCGGCTCTCCTGATCATCTTCATCTTCCATAGGTTTGAAAATGTAACCTGATGCCTTCACTTTTTCTTCAAGTACTTGTAAGTGTTTGTAAATATATTTAGTTTGAGAATGAGTTGTGTCCCCAGAAAAGAATTCATAAGTAATGCCATTGATTTCCACTAAACTGCATCCAGGCTGTTTGTTAACACCCTTATCAGTCATCAATTTCCTAACCAACCCTACCTCATTCCACCTATTAGCAGAGGCATAAACACGCGATATCAAAACAAATGCACCACTATCAAAGCTACCGTTCGATTCCACAATTTGGCTGGCTAGTGCTTCTTTTAGCTCAAAGCCAGCTGCATAGTTTTTGCAACAAGCATCAAGAAGGCTCCTCCAAATCACTACATCAGGTTTCATTGGCATGTTTGATACAATGTTAAGTGCTTCATCAATGAGCCCACCACGTGCTAGAAGATCAACCAAACAGCCATAGTGCTCCAATTCAGGCCTAATGCCATACTCCTTCACCATCTTATCAAAGAACTCCTGACCCGCGTTAACGAAACCCCTGTGTTTGCATGCACTCAGTAAACCAACAAATGTGATTGAGTTAGGTGACACCCCTTCTTCATCTACCATTCTTTTGAAGTATTGTATAGTTGCCTCAACCTTCCCATGCATCGCAAAGCCTAAAATCATGGAATTCCATGCATTCACATCTCTCCAGCTCATCCCCTCAAAAACCTGTAAAGCCATGTTAAGATCTCCGCATTTACAATACATATCAACCAAGCATTTATCCAGTAAAACACCAAGATCTTCATCCAATTCACACATCCTCAAAATGTATCCATGAGCCCACACACCCAAAGACAAAGCACGCAAACCGGCACAAGCAACTATTAAACTCTGGATTGTATACACATCCGGATCAAACAACCGTTGCATCCCATGAAACATTTCCACTGCATCTTCGAACTCAGACTCAACCAGCGCATTGATCATAGTATTCCATGAAACCAAGCTTTTCTGAGGCATTTTATCAAACACTCGCACTGCATCTTGCAAACAACCACAGGAAGAATAAAAATGTACTAAACTATTGTTTATATGTACATCCGACTCAAACCCACGTTTCAATGATTGCGCATGGACTTGTTTCCCTTCAAAAAAAACAAACAAATAAGCGCATGCTTTCAGCACAAGTGGGAAAGAATACTTATCGGGAGAAGCAGTAGCCACATCAAGCATTTCACAAAAGGCCGAAATAGCTAGTTCTTTGTGGTCAGTGCTGCGAGCGTAGGCTCTAATGAGAGCATTCCAAATAAAAGAGTTGGGATGGGGAATTTGGTTGAAGAGATTTATAGTGTAGTTGAGGTCGTCACGTAATGATGAGAAATGGAGTATTTTGCTGTAGTTGAGGTCGTCACGTTATCAGGGTTGCAAGGAGGTGAATTGGTGCGGAGGAAGTAGGCATGGATTTGTTTGACGTTAGACATGGAGGTGCATTCTGCTAATAGGCGAATGACTTGGGTGGTGGAAGTGTTTACTGAGTGGGTGGGGGTTGTGGTGGTTATGGCGGCTGCGACGGGGAGGTTAGAGGTCGGAAGTGTTGGGAGAATCATTTTGCAACTTGCAAGATGAGATGGGTTTATCTTCAGCTTACTGAAAATATCAATTAAGTCCCTTAAATTCACAAATCAATCTTTTCACTCCTCATTCATTCGGTAATTATCACCCGCGGTCTGTGTGGGTGGGAATTTATTGGGTGGTCTCTCCACATGTATGGTTGATCGGAACCACACACTTTACATCATGAATATAAACTGTGTAGCTCCGACCCTGGATATAAACCTCGTGGCTCAAATCAACCCATAGATCAATATAAATTCTCTCACCACCTAATAACTTTCCTGTGTGTCGTAGCAGTAATTGGGTCACCCATCTAATCTCTAATGATGCATCTCAAGATATGGGCGGGTCTCTAATGAATCGGCGGATCCGGTTCAAAAGAGAGGCCGTCCGGGCCGGTTTAAAATTCTGGCGGGTTGGACGCTTTGTTTAATCCATCGGGTTGGAAGGGTTAACGGGCCAGTTCGAAATGAAACGGGTTACAGTTCAATTACAAGTCGGAATGTGTTATTACACAGTTCAGATCACGGGTTATTTTATACATAAATTCTTAGAAATTCAACTAAATTCTAAAAAGAAAATGTATTTTCGAATATCAAAAAAAAAATTAATTTCAATAGTTCGTCATTCGTGTAATTATAATAAATACTAGTTGGTATTTAAAATTTTAGTAAATTAATTATTTCCATTTTTAGTGTATTAAATAATGACTTTTCATTATCATATCTTAAACAAATCTTAAACAAGGTTTGGCATGTTGTATGTGTGTTTATAATAAATTTGAATTACATTAGTTACGAAAAATGATGTAAACTTGGAGATAAACGTGACAAATAGCCCATAATTTTGAATGATACCCTTCTCCGGTAATTTCATCAGTACGTTCTTGTAGACGAAAAAATGTAATAAAAAAATTCCAAACTGTTATTGCAAAATAATATATTTATTTCTGAGGAAAAAATAATATATTTCAAATCTGACTAAGTACACGAATTAATTCAGAATAACTTCAAATCACGATCCGAAATTATAATGCTAGATAATAAAATGAGAATGTGAGAGATAGAAAATAAATGTGAGAGTAAGAAGAAAAGTGTAAGGTGATATGCCAAACCCGTAAACGCTCCCGCGGGTTCTTATTGGGTCAACCTACCAAGAGTAGGGTCCTTGGTCCCGTCAACTCGTGTTAAAGAAAGACGAGTGGGGCCGAGTACGATTAAGCCCATCTTATGCCACCACGACATTCGTAGTCGATTAGGCAAATGGCATCAATAGCCTTCATACGCCAAGTATCAGGAGAGACGAAGCATCGGGGATCGACCAGCTCGCCCCACAAAACGAAGCCGCACCAGGCATTCTAGTCAGGTTATGAAGAATTTGTCCGAGTCGAGGTACAAGACATAATAAGCTCGACTCGCGAATTTGTAGATTATTCATATTATATTTTCTACTTGTTTGGTATGTAACCCTATAAATAGCGGTACTACCCCTCTGAAAAAAGGACCAACAGATCAACCATTAATTGAAATAAGCAGCCAAGCTCTGTCAATTTGTCGACAAACACTCTCTCTGTCACATGCATATTGTTCTTGCTAGCATCTTGAGCTATAAGCAATCACTCACACAAATACTGATCTAGATATCCTTGTTTTACTTAAACACCACACCCGTGATATTTTCCACCGTATCAGTTTGGCTCCATTACCGAGAAAGATTTTGTGAAATCCATCTTATCCGGTCAAATCTGTGAGATTTTGTTAGTTGTTCTTCAATTCCGGTTTTCGAGTTTTCTTCAAAAAACTCCACCGGAATCAGTATCCAGTTCATAGAGTGCCCAGATCGCCAAGATCTTCATCAAGGATTCCCAGGACAAAAAGCGTCTCCTTTTTTTTACACCAGATCTCCCTCAAATAGTCTCTTTTAGGATCATCAACGGACAATAACACACTATAGTCAGTCCCATCCAAAAGCGACCGGTTCCTATCAACATCAATAAGTCAACCATGAGATATGCAGGTGCTGCGTTGTATGATGTTCTGCCTCCAATTGCGAAAAAGCACGGAAAGAATACAACACAAAACACTGACGGTGCGACTTTGGGTCGCGACGTCGCGACACGTGATCCTGAAGGACATCATACTCCTAGCCTAAAAGGCGGAACATACCAATACGACACGAGATCATATCTTAACAGCCCGGCAAGGACTAATGAATTGCTGGGTCATCTCGCGACAGTCACGGGTACCAACCATGGAAAGAATACGGCCGGAGCTTCTAACTCAGTCCATTCTAATCAGGTATCTCCCTGGGAGGAAATTGAAGCTTATGACAAAATTTATGTAAGGACATTGCGCGCTCATGCTGCGTATGCCGAAAGGATCCATCAGACCAACCAAGACTTGATCCGCTTCGAAGAACAGCTTCTCCCGATCAGCGACTTCGTTCCTCCCCAGGGATCACCCACCATAACGAAACATGTCGCCCCTACGGTAGTCTCTTCTTCCCACCACCTCAAAAGGGAAAAAGGTGCCTAGTCATTTGCGGGACGACATCATGGAAAAAGGCCGGTTCAGGGCCGTCTTGGACCTAAATCTGGCCAGGGAGACGGAGGTCCCCCACAAGATAAAAGTGATGAAGTCAACTCGGCTCATCAAAATATAAAATCAAGGCTGGGAGCCCAATCCGAGAGGTGTCCAGGACGGCAGGTAGTTATCAACACTACGCGATGCATCCGCCGAGGATGAACTACATGTGGAGTCCTCTACGGATCTCACTACAGAATCAAGTCAAGGATTAGCAAAATTTTAAGGTCGGAAAGGAGGATAAACATGCCAGCGGGACTAGCGTTATTGATGAGCGAGTCTTAAAAGCAGCTCTAGAATGGCTCCACTACCCTTCATTTCAAACTTCTCAGGGGCGACCTGTCCATATGACTGGTTGACCACTTTCCAAAGCAGGGTCTTCCTAGTAACGAGAAACAAATCTTCCTGGTGCATCAGTTACGTAGGTGCAATGCAAGATAGAGCGGCCTCTTGGGTCATGAACTTACCGTCCGGATCGATCAAGTCTTGGAATGATCTTCATGTTAAGTTCACTGCTGAGTTCAGAACAGCCGGATTGCGAAAGAAACACAGACTGATCTGTTTGAACTCTGATAAGGATAAAGAGAGTCCACTCGTATCTACTACGAGCGCTTCAGCAAGGTCTATGAGTTGACCAGAGTTCTGAATGACAATGTAGTCATGACCAGCTTCAAAACCGGATTAACAAAAGGCTACCTCAAATCCAACTTCTCCCTTCATCCCCCGGAAGGTCTACATGAGATGCTCATAAAGGCTCGAAAATAGGGAGCATCTGAGCCCACGCCTCAAGCAACATCCAACAAAGGAATATCAAGGGTTGAGCCTAACCCAACCAATGGGCACAACGATAGAAATTGAGACTTCAAAAAACTCGAGAAGTTTGAAGAGGAACATTACACTCCTCTCAATGCTCCCCTGGCGCAGATCATGCATGAGGTTAAAAACGAGCTCTCAGAGCCTCGCCCAATGGCTACGGCCTCACGTGATGATTGAGATGCGACAAAACGATGCGAATATCATCGCGATCACGGTCATACCACCGAAAACTGCAAACGGCTATGAAAAGAGATCAAAGAGGTTAATAGCACGTGGATCTTTGAATCACTACAAGCGAGACGAAGATAACACTAATAGAGAAAATCCTCTAGCTCGCCGATTTGGACGAGAAATCCATGTCATAACAGAGACTCCCTCAAGCAGCAGCATGTTGAAGAGCCAAATTAACTCTCTGAGTCAAGTCCATAAGTTGTCCTACGTGGGATCGAAAAGCCTCTAGAATTCACCTATTGCGAGCTGGCGAACCTGCCGAAACCCCTGAACTTGCCAATCTTCATATCTACGGTTATCAATGATACTCGCATAGGCCGAATCCTAATGGACACGGGGGCCTGCAAATACATCATGTACCGTGATTGCTTCAGGAAGCTGGGCGACAACGATTCTCACTTACGGCCATACGAGGGTATCCTCGAAGGATTTACCAACGACAAGATTCAAACCAAAGGAGCCATCGACTTGGACATGCAGATAGGAGATTATGAGCCCCTCAAAACTGAGAGGATAACTTTCCTCGTAGTCTACTTACAGTTGAACTACAACGTAATACTGGGATTCCCGGCCCTCAAGAAGTTCCAAATGGTTGCGTCCATTCACATCATATGGAAAAATTCAACATCGGGAATCAGGTCGGGACCGCAGTCGGCCAACCTCACAAATGGCTAGCACACGTTCGAGAGGGCCAAAGGGCCCGCATGGAATAATTTCAAATCTTCCTGGAGCAAATCACAACATCAACATTATTCACGATCTCCGAAGGTTGAAAGGGTACTATTTCTGAGGTCGACACAAATTATAGCAGTTGTTCTCGCGCCTTAAATAGAATGGTTTCGCTCAGTTTTCTTTTGGGGATATGGCATTCATTTTCTCGTGAGTTCACGTAGACGACTCGCTTTCTTATAGTCGTCTGAAACACTTATATAGTGAGACAAGAATAATAAAGTTTGACTTCACATTTATGCCTTCAAAATTGATTAAGTCTATGCGATCTGACGATCTTCAACCTAAGATAAAATATCGACTCGATAATTGTTTTCACCAAGTTCACGTCAGAAAGCCCTTCGACCTTGTCAAAAACAAGGGGCCCCCATACAATACACAAATATGTAGCCGACACCCCCGCGATCTAAAAGATAGAGAAAATTTCAGCAAAATATACGAGTCGAGATAAATACACGATGGATACAATACAAAAGGGCATAAAAATGAGCTAAAGTTTTAGCATATCCGAGAAAACAGAAAAAGTAAAGGCCAAAAGGCATGGCCAAGATAATGTTATGTGACTTCAACACAAGCAAAAGTATCGGATTCAAATCCTTCAAATGTTTCAAAATCAACAAAAAAAAATAACAAAGTTCTTGATTAAATAGAGGGTCGAGACGGATCAAGATAAGCACCTCGGTTCATAGACTCCATCAAACCAGACAGGTTCGCATCATGAGCTTCTCTCGCTGCATCAACCACTAGATAAAGTGACAGAGAATCATCATAAACCTCTTGACTGTCAGGCACAACCGCGAGCTCAGCTTCCTCGCCAGTTATCAAAAATCTTAAGTTTTCAGGTTGAACTTGCGGAGGAACCCAAGGCTCTTTACCATCCTTCTCCAAGTCTTTCATATGTCCCTCGATCTCGGATACGGTATAGGGCAATAATCATGTAAATTCCTAAGACTTGGGGCGAATAGCCGCTCACCGGCCCAATCAGCAATCTTGCGCAACTGAGGAGCTGGGTGCATATCTTGTCCCATGCATCCCGCATTATGGTAGGTGCCTGGGTCAAAACCCTCGAGCTTGATCACCAACAATGCGGCCTTGTTCTCCTCAGATGCCTTGTAATCTGTAACGGCTTGGTCACGAACCAGCTGCATTCTGGATTCAACTACAACCTTAATTTACTTTTCTGAACTTCTCAGCAAGCTCGTCAGCCATACTTCTCTCCTATAGTAGCATCTTCTCGGAGTCAGCCCAAGATTGAATAGTTGTATCTCGCTCCTTCTGAGCTACTGTGAGATCAGGAGGTCTCACATCAGCAATGGCAGCCATTGTGCCTAGCTCATCTTCAACTTTCGCTTTGCTGCGATTCGCGGCCAATAGATCATCTTTGTAATGCCCCGATTTTCGGAATGGGTATACCTGAGATTTTGAAAAAAAATATTGATTTGATTATTAGCTTTATTATTAGCAGTATCGAAAATTTAATTATATCTTTTTAAGCACATAAATTGAATGTCTTAATAATTGTATCATGATTATTCCTGTGATACTTATCTTGAACTATAAAGTATTTTCTTATGATTTTAATAATCTTCATTCTATGTTAATTGATCAACTAGCTAGGCATGGTAAGAAAGAATATGTGAATTTCATGATTATAATACTTTGATTGTGGAAATAATATTATGAAATAAATTTTATAACACTCTTCTAAATACGTACATATACATATATATATATATATATATATATGTATGTATATAATTTTTTTTTACCATTGATGAGTCTTTAAAGTATTGTATTACTAAACGTTTTGGTCTCCATCATCTTTACAAGTTTATCATGAATGAACCAGCTAGAATAGTGTAGTAACGTTAAATAAAGTGAAATAAAGTGGCATGTTATAGTGTATACATATTAATGGCAAATACGTTAACAATTTAACGGAAAGGAAGTTTTGTCGATTTTTTGTTAAAACTAATTAGGATAATAATGACAATAAACGTTATAATTTTTGTGGTATTTGCAAGTTGATATAAAACCAGGATAAAATTTGCCTAAAACCAGGGTGAAGCCTTTTGAGGAAGAACATCATTCTTCACTACATTTCTCCTTCGCCACAAGTTCTACTTTCGTACAGCCACAGCCACTAGCTATCTGATATCACCATAGCTGCCACCAAATAAGTCCTTTGTCATATCCACCATCTAGGCGTCATAAAATCTTCTTTCAATTTGGCAGCCGTGTTCTTTCATATTTCCGTTTGCCAAAAAGAAACCGACTTTCCTAGCATTTCATCTCCCTAATTGTTCGACTTCAACGTCCACAGCCTTGATTGATACTGACTTCAACGTCAACAGCCTTATTTGTACCAAACGCATACCGTCTAGGCGTCTACGTACTACAAATCTTTTACACCGTATACAAAAAAATGCTCCCCGAGATCAACCATCAAGCTCTTGGCAATTAAGTCGTAGAAATATCTCTGCCTTGAAGGTTTCTTGCAACCAAATCTTCCCTATCTCCCTGTTCATCCAATTATCTTAAATAAAATTTGATCTCCATTTTTTCCCCTTTGAACTTGAATAGACGAAATAAGAGCATATTGTGTTGAAAGTTGACAGTAAAATGTGGGTTGATCGGGAGAGTTAATGCAAAGGAAATTATTTCGAGCAAATGAAGAATCATTTGCTGAATAATAAAGTTAGTGGTTGCTGTTAAGTTTATATAAGTTTATATAAACTTGTATAAAGTTTGTGGTTGCTGTTAAGTTTATATAAGTTACTGGTGGTAGTGTTCATGAGATTTCGAATTAGCTGAATATCAAATATTTGTTCAAATTTTTTGTCACTATATTCACATTCGGCCAATTCATGAGAAGATAGAATTGAAGAAAAAAAATAGACGACTATACATGTTTTTGTGTTCATCAATCTATTACGCCTTCGACTTGCTAAAAAGAAAAGAAGTGATTAAACAAGGATCAAAGGTGATTTTAACTTTATTTTCTATAAAAGCCAAAGTGTGTTTTATCAAACTATTTTAATTGAATATATTATTGATATAAGTATATAATACGTATCTTGTTAAAAATGATTCATTAATTTTCTCGCATTATCGATAATAACTGGATGAAATAAACCTTGTACAAATGACATCGCATGTCCTATCTTGGTGACATGGTACCGTACTACCCGCTACGCGCGATATGGTATATCGTACTTGTACCTTTCCCGCTTCGATGGCATGGCTAGTTCCCGCTTCGGCGGCATGGTTCTCGTTCTCGTACTCGCTCGATGGGCCCGCTGAGGATTTCACAGTCGGGTTAGCGGTGCATTGGGCCTGTGACCGGTTGTGGGCTCCGAGGCAAGTGGACCCTCCGGAAGCCCCAGTCCGTTTGGTTTCGGACTGGACTGGATCCATTTGAGTCATGAGAGAGAAAATAAAATAAAATAATGTAAAGTAATGATTATAAGGTTGAAATGTTGTATTAAAGTTTGTGTTGATGAAGAAATGATTGGTGAAATGATTGGTGAGAGAAATATTATATTGATAAAGTAATGGTTAAATAGTGTAGGTGGTGAATAAAATGAATTGATTAATATTATTTTATTTATTGATGGTGAAATGATTGGTGAAATGATTGTAAAATAAGTAAATAAGATAGTGGGTGAATAAAATATTAAGTTGGATCCAAATGGATCCAGTCAGTCCGAAACCAAACGGAGCCCTGAGATTGGGTGTCGGAAGGACGGACTTTACTATAAAAATTACTTGCTGTGGATATAAGGTGGTGAAATGAGAGTCATAAGGTAGAGACAATCGTATCAGTTGTATCGATGTTTAGTAAGGGAACTTGATGAATTGACGGATCTCAAATGAATATGTTTGACTTGAATTTGATACACAATTTTAAACAAGTAATTTACACGTAAATAATTGAACAAGTTTTTCTAGAAATATATATATATATATATATATATATATATATATATATATATATATATATATATATATATATTACAACAATTATTTTTAACACTCTTACACACGGCTCATATCATTTTTACTGACGACTCGTTTTCTTTGTTTCTTTTTGTTTTGTTTCTTTTTCTATAAATAAAATCAGGTAATGGATCGAGGAGATGTAATGAGGATGAAAGCGATGACATGGACCTGAATTTAGAACATTCTACGCAAATTATGTTAATTACAATTGTAGTATTTCATTTGTTGTAATTTTATAATTGAAACACTTAGGAAATATTTGTAAACTTAATTATAGATTTATTGGATTATTTTGGAAATTATAGACATTGAAGTCGCGGCGAGAGCTTCGCAACCCCTCCTAGAATGACCCAGTGGATCTAGGGGTCGGGAGTAGGGTATTACAATCTTCATTCCTTCCGACCTCGACAGCATGAGCCTTTGCCTCACTCAATGGCCTCTTCAACACTTCAACTTCGTCTGAGTACTGTTGGCAGCGACTCGTCAGTTCTTCGAACGTGATCGGCCTGCCCAGCCGCAGTCACCATCTGGAAAAAAACAGCTGGTTTGACAAAATGAGAAAAAAAAAGGAAATGGATTGAGGAAAAACTTACCAAACTCGCAAGGTCGCTTGTTAAATATTCGGGATTCGGCAATAGATCAGAAACTTTGGTAAGTAGAGGTTGATCAAGTGTGGGCAATATCTCTCAACACTCGCACAATATAAATTGTGAAAATAATGTTCACACCAATGTTCGATCTCATGACATCTGTCTCTGTTACCGTGTTAAGGTACCATATCTACCAAAAACTTAAGTTGTTGGGAGGTAAGTAATTAACATTTTATACACTTTTTTGGGATTTAACATGCTCCCTCAAGTGTGGGCAATCTCTCTCAACGCTTGCACAATATAATTGGAGTTCAACACACAACAATGTTACTAACTTATTTTAACTATATTATACATTTATACTTCAAAACCTAAAAAGTAACACACTGTAAGATTTGTAGAAAATGCATTTTAATTATTATCAAAGAATATACACTTGTAAATTGTAACTAACCTACAACCAAATGGTAAATTTAAAGAAAATGAAATTATTACCGAAACAAATACAATCAAACATATCACAGAACTACTGGAAAAAAAAACTCACCGGACGCCGGAAATGCTGCTGGCCGGCGATCGGTGGTGGTTGAATGCAGCTGGAGGGTGATGTGCGGTGGAGGGGATCAATTTCACAGCAGGGGTGGGGATTGATTTCAATGATTTGGTTTTCCTATAGTTTGGAAAAGAATCTGGTAAAAAAACCGGAAATGCTGTTGTTTGCTGTCCGGTGGTCGGTGATGGCTGGCTCTGCAGCTGGAGGGTGGCCGGCGGTGAATTGCAATGGGACTGTGCTGGGCTGGGTGGTGGTTGACCAAAGAGAGCTTGGAGGGGGGAGATAAGCAGTTTTTTTGGAAGAGAAATGATTTTTGTTTTTGTTTCTAGGGCTTTTGATATAATACTAACCGACTAGGCTGAGTTGCCCGAGTTGAGTCCAACTATCCCGCCTTGACCCCGACTTTCCCGCCTAGAGGCCAACCCGCCTAGACAGGTCTGACTAGCGTGTACTTAGGTCGGTGGAGAGCCTAAAGCGATTAGGCTCCAAATTTTTTGAGGAGTTCTTCGTGTCGGAAGAAGGGTCCACTTATTTTAATTTGACTTTCTTGAGATCCTCTTTCCCCCTCATTTAGTCGTCGATAGCGACAGCACGATAGAGACTGGTCGACTAGCGACCAGGCGGCGCCTAATCGGCTGACTTTGCCGAGTTTTAGAACACTGAATCAATTATAATCTTCCGTTACGGACTTAGTACGAGATCATCATATCGAATCTGTTCAGTCCTACGTGAGCACTTCCACGTATAAGTCCAGCCACTAAGGTGTCCAACACCGATGGCCCGGATCAGGCGCTCACACTCTAAGTGTTCTGGGGCACTGATGGTGGTTTGACAGTGAGTTCGCAAACTCCAGTAAATTATGAAACAAGTCAATTCACCATAGACTAAATGTTTAAGGTAGTACACTATAAACTCAATCATCCATACATAACACTTATGCACTGAGATTTATGGTTACATAACGAACCCCTAGGGATTTTCTTGCAGTGTCATTTATATCTTTGCAATTAAGAAAATAAAAAGATTAATGAGAAAATATTACTTTAATTTATCTAAAACAATACATTATTGTTTTTCCGGGCACCATGCCTAACAATCTCTCACTTATCCGTAAAGGTAGTATGGATCGTTTTAGAGCACTCCCTATACATCATAACAATTACAACCTTTTCAACTGAACAATATACATATTGTGATTTTATATTTAAAATCCATCATAGATTTTCATATAAATACTAAGGTCTAATGACCTATAAATATATGGTCACGACGTAATATAATAACTCATAGTTGAGGCATAGTCATTAACTAACGGAACATGGTTTTATTCGTAACGGAGAATATAAGTGATCAAAATAAATATTTGGTCACTACAGAACCAAACTTTGCAGTTCAAGATCAACTTTCATTGATTCTTTAATTTTTACCTGGTGTATGTGTTTCTGACGCTATCCAGATTATTATAATAATAGCAAATTATGAGACAAATCTATCGTCGAAAAATGTGATAATATATTATAAATTTCTCTCATAATATTCATTGCTAATTTGATATTAGCATAAACCTAATCTTATCAATGCATGAATATGATTGTTCTGCAGCTCCAATATTTGATCATTTGATACAAATGCAAATTTATTTATGGTTTCATCTTTAAGACGAATCACTTTAGGAGATTTCATTTGTGCATTCGGGTGTGAACCTGAGTGTCGTTGACTACACTGATTCTGATTTTTTGTCGGATTAAGGATGATCGTGAATCGATCTTAGACTCAGTGTTTTCTCATAGTGATGGAGCTATAGTCTGGAGCAATCCAGCACTGCCAATTTGACTCTATTAGTCGAATACATAGCAGCTTTCAGATCCGCTAAAGAGGCAATGTGGCTTGAGAAGTTCTTTGTTGGATCACGAAGTGATTCTGGGTCTCAATGAGCCGATACCATTTTACTGTGAAAACAGTTGAGAGGTAGCTCATGCAAATGATCTTCGTAATCACAAGAGGTCAAAAGCATATTGAGAGAAAGTACTACCTGATCAGACAGACCGTGCAGAGAGGCGACGTTTCGGTCCTAACGATCACCTCAAAACCGACAACCTGCTGATCAGTTTTACCAAGTCGTGTGGCATCTAATGTCACTGATAAGCACTTGGCGGGTATGAAACTAGGAGATATGTCTCATCTGCTTTAGAGCAAGTGGGAGAATGTTGTGGATAGAAAGAATAAGGGTGTGGTGCTCTAAAAACAATCATTGCTTGTCTTTACGGGCAAGTGGGAGATTGTTAGATATAGTGTGCCCGAAAGACGATTGTTGCTTGTCCTTACGGGCAAGTGGGAGATTGCTGGAAGTAGCGCCCGAAAGACAATTTATGTAATTGTTTTTAAAATTAATAAATGACAGATTTATTCTTATCTTATTACTTGCTTCATGCTTGTAAGTAATACACTACTGAAAACCCTAAGTCGTATCATATGTAGCCATATAACTTAGTGTGTGTCACACATGAGGATTAAGTTTATGGTGATACACTTGAAATGTTAGTCAGTGGTGAAGTTAGTCAAAGTATAAGGTCTATTGATTAAACCACCATTAATGCATCCAGAAAACTTTATGGCGTGACCGTCTTATCCGGACCGTCGACATTGGATGTCTAAGTGGGACATTTATATATGATGAGAGTCATATAGGACTGAACCGATTTAATTTGCGTTTCTCATATAATTCCGTGATTGAGAAATTTTATTAAATCACAAGATGATCATATATAGATTAACCTTAATCCTGAAGTGATTACAGACTCCTACTTGTTTCAGGATAAGGTTTGATGTGTTCGTTAAGGATTGCTAAGAGGCGCGGTCCGAATCACTTTCACGTTGGCACTATTCTGGAATGAGTGAGAAGTGTGTATTTCACAGATATGGAATCCATTCCTTCTTGCGGGAAGTAGAAAGACAATCCCCTTATTTGTTGATCCTAGAAACTGATCAATCCTGGGAGTTCGAATTGGTTATGAACTAATTGATCACTAGTGGGTTAATGGTAAATAAGGAAAAAGATATAGTGAAGTAGGTTTACGGAAATAATCCTACTTCAGTACGGATAGTGTATGGAGGGTTAATTTATATGAAATGATTATATCAATGGACACTTATCAACTCGACTCGACGTTTTGAGAATAAGTTATATCTATAATATATAGAGTTCAGTTTCGGATTTATTGTGGCATAATTCCGGAATTAATTAATTAAGTAGAAATATTCTGTTCGATGAATATTTTATTTAATTTGTTGTAGCAATTGGTTATAGGTCCATGGTCCTCGGTTTGGCTCCTAACACGTGAGTGTTTTCTCATTTTATGGAACCTCGTGAATAAATTAAATAGTTGGTCTGTTTAATGAATATGTATTATTTATTTTGTAAATAATATTTAAAATAGAAAAGACATTTTCTATTAAGATAATAACTTAAAAGAGGCGCCCCATGTGGATAAATTTGGGAAAATAAATTTTCCTAGATTATGTCACATGTGTAATTAATTAATTATCTATTTGTTGGATAATTAATGGAAAATTATGAGATTGATTCTTTGAGAATTATCTCTTATTTTGTGGGAAAAATATATTTTCCTTATGGGAATAGGTTTTTGTGGTGTGAAAAGGATAACTCTCTAGTAGCTCCATGAGTGACAATACTTCAAGGTCTAAGTCGTTATCTAAACATTCTTTTAGAAAGGTTGTAACCGTGTAACCGTCACTATCCAATCTTAAGAATATTATAACCAGCCTTACTTATTGCATTAAGATATTTCACGAACAGTCACCATCTGAACGTGTATGCAAAATATCCCATCCTACCTTCAAGCACCAAGTGCTAAACGCCTCTATTTACGGAAGAGGAGTAAACGCAGTTCTCTCTTCATCCTTAAATTCATAGGCATCTTCTAGGTAGACTTCTCTGTATTACATAATAATGTAAACCGTTATTTTGCAACCAATATCTTAATTGAGTTAAGCAGTGTATTCTAGCATATCAATAACTATACAAGACAGTCTATGGTTTATCCATTCAGTGAAATCATTTCACCCGGAGGTAGGCCAAGCATCAGTGCCAAAACTATGCTATAACCTATATTTGAGCATGTAATACTCATTTCTCTGGTAATATCAGAGATTCCTCCAAAATATTTAGATAAACTAATCGGCGTTTCGAGTAGCTATCAGACAAATTGTCCACTACTCAAAAGCTCCCACTAGCTTGTATCCTTCATAAGACCCCGAATGTCAATATGAACAAGTAGTGATACTTCTTCAGCTCTATTACCTTTTCCTAATTGAAAGGTAACTTAGTCATTTTTCCTTTGAGATAGTGTTCTTAGACTGGGAGATAGGAATCACCCTTAGCCAGTCTTCGGATCTTATCTCTAGGATATATGCACTAATTAATAGATGCCGAAGAATCGTTCATCTAAATACGGTAACCATTTGTCTTAATAGTTTATGATGTGTTACATATACCTTTTCAGCATTACTTAGTAGTTTTGAATTTATCAGACAAAAGTCCGAGTCTCAAAATCGTATACAAACGTCATATTCACTTTCTTTAAGGCAACTATATTATCGATGTGAAAGTGAATCCATTTGTTCCAACAAATCTGAAAACAGAAATTTTATTTCTTTGATATTCAAGGATTCAAATATGAAATTTGTTTCCATATATAACTCCCACTATTTTAGCTGAAATAACTGCCCGTTGTCTACTTTTTAATCATTAATGCCTAGCTTCCTTGTTCTTACAAAAGAACTTAGCTTCCGGGTCATAATCCCGGTTATGAAAGTCTTTAAGTATTCATAGGTTAGTGATCCGAAATCACTTTCCTTATCCTTAATTTTCTCTTTTTATTAATATTTCGGTTTAGCCTTTAACTTATTTAGTTTAGATGACTTGCGTGTGTAGACATTTACCTTCCCATTCTTGGCTTTCTTTAAAGGAAATGGCCTTGAACTAGCAGTTTATAAGAGTAGACACTACTCGTAAACTGTGGGATGTCTGGTGAGATTGATATCAAATCATTCTCGTCATCTTTGAACTAATTTTGTTTTGTCTCTCGCTCAGCATGAGTGACATCAGTCACATCAATGTCACTTAAGTTTGTAGGCTCAAGAGGAACATCCTCTTCCGAAGAATTAATTTGCTTTCTCGATTATTGAGTTCAACGTTCTTGTTACTTTTCCACTTTTACGAAGTCATCATCAGTCAATTTATCATGTTTAGCAGTTTAGATACCATGAGATAATATGTAGTTGCAAAAACAAATTATGACATAATTATAAATTAAACCATACACCACATCATATAACAATTTTAGGAATAATAAACGTGATGTCATGCATGCAGTTTATCCTACCATTCCAAGGATTTAACCTCACATCATACTGCCGCCGCTGTTCGGTATCAACACAATGACGGTTAAATTGAGACAATCTTTCTCAACCATTAAACAATTAAGAATCAGACATCTCAATTTAATTGTTGATTACCTTCCTTTTTCAGCCAAGATATTTCCAAAAATATCCTTGTGAATGTGACTTACTATTTCAGATCTCAAAGTACGCCCCGAGTATGCCGCCGCAGGGTCGGTCAGTGACTCGATGAGTACCCAAAATCCTATCCTTTTGGAGACCAAGCCTTGAAGTTTGATAGGGGTGAAGGCCATCCGTAGGGGGCCGTAATCAAAACGGCTCGAGGCGTCGCCCTTCTCTCACGTGCTTGTGCCAACAGTAGAGGCCATGGAGTCGGTTGTCACATTCCCCGCTCCCACTCGTTATTTTGAAAAATAGGTAGTCTTATTAGGATTTTCAGAATTTCTTAATCATCCGAAAAACAATAAATCATGAAAATTTAAATTAATCCTCCTACTAGTTCATCAGTTCCAAATACCGTCTAACTAGTGCCACTTATTCACAACTTTCCAATTTCTCGGATTTTTAAATTCTTTGTGTATACACTACACAATTAAAATTTGCCAACAATTTTATATTCCTAATCTTTTAGGACTTGTGAATTTCCCACCAAATCGAAAAACGATAAATCACAAATTTAAAGCTCCCACTAGTTTATCGGTTCCAAATACCGTCTAACCAGTGACACTATATTCATTAAAATCCTTTTACCTAGACACTACATAATAAAATTCACAAATAATTTTATTATCCTAAAAGGTTCTGGGATTTTTTCGAATAAGTCGAAAAACAACAAATCAAGAAAAGCAAACACCAACTTATCGGTTTTAAACCCTGGCTGAGCTTTAACCGAGTTCACCGAATGGTGTCGGGATCGGCTAAGCCGACCCGTCCTATTCGTTGGTTCATGTACGACTCTGGATGAATCGGGCTAAGGTTGCCCCATTGAGCCTCAGCTCGCCGGATAGCTTGACCTTGCCGGTCCCCCGACGCTAACGTCGCACTTGGACGGACAAGTCGAGTCGAGCCGAAGCCCGGTTGACCGCCCGAACCAATTTTTGAACCTTTTGCTCAGTTGGTGTCCAACTTTTCCGGATTTTCCAATTTTTGATTATCAAAATTCAAAATTTATGTAGACACTACATAACCTAAACCCCGTAGGATTTATTATCTCAAATTAAGTTTATCATGTGAAGTTTATATCTCGATAAAATTCCGTTCGTTTTAATTATTTAATTAATGCTAGGAGTGAAATTCATGAATATGATGCATATCATGCCATGATTACATCACATAAATAATCATACTTGAAAATAAATGCGTAAAAGTAAATCACTGAGATGAACCGTTGGTATCCCGTATCTAACCTATTTAAACTAGGAAGAGCAAAAAAAAATTAAATAAATACTTTCGCATGCAGCAACTTGGTATGCAGCAAGTTTGATCTTTGGAAGAAAAATTGATGCCTTTGCCCTTTTTCCTTCTCCAGCCGTGCAGCCGCCGCCTTTTTCCCTTATTTATTTATTTTTTATTTTTTTTATGCACAGTGGCAGATTTCCATTGAAATTGATGCTGCGCCACTTTTGCTTTTCCATTAAGACGGATCCAAAAAGAAATACTCCGTATCTACTACTACGAAATTTAAATTGTAAAAATAAATTATATAAATTACAAAATAAATTACATGTATCCTATATTCGTATAATACAAATTATACGAGCTTACAATATATCAAACGGTAACAAGTACCAACCCCAATCCATCTCGTCAACCAAATCATTCAATCGCATGTATATAAAAAATATATAAAAGATGCAATCTTATATGCAATTCAACTCTAAAATTAATTATGCTCTCGATATCGTAAAATTTTAACCTCGTTCCGATACCACATGCTAGAAATGATAGCACCGATCGAGACACTCGATCTTAGCACAACGGAAAATTATGTGATTTACGATATGAGACATAATTAATTAATCCTACGAGAAGGTTAGTAGATTTAACCAAACCGGAGAGAGATGATAAAATCGACCAAAGAGAGAAGCCGTGATCTTCCGGATTGTATCTCCAAGCGACGACAGGTGGACGTCGATCCTCGCCATAGAACCTCCTCGAATATGCACAAGAAAACCCTAGGTTTTTCTTCTCTAAATGAATAAGGCAAGAAACTAATTTTTCTTCCTTTTAATTTACTATGTGGCACCAATTGTGTGTGTGTTGGGAGGAACTCTCTTTATATAGGAAAATAACTAGTAAGAGAGAGTTATCATTTTCACAATACAATTACCTATTCCCATAAGGAAAAGATATTTTTGCTACAAAATCAATCTCTTAATTTTCCATTAATTATCCAACAAATAGATAAATAATTAATCACACATATGAGATAATCTAGGAAAATTTCTTCTCCTAATTAATCCTCAAATGTGGCGCCATTTTCTGTAGTCATTTTAATATAAAATGTCTTTTCTATTTTACATATTACTTACCAAATAAATAATATTGCATATTAATTAAATAGACCAACTATTTAATTTAATCTTCAGGTTCCATAAAACGAGAAAACACTCGCGTGTTAGGAGCCAACCCGGGGACCATGGACCTATAACCAGTAGCTACAATAAATTGAATAAAATATTCATCAAACATAATATTTCTACTCAACTCATTAATTCCGGAATTATGCCACCACAAATCCGAAATTGAACTCTATCGATTATAGATATAACTTATTCTCAAACGTCGAGTTGAGTCGATAAGTGTCCATTGATATAATCATTTTATATAAACTAACCCTCCATAGACTATCCGTACTGAAGTAGGATTATTTCCGTAAACCTTCTTCAATACATCTTATCCTTATTTACCATTAACCTATTAGTGATCAATTAGTTCATAACCAATACGAACTCCCAGGATCGATCAGTTTCTAGGATCAACAAATAAGGGGATTGTCTTTCTACTTCCCGCAGGAAGGAATGTATTTTATATCTGTGAGACACACACTTCTCACTCATTCCAGAATAGTGCCAACGTGAAAGTGATTCGGACCGCGCCTCTTAGCGATCCTTAACGAACACATCAAACCCTATCCTAAAACAAGTAGGAGTCTGTAATCACTTCAGGATTAAGGTTAATCCATATATGATCATCTTGTGATTTAATAAGGTTTCTCAATCACGGAATTATATGAGAAACTCAGATTAAACCGGTCCAGTCCTATATGACTTCAACATATATAAATTCCTCACTTAGACAACCAATGTCGACGGTCTGGATAGGACGGTCACACCATAAAATCTTCTGGGCGCATTAATGGTGGTTTAATCAATAGACCCCATACTTTGATTAATTTCACCACGGACTAATAGTTCAAGTGTATCACCATAAACTTAATCCTCATTTGTGTCACACACTAAGTTATATGGCTACATATAAAACGACTTAGGGTTTTCAGTAGTGTATTAATTACAAGCACGAAGCAAGTAATAAGATGAGAATAAATCTGTCATTTATTAATTATAAAAACAATTACATAAATTGTCTTTCGGATGCTACTTCCAACAATCTCCCACTTGCCTATAAGGACAAGAAACAATCGCCTTTCAGGCACACTATATCTAACAGATAACATACCCATGTTGTTCACAACTGTTGCCGCGTTACCTTTATAAACAATAATGCCTACTACTTTTAGAATATTGATTCTCTGATCTACAAAAGACTCATCAATATTCTGGTCAAGCCCACACATTTCAAAACATGTGAATTTTAATGACCTAGAGGCTGCTTTTATCCACCAATGGATATAAGCATAAGCAGTCAATCTGCCATTGGATTTAAGCTAAAACCCTTCTGTTCCGAATGAATCTAAGCTTCATTGTTGGGCAAGAAAGTTTCAGGGCATCACCCCTGGTAATCTTCCTGCTTTCTATGGAGTCAACCAAGGCTGAATGGTGAGAGAGTTCAGGGCATCACCCCTATTGAACTATCTACTTCTCAGGGAATTACCCCCAAGACCACTTGGCTTTGCTTAGAAAGTTAAACTTTCCCATTCATTTCACTCTTTTCCACGTAGATCCAATTTCTCCCACTGGGCCTGAGACACTCAGGTGGTTCTACAAGATTGTGAACAGAACTGGAGTACAAAAACTCCATTTACAGGTTTATGGCTTCAAACCAACCTCATTTTTATAAGAATCCTATACAGTCCTTCCAAAAGACATAGGTTATCAATCACCCTCAGCGGACTTTAAAGACCGCATAATCACAGTGGGTCAATAGTTAAACCATACTCTCACTGCATTTGGGTGGATTGATGTTTTGATCTGGTTCAGTAGTATTTATCAGTGTTAACAACAACCAATGTTGGATGTGGTCTGATTAAATTAGATAGTAACTCCTTTAGTAACTTTACTTTAAGGTCTAAGGTTGTTATTTAAACATTCTTTTAGACTGTATGTAACAGTGTAACCATCACGATCCGATCTTAGGAATCTTATAACCAACCTTTACTCATTGCATTAAGATATTTCACGAACAGTCACTATCTGAACGTGTATAAAAATTTCCAGTTACCTTCAAGCACTAGTGCTAAATGCCTCTATTTGCAGAAGTGGGGTAAATTTGATTCACTTCTTATCCACAAATTCATAGGCATCTTCTAGGTAGACTTCTCGGTATTACATAATAATGTAAACCATTATTTTGCAACCAATATCTTAATTGAGTTAAGCAGTGTAATGTAGCATGTCAATAACTATATAAGGCAATTCATGGTTTATCTTTTTAGTAAAATTGTTTCACTCGGAGGTAGGCCGAGCATCAGTTCCAAATACTATGCTATAGCCTATATCTGAGCATGGAATACTCGTTTCTCTGGTAATATCAGAGATTCCTCTAAATATTTAGATAAACTAATCAGCGTTACAAGTAACTATCAGACAAATTGTCCACTACTCAAAAGCTCCCATTAGCTTGTATCCTTCACAAGACCCCGAAAGTCAATATGAACAAGTTGTGATACTTCTTCAGCTCTATTACCTTTTCCAAATTGAAAGGTTACTTAGTCATTTTTCCTTTGCGATAGTGTTCTTAGACTGGGAGATAGGAATCACCCTTAGCCAGTCTTCAAATCTTATATTTAGGATATATGCACTAATTATTAGATGCTGAAGAATCGTTCATCTAAATACGAAAGCCATTTGTCTTAATAGTTTATGATGTGTTACATATACCTTTTCAGCATTACTTAGTGGTTTTGACTTTATCAGACAAAAGTCCAAGTCTCAGAATAATATACAAATGTCATAGTCACTTTCTTTAAGGCAACTATATTATCGATGTGAAAGTGAATCCATTTGTTCTAACGAATCTGAAAACAGAAATTATATTTCATTGATATTCAAGGATTAAAATCTGAAATTTATTTCCTTAAATCACTCCCACTATCTTGGCTGAAATAATTGCCCATTGTCTACTCTTCATCATGAATGCCTAGCTACCTTGTTCTTACAAAAGAACTTAGCTTCCGGGTCATAATCCTGGTTAAGAAAGTCTTTAAGGATTCATAGGTTAGTGATCCAAAATCACTTTCCTTATCCTATATTTCTCTAATTAATATTTCGGTTAGCCTTTAACTTATTTAGTTTAGATGACTTGAACTTGTAGATATATACCTTCCCATTCTTGGGTTTTTATAAAGGAAATGGCCGTGAACAAGCAGTTCATTTGAGTAGACACTACTCATAAACTAGGGGATGTCTAGTGACATTGATACCAAATCATTCTCGTCATCTTTGAACTAATTTTGTTTTGTCTCTCGTTCAACACAAGTGACAGCAGTGACATTCTTATCAATGTCACTTAAGTTTGAAGGCTTAAGAGGAACATTCTCTTCCGAATGTAATTTGCATTTTCGATTATTAAGTTCAACGTTCTTGTTACTTTTCCACTTTTACGAAGTCATCATCAGTCAATTTATCATGTTTAGCAGTTTAGATACAATGAGATAATATGTAGTTGCAAAAATAAATTATGACAGAATTATAAATCAAATCATACAGTACAACATATAATAATTTTAGGAATTATAAACGTGATTTCATGCATGCAGTTTATCCTACCATTCCAAGGATTTAATCTCATACCTATAGTGCCACCTCAGGGTAGGTCAAATAGGTGATGATTAAATTGAGACAATCTCTCTCAACAACTAACTGAGAATCAGACATCTCTATTTAATTGATGATTACCTTCCTTTTTCAGCCAAGATATTTCCTAAAATATCCTTCAGAGTGTTACCTACTATTTCAGATCTCAAAGTATGCCCCGTGTATGCCGCCTCAGGGTCGGTCAGTGACTCGACGAGTACCCAAAATCCTATCCTTTCGGAGACCAAGCCTTGAATTTTGATAGTAGTTAAAGACACCCTTTGGGGGCCGAAATCAAAGCGGCATGAGGCGTCACCATTCTCTTACGTTCTTGTGTCAACAGTAGAGGCCGTGGGGTCGGTTGTCACCTTCCCCGCTCCCACTCGTTTTTTTGAAAAATATGTAGCCTTATTAGGATTTCAGAATTTCCTAATCATCCGAAAATACCGTCTAACTAGTGTCACTTATTCACGATTTTATATTTTTATGGATTTATTAGATTTCCTTGTGTAGAAGCTACACAATTAAAATTCATTAAGAATTTTATAATCCCAATTCATTAGGACTTTATGAATTTTCTAATAATTCAAAAAACAATAAATCATAAAATTTAAAAGCTCCCACTAGTTTATCGGTTCCAAATACCGTCTAACTAGTGACACTATATTCATGATTTTCCAATTTATCAATTATTTAGAAATCTTTTGTGTATACACTACACAATTAAAATTCCCGAAGAATTTTATAGTCCTAATTTTGTCATGATAAAATTTTTTAGGATCGTATAATTTTATCTCAATACTTTGAAAACAATAAATCTTGAAAAGCAATCACCAACTTATCGGTATTAAACCCTGGCTGATCTTTAACCGAGTTCACCGAATGGTGTCGGGATTGGCTAAGCCGACCCGACCTCTTCGTTGGTTCATGTACGACTACTGGATGAATCGGGCTAAAGTTGCCCTATTGAGCCTCAGCTCGCCGGATAGCTTGACCTTGTCGGACCCCCGACGCTAACATCTCACTTGGACGGACAAGTCGAGCCGAAGCCCTGTTGACCGCCCGAACCAATTTTTGAACCTTTTGCTTAGTTGGTGTCCAACTTTTCCGGATTTTCCAATTTTTGATTATCAAAATTCAAAATTTATGTAGACACTACATAACCTAAACCCCGTAGGATTTATTATCCCAAATTAAGTTTATCGTGTGAATCTTATATCCCGATAAAATTCCGTTCGTTTTAATTAATTTAATTAATTACCTAAATTAATTACGTCTCATACATGCCTAATTAATATCACGATTAATTATCTACATGTATGCATATGCTAGGAGTGGAATTCATGAATATGATGCATGTCATGGCATGGTTATTTCACATAATTGATCAAACATGAAAATAAATACGTAAAAGTAAACCACTGAGATGGACCGTTGGTACCCCCGTATCTAACCTATTTAAACTAGGAAAAAAAAGGAGAAAAAAAAATAAATCCTCGATACCATGTTGATCTTGGATAATTGAAAAAGTTTTTGATTCCTTTTCCTTTTTCTTCCTTCTTCAGCCGTAGTGCAGCGTCCCCTTTTTTTCGTACAGTGCCTGGAAGCCCTTTTGCAGCGTCTCTTTGCTTTTGCATTGGAGATATTTGGCCGACGGATCCGACGAAAAAAATACTACTACTATGAAATTTAAATTGCCAAAAATTAAATTACATATATCCTATACTCGTATAATACTAATTATACGAGCTTACAATAGATCTAACGGTAAACAAGCACCAACACCAATCCATCTCGTCAACCACAACATTCAATCATTCAATAAAATAAAAGATGCAACCTTATATGCAATTCCACTCCTAATTTAATTAATTATGCTCTCGATATCGTAAAAATTGAACCTTGGCTCTGCTACCAGATGCTAGGAGTAGTAGCACTGATCGAGACACTCGATCTTGGCACAACGGAAGCTTATGCAATTTACGATATGAGACATAACTTGATAGCAGGTTACACTTGAAGAGTTTTCCAGGATCAACAGCTTTTAGCTCAGCGATGTCAGTAGGGTGATTTTCTTGATAAGAAACTTGATAGCTTTGAGTAGATTATCACTTTTTCATCATCTGTATCTGAATCAGGAGTTTTCTATTTATAGGTGAGAATCCTGTGACTTATGTATGAATTTCAAACATAGCCGTTTCAGATTTGTCTTCATCTTGACTTGCTTTCTGTCTCTGTACATAGTACAGACACTGTCAGTTTGCTTTTTGTCAGTTTTCAGTCTGTCCACCATTTGACTTATGTTTATTGATAAATCCTATGAATCTTTCCAACGTACTTTTCATCTAGGCCATTGATTTTTTTTGATAATATCAAGGCTTGTAATCCATCCTTATCCTGGTAATCTTCCAATGTAACCATTGATTAAATCGAGATTTATACTCAGCAGATATTTGACTTATTTTAGCCTGCTGATGTACATATCTGTCAGCTGGCTTAAGTCTGTTGTGTTTCTATAACACTTCAGCTGACTACTTTTCATCTAACTTTTTAATATGAAGTTGGAGTACACCATTTTGATTATAACTAAGTTCCAATCACCACTTAACATATGGAACTAAGACCTTGTACACAAGGTATATGTAATCAGTTTAGGTCATCACAGACTTCCCTAAATTCTGATTCCATATCCTTGACATTAAGTACTAAGTTTGATCCCTTAGCCTTCAATAACTGAGTTTGAACCCTCAGCCTTCAGTCTTCAGCAGGTTCCTAACTAGTCTACTGGCCTAGTTACCTTACTGACCTAGACAGGTCTACTGATACAGTCAGCTGACCTAATTACAATGCTTATTTGATCAAACCTATAAAAAGATCAAACTCTAATAAGCCTATACATTTGATCTAGACATCTTTTTGCCTTTTCTCTATAACAGCTAGTCTGGCACTCATCATTAAAACTTAAATATGTCCATTAACCCTTTCCGTTCCTGAGGTGACAATCAATTGGGATCGACTGATTTATTTTGAGGCGATCAAGTTTGCCACACTGAAGAGTGATGGACTGTCGCTACCTTTCGCTTGGATGGTTTCCAATATGTGCGTTCGGAGCCAAGGAATGCCGGTCTGCCCCACCACGGACAGATACTACTCACATCCTGAGGTGGATGCATGAGGAGTGGAGAAGTGTTATTTAATTATTTATTTTTTTTGGCTCATTGTAAAAAAAAATCTCCTCTTTTGATCTGTTAATAAATCGCCTTTTCTTACTTTCGTTGGCTTGATTCTCATTTTTGCATTGTACTTTTGTTGGCGTCATAAACGTGTTGGGCAGACTGCCTATTAATAGGTCTGCTGATACATTCAGCTGACCTAATTACAATGCTTGTTTGATCAAACCTATACAAAGATCAAACTCTAATAAACCTATACATTTGATCTAGACATCTTTTTGCCTTTGCTCTATAACGGCTAGTCTGGCACTCATCATTAAAACTGAAAATATGTCCAACAACCCTTTCTATTCCTGAGGTGACAATCAATTAGGATCGCCTGATCTATTTTGAGCCGATCAAGTTTGCCACACTGAAGAGTGATGGACTGTCGTTACCTTTCGCTTGGATGGTTTCCAATATGCGCGTTCGGAGCCAAGGAATGCCGGTCTGCCCCACCACGGACAAATACTACTCACATCCTGAGGTGGATGCATGAGGAGCGGAGAAGTGTTATTTAATTATTTATTTATTTGGCTCCTTGTAAAAAAAATCTCCTCTTTTGATCTGTTATTAAATCGCCTTTTCTTACTTTCGTTTGCTTGATTCTCGTTTTTGCATTGTACTTTTGTTGGCGTCATAAACGTGTTGGGCAGACTGCCTATTAATAGCGGGCTCACGCTATTCATTGTGTAAATATCCTAAGACCGGAGTCTTCATGACATCACGGTATGGATTGCCATATTTTGACACTATTGAGGTTTCCTCTAGCCATGGGGCGATCATGCAGTAGTGATTGGGTGTGATACTGAAGCATGCGTAGGATTCATGTCGTTCGTCCGGAAATCGCGTATCCTATGAATATGAGTAAATATCCGAAAGGGCCTTCTTATAAGGATTATCTTACTCTCGTGAATCTTTGCAAAGTGGAATTAAATGAGTTACTTCGAGAGCGTATGATATCCAGATTATAAGATACGGTTGTTAATGTTTGACACTTGAGATACGACCGTATGGATATTGTAACAGCGATAGGATGTTATTTACATGGTAACCGTTTCACATGAAAGGTGGTTGTCATTGCATTTGACTTTTCCGATGATTGGGGGTCATGGCGTGTTGCTAGACGCTATCCATGATCGTTAGGCATGAAGGGCATTTTCGTAATTGCACTTTGTGTCTACGGCCAACATATTCGGAAGCCTATCGGGTCACACACATAAGAACATCTAGCCGGATTAAAATGCGGTAATAGCGGTAACCAAAGAATGAATGTTTATCTCGACTATAAAGTGTTATAGTGATAAATTAATATCATGGTATTTATTTGTTATGAATAAATATAATACAAGATATTAATTATGTTGATTAATTAAATATACATATTTTATGTATATATATATATATATATATATATATATATATATATATATATATATATATATATATATATATATATATATATATATATATATATATATGATGTACATGTGTTTTTGCAAATTAATTAATCATAGTGTTATATTAATTAAGAATATTCCAGATGCCAATATTATGGCATATGGGGCGCGGGTTATAAGTGTATAAGATACACTTGGATTGTGCAAATTAATTAATAGTATTATCATATATTAATATTAGATATTAATGTACATAGATTTGCACACATGTGTAAATTGATTTATGGTAATACATTAAAGATATATTCAATATTAGATATTGACAATATATATCTTGGAAATATATAATATAAGATATTGAGTATATAATGAGATGAATCTAGAATATCTATTTTCCTTATTTTATTGGAAATTGGTTTTCTTTCTCCTCTATCCATAAGGAAACTTTTCCCAATCAGATTGGGTTGTGCATTGGGGCGCCACTTACACAATAAATATAGTGTGGGTATCAAGCTCTTTTGCATCACAATTACAAAGTCTCATTTTCTACTAGAAAATTAAGAGAGCTTCTTGAGAGAGATTTGGGAGAAAGAAAATGGCGGCCTAGCATGACTTTTTCCGGTAGCAATCCAATGGTGGATTCCGGCGGGTTGTCCGTGTGGATCAACGGTAGAGGCCGAACGCTTGGGCGACTTCATGCAGAAACTACAACCGTAGGTGATAAAGCTTCGATCTTTTATATCATCTAAGGTAGTTCTTTCATCTACTTCTTTTATGCTTGTTTCTTAAACGAAGTCGATTTTGGTCAAAAAGGAAATAAATTATAATTTCCGCTACGTTCCCACGTAGATTTCCTAACACTATTAACATAGATCTAGATCTAACATGAGTATGATCCGACTTCATACACGTGGCATTCATAGGACTTGATTGGGTCTTCTCATAAAATGGTCCGATAGGGTTCCAACGGGATATTGGGCTTTATGCATCAGATGGCCTTATAAAATCTCGCCTTCATACAGTGTAGGTTGCCTATATAAATATTCTATTGAAATGGCGTAGGTCATCCTCTTTGTCTATGGTTAGCTCAACGAAGGTCGTCTACAGCCTTATACTTCCGACATGGTGCAAGTTCACCTCGGCCTCTTACGGTAAGCTCCATCCCGACCTCAGATGACGGTTATACTCCATTAACCAGGCATTAAGCCATGATGGTGTAACTGCGCCATGATTATCGGCATCAAGGCCATGATTGCTCGATACGCTTTATTTTATTAGGGTAGTAGACGCAAGGCGATAAACAAGAAAGTCACGACTACTCTACACTTAGTAAGGTCACTGCCTCCTAAACTGCTCCAAGTCATTGACCATGACTTCAATGGCTGTAGAATCATTTCCCCTATGCGGAAAGCCAATATAAAGAATCATCATCCTCATTATCAAGAACTAGGTTCGTACATAGACAGTCATTACTGGTACAATCATTTTCCACCAACAAATTCATCAATGTTTTAGCTGGATTGTCCTTTAGAGGTCCAATTTCCAGCTTCACTCTCAATTACAATACAACTTATCTGGTAACGATATCCGGTATCATCAATTATAGGAAAGACATTTTATAAAAAAAGAAAATATGGTATAAAACATCCTAGTTGAAATTAGATTTATGTAAATGGATAAATACAAGAAAATTAGAGGAGTGTCTTGGAAAAAATGACTTAATATGTATCATATACGTTATTGACATGGTATAATCTGGAAATTATACATAGCATCCAAAATGGGCTTCAAGTGGGTCAATTTGCTTAATGAGTCAATATGAAATTCAGCCCACAATTGGGCCATAGGTCCGAATGGTCCACTCAGGAATAAGCCAACCACATTCGAGTTACTTTCAGAGTTCAACCGACCTCATCGTATCAGCTATTAGCCGACCAAGTCATCCAGATCGCTCTCAAGCATAACAAGTCGTCTCTGACCTCCAAATATAGTTATACCGCATTAATGGATGGATCCAATGATTGATCTCCATTAACTGCTGACCATATATAGTAGAGTGCCTCAAAGGGCCCCAAATATCAATATGAACAAGATTAGAAACATCATTAACAACAGTAGTACTTAAAGGAAAAGGTCTTTTCTTCAGTTTGGCAATGGGGCATACAAAGCACAAGTCATGTTCACTGTATTTTACATCAACTGATTTAGAATTAATCACTTGTAATCTTTTATTAGGTGGATGGCCCAATCTATAATGCCATAAGAGGTCTTCCTCTAATATATCAGACAAAATGTTATTTTGTATAGAATTACAAACATATTTAACAACTTTCTTTATAGGATGCTGTAACAAAACATAAAGTCCTCTGTGCAGCTCAGTTGAACCAATCATGTTATTCTTGTTGTCCTGCAAAACACATTTGTTAGCATTGAAGACAACTGCAATCAGAATGATTAATCAAAGCTGGTAGAGACATTAGGTTATATTAGAAACAAGGAATGTACAGCACAATGTGTAAGATCAGCTGAGAATTTGACTGCACTTGCCCTTTGCATGTAACATGTACATTGTCACCATTAGGTAATCCCACTCTCATGTTAGAATGTGATTACTTAATTTCTCTAGAGAATATACAAATATGATTTGTGGCACCAGAATCCAAGATCCGTTATATAGTTTTTACCACACAAATGTCACATGATCCTTGGACTTGTGAGAAATAGTTCACAGTGTTAATTTTGTTGATTGCATGGGCAGATAAATCAGAATTCATCTTCATGGACATCTTCCATGGATAAAAGTTATTTTCATTCATCAATGGTTGAACCTATACTGATGAGTGATGACATCTTCCATGGATAAAAGTTATTTTCATTCATCAATGGTTGAACCTATACTGATGAGTGATGACAGATTCTCATTGGGATGAACGTAAAACGGACTAGAAGGACCGAGTTCCTATTTCTTGGCTGCCATGGCTATCAAGAACAAACCTCCAATCACACAAATTACAGTAAAACAATAAAATAAGATCGATAATTAAGATTTTTCACAGAATTTTTCAGGATTATATATGTGAAAATCACAAGAACAAATGAAGAAAACTCTCAAGTATCTAACTAAAACAGGGTAAAAACACAGAAAATCAATGAAAACTCTCAAGTTTCACGCTCTGATACCATGTTGAACTTGTGAAATTGATAACACAACAAAATAAAATGCGAAAATCTTATTACTCAAGAATAATGAATGAGTTAAGTTACAATGTTGTTGATAATGGGGTATTTATAGAGTATACACCTCATGAATCGGTTAAAAGGAAATAACAAGTCTGTTACAATAGAATAATTGCCTAGCTATGTTACTCAGTTGAGTTGAGTTGAGTTGCCTGCTGCCTATTCAACTGAGCTGACTTTATCAGATTGCTGAGTTGACTGCTACATTGAGTTGCGCTGTGTTCAGTTGAGCATATCCTTTTTTTATCAACATTTGTTTATCCATATATTGTAACATAGAACTCTAGCCGCAAATGGCCTTGTAAGATTGAGTGTTGTCGTGCCAAGTTGTAGTGGCCTATCAACAAGCATGGAAATCTTCGTACATAGTGTTAGTTAAATAAAAGTAAAGCCCGGTAATTCAAACTAAACTAGAGTTAAAGACGCTTCCACATTCATACGATAATCCATTTAGATAAAAGCATTAAAAATCTCCCAACTGTCCATTCTAAACACCCGGCTGAATAAGCACCTTATGGTTGTCTAACAAACCCAATTTGATATTAGCCTCTTTTTTTTTTTTTTTTTTTGGGAAAAACAATTTGATATCAGCTTGAAATCATAGTTTCACAATGAATTCACGTAAATCATCCATTCAAGGGTTGATAATCTAGGAAATGATCCACTAAAGCATTTTCAAAGGTTAAAGGTTTTAGCTAGAATTTGTAAATCCTATTTTGAGATGAAAAATACACGTTATCCTCGACATGTTGCGAGATGTCCAAATCTGGAATGCTTGATGAGAATCCACCTACTGCATCAACATACATTTTCGTATGTTGGGGCTCTGCCATGTCTCTTCCATAAAATTCGCCAGAAGAGGTGCCGTGCTGGAGAAACCCTAGCATCAAGATCAGGCATGTTACCCACACACCAAGGATGTTAGAATATCGCCAGAATCTATGGCGTAGAGGTGGTTCCACTTCAAAGTGATGTCGAAGGAAAAACAATTAAGCGGAGGGAAGTGAAAAAGTTTTAAAACTTCGGAGGTCCGTAACATTACACACAAAAAATATGAGAATGTACACATCAAATGTGATGAAATGGTGAAATGGGTCATACTTCCTGTGCGCGTACTTTCTTCCCACGCCACACGGGATCTAGCTTCACTATTTTTCTGTCAAAACCGGTTAGCCATTTCATCAGCTGGGGGTTACACACTAGTACTTTCTTGCTTTCCTTGGCGCATACAACGTTTATAATTATTCTTTTATCACACAAACATCTTATAAACGTAACATGCAAATCTATGTTCGATAAAGAGGAAATGCGTTTCCTATCTAGAAACTAACCGTGACACCATTTTATTTTAGCATCACACACACATTCATTGAACCTATCTTGTTAAAATCAACCATACACTATATAGTCAACTTTTGAAAAGTCGAATGTGTATGATGTTACTGCAATATAGTACCATAGTAAAATTTGCATGGTAGTTTTAAAGGCTCTGGTAATCAAAATGGGCACAAAAAAAAGAGACTGTTTACGTTGATACAACGAGTGAAAGATTATACTGCCCATTAGTAAGAACTCTCTTCATCCAACAAAGAGGGCGGATCCTCTCCAGTAATGTCACCAGACACATCATAACACAGGCATCATTAGAAAAGATCCGGTTCGGTAAAACATAGGATTCAAAGGCTACCACCACCTCCAGCCACCTGTACACGGGCTCTAATACGCTTGAGCTCCACCACGACTTCTTTGGCATCAGGTCTATCATCCTTATCAGCCGCCACACACCTGAAAGCAAGCTCAGCTACATCACATACATCATCCATGGCCTCCTGATCCAAAACAAGCATAGGGTCAAAGACCTGTCGTAACAGTCCCATTTGTATCCTTGAAACCACCATATCAGCCAACGCCATTTCCCTCTTCTCCCTCTTTTCATCTACGGCTCTCATACCGGTTATTAGTTCCAACAGAACAACCCCGAAACTATAAATATCACTCTTCTCATTCAACATGAATGACCTATGATAATCAGGATCTAAATATCCCGGTGTGCCTTGTGGACCAGTCCATACCACACTAGACGAATTCTTCATTGTCGTTGTAGTATCAGAGCAGACCAAAATTCTTGACATTCCGAAATCCCCAACTTTAATCCTTATATCCTTCTCAACAAAAATGTTTGATGAAGTAATATCTCTATGAACTATAGGGGGACTACAGAGAAATGCGAGTACTCCATAGCGGTCGCAATTTGTAATGCAATATCAATCCGTAAACTCCATGTTAATTTGGATACACTAGACAAGTTCTTGGTGCCATGAAGATGATCATCTAAGCTTCCATTAGCTACATACTCATAAACAAGAAGTAAACCTCTTGGATCACTACAATAACCATAAAGCTTAACTAAATTCGGGTGATTGATAGAAGAAAGTATCAATATTTCATTGCAAAATGACTTTGTTGAAAATGATTTTGCTCGAGTGGTACCATTATTTTGCTTATGAAGATGCTTTACTGCGACTAATTGGCCATCACTCAGCTGGCCTAAATAAACTGAACCAAAACCTCCATCACCAATCTTGCGTCTGGGGTCGAAACCATTTGTAGAAAACTGGAGCTCTTCATAAGTTAACCCTGGTGGAAGAAGACTAGACGACCGGTGTCGCCGGAGGAAAACAGTGTTGGGATCCTCGTCGGAGGCTGTGGTAATTGACGTATTGTATTGATTAGTGAAACTTTTGCAATGGTGGGTATATATATACAACATACAAGGGTACAACGGTAATAACAAAATGCAATGTAATAATAAAGTGTCAAAACTACGTCGTATCAGTCATATCCTCAACACGCCCCCGCAATCCCGTGGGTAAAGGGTAGACACGGAGATTGGTCTTCAAGAAGGCTAAGCGTGGATTTCCCAAAGGTTTGGTGAGAAGATCCGCAAGTTGGTCCTTAGAGGTGAGGAAGGAAACAGTAAGCTTCTTTGCGGCGATGAGCTCCCGAACGTGGAGGAAATCAATCTCAATATGCTTGGTGCGAGCATGGAAGACGGGGTTGTGAGCAAGGTACGTGGCCCCAATATTATCACACCAAAGCGTCAGAGTAGGCGTGGTGATAAGCATGTCGGTGAGAAGACTACGAATCCACTGAAGTTCCGAGGCGGTGTTGGAGAGAGTCTTGTATTCGGCTTCCGTGCTACTCTTAGAGACGGTAAAATGCTGTTTGGAGCGCCAACTAATAAAATGATCACCAAGGAAGATACAATATGCACCAATAGAATGCCAATTATCAGGATCGGCTGCCCTCAGAAAAAGCCCGCAAATGTGGAGTAGAGCGGCGAGAAAAATAAAGACCCTTAGAAATCATAGCCTTCATGTAACGAAGGAGGCGTTTGACCGCCAACCAGTGAGCCTCAGTAGGATCATGCATAAACTTACTAGCCTTAGTCAGGGTGAGTAAAACCAAGGTATTGCAGACCCCCAACAATCGTACGATACAAATCAGGATCCGAGAACAGTGGACCGGGGTCATGATGTAACCGAGTGGAGGTAGCCATAGGAGTAGAACACGGCTTGGACTTATCCATATTCGCTTTCTACAACAGATTAAAGATATACTTACGCTATGTGAGAAACAGACCATCCGGAGTGTGTAATGCCTCAACACCCAAAAAGTAGGAGAGGGTGCCAAGATCCTTGACCGGAAAATGAGTGCCAAGGAACTGGATAACCTGTTCAATGTGAGGTGAGCTGTTGCCAGCAAGAATAACATCATCCACATAGATCAAAACATAAAGCCGTATGGGGCCCCGTGAATAAACATAGAGTGAGGTATCGGCTTTGGAACCAACAAAGCCAAACTGAGTAAGAACATCCGTAAACCGAGAGAACCAAGCCCGGGGTGACTGCTTAAGGCCATATAAACTACACTTCAACCGACAAACGTAATCAGGGTGATCTGGATGAGTGAAACCCGGGGGCTGGGCCATATAAACAGTCTCTGTAAGGTTTCCATGGAGGAAGGCATTTTGAATATCAACCTGGCGTAGTGACCAACCCTGCGAAACAGCAAGTGATAACAAAATACGTATAGTAACTGTTTACGACTAATTTTACGGTTTTTATCGAGTTATTTCGTAACATTATCTTCCATGTTTTAGTGATTCTTATAGAAAATTACTCGCCAAAAGGATAAACTGAGCAAATGAGTTTTAAAGATAATAAATTGCAAAAGTGGCTGATTTATGTGTTCTTATCGTTGGTTTTATGTTTATTTGGATGTTGTTACATTTTGCAATATTTTGGATATCTTGTAGATGCATATCTTCGGTCTAAAAGAGGTGTTTAGAGGGTTAGAAGAAGATGCCACAAGTTTACGAGTTCAACGGAGCAAATTTTCCTAAGTACTTAAATCGTTACATATTTTCGACGGAGATTTGACCCAGCTTAGAGGCATTTTCAGGGGAGGACTTCTTCATGAAAACTATAGATCTTTGAAAGAGCTTTCCAACGCACTTTGAATTATGTCAATCGGACTTCTACAAATCAAATGGTGGTCAAGTGGCTAATCAATTTGGGTAAGTGGAAAATCCCGAAAACGACTCGTAATACGACGGGCTAATCAAAAAGGCGTTTTCTGAAGAAGAGTCCTTAATGAAAGTTGTAGAGTTTTCCGAGAGCTTTTTTTTATGACATTCGGATCATAATTTTTGGAGGTCTACAACTCAAGATATGAATTTTAGAAGTTTGAGTCCAGAGCTGAACTAGCGTTCACAGCAGCAATTTGATACAGAGAGTTCAGCTTGACCTCAAACGAACGTCCATGTAGCGTCCGGCGCCGACTTGAGCATTAACCGCCTCTCTTTTCTATAAAAGCAGCCCTTGTTCCAACCCTAATTCATCATTCACGCATACACAATTCTAGCCGCACTTTTGATACAGAGAAGCAGCCGCATCAATACCAATTAGAAGATGATTTCTTCCAATCCAATGATCACGATTAACATCATGGTTGTTGGCTAAGCACATCGCGGTGGGACAACGGATGAAACCGATCAACATCAACACCAACTAGAGAGATTTTTGCTACATGTTTAGTGAGTAAAGTTATAATTTTTCATCAATTGGATATTGTTTTTTATCGTTTACGTTTTATTCGAATCGAGAGATCGATGAAACCATCTTTTATGCTTTGAATTTATATGAAAATATTGTTCAAGTTGTGACCTTTTCAATTGATGCGATTGATTATGTTTCAAGAGATTGATCATAGTTAGTTGAGTAGGAGTATTAGAAATAATCTCGTGATCGTGTTTTGCATGTCGTTTTGTTTTACTTGAAAAAGAAAACGAAACCCTAGAATTCGTTTAGAGAAATTTAATCGAATTCGTGATAGATCATTACTAAAAATTATACTTTAACTTGCCGTCTAGTTGGGGTTGGGTTGATTGATCGGTGGATTCCGTTGCCTTGCCCTTGTTTTAATTATTTGATAAACCAAATAGTTCGTATCAATCGTTGATTGCTAAGTTTAGTTGTTTTAAGATTATAGTTGTTTTTCACCGTTTTAAGCATAATTTAGGTTCCTAGTTACTGCTCATCGCCTTAGTTACTGTTCATCGTATTTACTGTTCATTAATTCATAATTAGTATAAATCTTAGTTTTAGTTAATAGTCGTGACATAATCGATAGAATAATTGTTCCTTGATCCGATAAACATTCCACTCCCTTAGGACGACCCGTTAACATCCTATACTACGATCCTTATACTTATAAATTGTAAAACTCGTTTTTAACGAACAGTAACCGGCTTGACAACCGGGCTAAAGGTCTCAGTGTAATCAATACCCGGTGCCTGGTGAAAGCCCTTGGCAACCAAACGAGCCTTGTGACGCTCAACATGGCCATCCACGTGGAGTTTAGTCCGAAAAACCCACTTATTCCCCAGTATATTCATATTCGTGAGATAGGGCACAAGTTCCCACGGGTGAGTACAAAGTAGAGCATTAATCTCATCCTGCATGGCATCACGCCACACCTTGTGTTTAATGGCCTCGGTGTAATAGGTGGATTCAGAAAGAGAGGAGGTGGTGACTAGGGCTTTTGGTAGTGGATAACGGATAAAGTCGGGGCTGTGTTTGGGTCGGAGGGACTTTGTACGGGTACGAGTGGTCATAGGGTGAGGGGGTGAAGGAGGCTCGGGTGGGGGAGAGGGAGGTGGGGAAGAAGGTGGTGTGGGGGTGGGGTGGTGGTGGAGGTGTGAGGGGTCCTCGGGTGGGGGTTGGGGTGGGGATTTTGTGGTGCGGGGTGCAGTGGGGTGGGGAGGGGGGAAGGAATAAAAGTAGAGGAACGGTAGGAGAAACAGAAAGTGGGGTGGGTAAGGATGGGTGTAAGGAAAGACGGTTTCATCAAAAATCACGTGACGAGCGATGTAGACACGACCGGTGGAAAGATCGAGACACTTGTAACCGTGGTAAGATGGACTGTACCCGAGAAAGATACAAGCGTTGGAGCGGAAGTTGGTTTTATGTCGATTATAAGGACGGAGGTAAGGAAAATAGGCACAACCAAAGACACGAAGGAAGGAGTAATCTGGAGGGCGGTGATAGATAAGCTCATAGGGTGATTTGTTGTTCAAGACACGAGACGGCAAATGGTTGATGATATAGTTGGCGGTGGTGAAGGCATCTTCCCAATAGGGTAAAGGAAGATTAGAGTGGGCAAGAAGGGAAAGGCCAACTTCGGTGATTTGATGATGGCGGCGTTCAATGGCACCAGCTTGTTCATGGGTGTGAGGGGCGGAACGACGATGTTGAATGCGTAATTGAGTGAGGGTGCGCTCAAAGTGGCGATATTCGCCACCCCAATCGGTTTGTATGGATTTTAGTTTGGTGTTAAAGTGACGTTCGATAAGTGCAAGGAAATTAGAAAAAATACGCTCAACGTCAGATTTTAACTTAAGTGGGTAAAAACAAATAAACTTAGTGAAATCATCAAGGAAACTAACATAATATCGATTGCCATAAATAGAAAATTCGGTGGGTCCCCAAACATCCGAATAAATCAAATCTAAAGGTTTACTAGAGGTAAAATCAAGTATATAACGGAAAACGATGACTTTTAGCTAATTGACACGGAGCACAAACCGCATCCGGTGATTTATTTGGAATGGAAATAGACAAAGTACGCAAAGCCTGATGAAGAACGTGTTAGGTGTAGTGCCCGAAAGACAATTTGTGTAATTGTTTTTGATAATGGATGACAGAATTTATCTCATCTTAGTTACTTGCTTTGTGCTTGTAAAGTGATACACTGCTGCAAACCCTAAGTATATCAGTATGTAACCACTTAACTCAGTGTATGGCATGCACGTGAGGATTGAGTTAGTGGTGATATACTTAAACTGTTAGTCCGTGGTGAACTTAATCAGGGTTTAGGGTCTCTTGATTAAAACACCAATAATGCGCCCAGAACACCTTAGGGTGTGATAGTCTTATCCGGACTGTCGGTAGAGGGTACCTACGTGGGGCATTTATATATGATGGCATTCATATAGGACTGGACCGATTTAATCTGTATTTCTCGGTATAATTCCGTAATCGAGGAATCTTATTAAATCATTAGATGATCATATATGGATCAACCTTAATCCTGAGGTGATCACAGGATGCTGCTTGTCCCGGGGTAGTGTTTGATGTGTTAGTTACGGTTCACTTTAATATGTGTTCCAAGCCACTTCTCATTGGCACTATCTCCAGATGAGTGAGTAGTTCTGATTTTCACAGACATGGAATCCATTCCTTCCTGCGGGAAGTAGAGAGACAGTCCCCTTATTTGTTAGCCTTAAGAAAGTGATCGATCCCGGGAGTTCACATTTGACTAATTAGCTACTAGTCAGATATGTGTGCTAATTGATCATTAGGGGGTTAATGGTAAATAAGGATAAGATATTCTGAGTCGGGTTCACGGAGACTTCCCACTCAGAATGGACAGTCTATGGAGGGTTAATCCGTATGTAGTGATTATATCAATGGACGCTTATTCACTCTATGGGTTGAGTATAAGTATACATCTATAATCGGTAGAGTTCAGTTTTGGGTTTATGGTGGCGTAATCCCGGAATTAATAATTAATGTACTTATTCTGTTCGATGAATAATTAATTATTGGAGCTACTGGTTATAGGTCCATGGTCCCCGATGTGGCTTCTGTAATTCGGACTAATAATCTTGTTACTTGGGCCTCAGTGATAATTAATTGGCTGGGCTAATTAATTGATATGCATGGATATTATTTAGTTGGGCTAAATAATATAATACACATAAAAGACATTTTATGTGGGCTAAAAACCCTAATGGTGGCGCCAATTAGTGTCTCTTTTATCACAAGAATTAATTTTTGTGATGTGGAAAATAAAAGATATTCTTGTTATATGATTGGTTGGATGACTTGTTATTTGATTTCCTATTGGTCAATACATGTCACAATTAGTCATTAAGGAAAATATCTTTTTATTTTGTTTAATTAATTATTTATGTAATTAATTAAAACTTGGAGACCAAGGATTTACTCTCCTATAAAAGGAGAGTTATTCCAAGGGTAATGAAGAATGAAAAATTCACCACTATGTAAAAAGGAGAGGAAAAATTAGTTTTCTCTTGTCTAGGGTTTTAGAAGAAGAAAAACTTTGAGTTTTTCTTGGTGTTGCATATCAAGGAGGCTCGTGTATCAAGAAGGGTGTCCACCAACCGCCGTTTGGAGAACACATCGGAAGATCAAGGCTTCTCTTCCCGTTATTGGTAACATGACCTTAAACCCCCTTGTAGTAGTTTAAGTCCTTTAATTATGAATTGTGTCATATAAATCGTGATCCATCCGCTGCGCATAGATCTAATTCGTTTAGATCTAAGAACCTGCATTCCTTCATGTGGTAGCAGAGCCAGGTTCCACGATTTATATAGTCATAATCATAATTAAACGATTTAAAGGAGTGGAATTGCATGTAGGTGATATTTTACTTATTATTATGTATTAATAATTTTTAAATTGCTATGGTTGAAGAGATGGATTGGGGTTGGCACCGTTTTCCCGTTAGATCTATTGTAAACTTATATAAACGATGAAAATTCGTTCATATGAGTATAGGAAATTATGTAATTCATGTATTATTGCAATTTTAATTTCCAGAAAATAGATCTGTACATTAGCTGTTTAGTCTTTTCGTTTTTTCCGTTGTTTGAGCCGTTAAAACGAAGATCCCTCCGGTCAGAATCAAGATTGGAAGTTGATGAACAATCCCACAAATTTTGGTGTCGATCAGAGTCCGTTTGGGTTTCCGTTCGTTGCTGCGAAGTGGCTGCTGTAACAGAAAAACGCAGGATTCACAGAAACCCTAACTGTGACTTCTTCGATTTTCTGGGAACAATTGGACCATTCAAATTAAAATCCGACCGGTCAGATCGATAATCATGGAGTTTTGGACGTGACATAAAATTTTCAGGACGATCGGGATTCATCTTGATCCCCGATCGGCCTCGGGAAGTAAATGATGCGCTGCTGTAAGAGTCTGTTTCAGCAGCAAGTTGGGCGGCTCACTGAGGAATATTGACAAGTCAAAGCTCCAATCCGACCGTCCATCTTCAAGTCCTAAGAATGAAGATCAGATCTGGAAAGTTTCGTCCCGATCCGAGTTCGTTTGATATTCCGATCGTCGAAGATTCTTAACAGCTGCAGATTAGGGTTTTAATTTATTTTCGAGTAGATTAGTTACGGGGGTGCCAACGGTCCATCTCGGTGTTTATTTTCCGCACTAGTATACATGTTTAGATTGTATGTGTAGAACCGGAAAATTGCCATGACATGCATCATATCATGAATTCCACTCCATATGCATACATGTAGAAATTAATTCGAGGAATTAGTTAGGCATGTATAAAACACGCAATTAGTTTTAATTAATTGTTTGATATTAATTAGAAACTAATTAGGGTAAAACCGAGGAATACGGGTTTTTTCAATCGTCGAGGTTGGGTGATGGATTCTCGGTGAATCCCACTCTGCGAAAGCATAAGGAGTAAAATTCCGAAACCTCGTGGTTAAGGTGTTGGATTCTCGGTGAATTCCACCTTACCTAAGACGAGATTACGTTTTTGTTCCGTAGTGTCTATGTGAAAGTTTGATGTTTAAGGATTGGATAATCACGGGCAAACAGGTTCGAAAGTGGTTTAACCACGGTTGGGTGGTCAACAGTAGCTACGGCTCAATCGACTTCACCCTCCACGTGTGGCGTTTGCACGGGGGTCTGGCAATACTGAGCCATCCGAAGAGCCACTACGGCTCAACGGACCTCTCCTAGCCTTGACCCGTCCGACGGCCACATATGTTCTAACGAATAGGTCGGGTGGGCTAGCCCACATAACCGACAACATTCGGGCCTATGATTTATTGTTCCTTAATGTAACATCAAGTCCAAAACGTGATCAGTAAACCCACCACTTTTTTCAAAATATTGAGTGGGAGCGGGAGAGGCGACAGCCGACCCCACGGCCTCTACTGTTGACACAAGCAACGTGAGAGAATGGTGACGCCTCGTGCCGGCCTGGGACCGGCCTCCCTAAGGAAGGCCTTCACCGCTATCAAAATTCAAGGCTTGGTCTCCGAAAGGATAGGATTTTGGGTACTCGCTGAGTCACTGACCGACCCTAAGGCGGCACACTCGGGGTCTATCTAAAGATCTGAAACAGTAGGTCACACTCATAAAGGGTATTTTTGGTAGTACCTTGGCTGAAAAAGGAAATGTGATTGACGATCACAAATGAGATGTTCGATTCTCAATCTGATCTTCAATATTAATCGAAGCCTCTTTGACCTACCCTAAGGCGGCACTGAGGCATTAGATTAAATCCTTGGAACGGTAGGATAGACTATAAGTACTTAGTTTATGTTCCTAAAATTTTAGTAGTGTATGATTTGGGTTTATTTTCTGTCAATTTTATTTACAACTGTTATATATATCTCTCTAAGGTGCTAGACTGCTAGTGTAAAATTGATTAGTAATGACTTCGTTAAAAGGTGGTAAGTAACTAGAACGTTGTACTTATTGATCTTACATGCGATTAATCTTTCGGGAGAGATATTTCTCTTGAGCCTTCAAGACTTAAGTGACGAAAATAAGTATGTCACTGCTGTCACTCGTGTTGAACGAGAGACGACTATAGTTAGTTTGAAAGATGATTGGGACGATAAAATTCTTCTAGTGAATTTTAATGGTGTAGTGTCTACACAAGAAATTTTCTAATAATTGGGGAATCATAAATTAAAGTGTCGCTAGTTAGACGGTATTTGGAACCGATAAACTAGTGGGAGCTTTTGTCTTATGTTTTTCTAATTTATTAGAAAATTAGTCCCACATGGTAACTCTTTCATTAGACATCCCACAGTTCACGAGTAGTGTCTACTCATACGAACTGCTAGTTCAAGACTATTTCCTTTTAAGGAAAGTTAAGAATGGGAAAGAATGTCTATAAGTGTTAATCATCTTAACTGAAGTTTTGAGGCTAAACCGAAACATTAATTAAAGAAAGTATAGGATAAGGAAAGTGATTTCAGATCACTAACCAATGAATCCTTAGCGACTTTCTTAACCGAGTAACTTGACTCGGGAGCTAAGTTCTTTGGAAGAACGAGAGAGCTTTGCATTAACGATTAATAGAGTAACAATGGGCAGTTGTTTCAGCTATAATAGTGGGAGTGATATAAGGAAATGAATTTCGGATTCTATCCTTGAATATCACAGAAAAATTTATTTTTCTGTTTACAGATTCGTTGAAACAAATGGATTCACTTTCATCTCGATAATACAGTTTCCTTAAACAAAGTGAAGATGACATTTGTAGTACGAATCTGTGACTCGGACTTTTGTTTGATAAAGACAGAACCACTAAGAAAAGCTAAATAGGTATGTGTAACACGTCTAAAACTATTAAAGGTAAAAGGTTTCCGTATTAAGATAAACAACCCTTCAATGTCTATTAATTAGTGCATATATCCTAGAGATAAGACCTGACGACTGGCTAAGGGTGATTCCTATCTCCCAGTCTAGGAACACTATCTCAAAGGAACAATGACTAAGTTTCTTTTCAATCGGGAAAGGGTAATAGTTTTGAAGGGGTAACATAGCTTGTTCACCATGACCTTCGGGATCTAGTGAGAGATACAAGCTAGTGGGAGATTTTGAGTGGTGACATTCTGTCTGATAACTACTCAAAACACTGGTTGGTTTATCGAAAGAATACGAGGAGGTGTCTCTGATTTTAGCAGAGAATAGAGTATTCCATGCTCAGAAATAGGCTATCGCATAGTCTTGGGACTGATGCTCGGCCTGCCTCCTAGTGGAATGTTTCTCACTGAGGAAGAAACCATAGACTTGCCCTATATAGTTATTGATATGCTACAATACACTGCTAAACTCGATTAAGATAATTTGTTGCAAAATAACGGTTAACATTATTATGTAAACCGAGAAGTCTACCTAGAAGATGCTAGTGAGTTTATGGATAAGGAGTGAATTCGGTTCACATCACTTCCATAAATATAGGCATTTAGCATTTAATGCTTAAAGGTAGGACTGGAAATTTTGCGCATACGTTCAGATTGTGACTGTTTGTGAAACATCTTAATGAGACGAGTGAAGGTTGATTATAAGATTCTTGAGATCAGAAAGTGACGGTTGAACTGTCACAAGCCTTATGATAGAATCTATAAGTAACAACCTTAAACCTTGGAGTACGGTTACCCAAAGGTAGTTACTATCTGATTTAATCAGACCACGTCCAACATCGGTTGTTGGTGATTACACTGATAAATACTACTAGATCAGGATGTCAATCCACCACGCAGTGGGAGTATGGTTTAACCATTGACCCATTGTGGTTTTGTGGACTTTACGGTCTGCTGGGGTGATTGATAACCTATGGCTCTTGGTGGGCTGTATAGGATTCTGATTATAGAGGTTGGTTTGAAAACCTTAACCCTGTGAATGGAGTTTTGGTACTCCAGTTCTGTTTAGCCTCTTGTAGAACCACCTGAGTGTCTCAGGCCCAGTGGGAGCAATTGGATCTACACGGAAAAGGGTCGAATGAATAGGAAAGTTTAAACTTTCAGCGCAAAGTTGAGTGGTATAGGGGTGATTCCCTGACAACTAGAGAGTTAACCAGACCTTGAACTCTCTCACCACTCAGTCTTGCTAGATTTCGTTAGAAAGCAGAAAATAGGGGTGATTCCCTGAGACTTTCTTGCCGAGACTAACGATATCTTAATTCATTCAGAAAGAACCTTTGGTAGGAGGCCTGCCATGGCTTATATCCTTTGTGGATTTAAGAGAACCTCTCGGTCATTTAAAAGTCACATGTTTTAAAATATGTGGACTTGACCAAAATATTGATAAGTTTTTTTCGTAGACTGGATATCAATATTGGTAAAGTAGTAGCATTAGTGTTCATAAATGATAACACTAAAACGGTTGGAAACAACATGGGTGTGCTATCTGAAGTCGGAAACTGACACGCCAAGATTCTCTGGATGAGAGAATTGGACTATATTCTAAGAATTTGATTCGGTCAAATTCACAAGAATGAGTCATTGGCTATCCCATCCGTCTTATTGGTTAAGATGATCATGCATATACGTTTGCAGCATTCATCGAGAGTTGTCCTACCCTACCTCTCAGGAATGATTCTCCAAATCTTCGGATAAAGAGAAAATGGGATAGAGTCTCTCTGGGATAAGGGCAAGTCAGCTTAACACGAGTCAATAGTAATTGAATCTTGGATTCAAGCAATAAGTAGCGGCTTAGTATGTCCTCAAGTATCGTTAGAGAACGAGGAATCATATGCTTGTATATTCAAGTGCAAACTTGAATATGGTTTACTACACTGATTCTGACTTGTAGTCAGAATAAGGATGATCATTAAGTTGATCTCGGGCTCAGTGTTTACTCATAGTGCTTAGAATTTCCTTATTGGTCTGGGAGTAATTCCAGGTCTGATAAGCCGATATCACTTCATTGTGAAAACAGTGAAGAGATAGCTTAGAAGGATTTTCTCAGTCACTAGAGGTCAAAAGCATGTTGAGAGAGAGTACCGCCTGATTAGATGGACCGGCGACGTTTCAATCCTAAAGATCGTCTCGAGTCGACAACCTAACTAATCAGTGTACCAAGTCGAGTGCTTGGAGGGTACGGCATTGATGGAAATGTCTCATATGCTTTTAGAGCAAGTGGGAGAGTGTTGTGAATAAGATGAGAAAGGGTGTGCTCTAAAAACAATCGTTGCTTGTCATTTCGTGCAAGTGGGAGATTGTTAGGTGTAGTGCCCGAAAGACAATTTGTGTAATTGTTTTTGATAATGGATGACAGAATTTATCTCATCTTAGTTACTTGCTTTGTGCTTGTAAAGTGATACACTGCTGCAAACCCTAAGTATATCTGTATGTAACCACTTAACTCAGTGTATGGATTGCACGTGAGGATTGAGTTAGTGGTGATATACTTAAACTGTTAGTCCGTGGTGAACTTAATCAGAGTTTAGGGTCTCTTGATTAAAACACCAATAATGCGCCCAGAACACCTTAGGGTGTGATAGTCTTATCCGGACTGTCGGTAGAGGGTACCTACGTGGGGCATTTATATATGATGGCATTCATATAGGACTGGACCGATTTAATCTGAATTTCTCGGTATAATTCCGTAATCGAGGAATCTTATTAAATCATTAGATGATCATATATGGATCAACCTTAATCCTGAGGTGATCACAGGATGCTGCTTGTCCCGGGGTAGTGTTTGATGTGTTAGTTACGGTTCACTTTAATATGTGTTCCAAGCCACTTCTCATTGGCACTATCTCCGGATGAGTGAGTAGTTCGATTTTCACAGACATGGAATCCATTCCTTCCTGCGGGAAGTAGAGAGACAGTCCCCTTATTTGTTAGCCTTAAGAAAGTGATCGATCCCGGGAGTTCACATTTGACTAATTAGCTACTAGTCAGATATGTGTGCTAATTGATCATTAGGGGGTTAATGGTAAATAAGGATAAGATATTCTGAGTCGGGTTCACGGAGACTTCCCACTCAGAATGGACAGTCTATGGAGGGTTAATCCGTATGTAGTGATTATATCAATGGACGCTTATTCACTCTATGGGTTGAGTATAAGTATACATCTATAATCGGTAGAGTTCAGTTTCGGGTTTATGGTGGCGTAATCCCCGAATTAATAATTAATGTACTTATTCTGTTCGATGAATAATTAATTATTGGAGCTACTGGTTATAGGTCCATGGTCCCCGATGTGGCTTCTGTAATTCGGACTAGTAATCTTGTTACTTGGGCCTCAGTGATAATTAATTGGCTGGGCTAATTAATTGATATGCATGGATATTATTTAGTTGGGCTAAATAATATAATACACATAAAAGACATTTTATGTGGGCTAAAAACCCTAATGGTGGCGCCAATTAGTGTCTCTTTTATCACAAGAATTAATTTTTGTGATGTGGAAAATAAAAGATATTCTTGTTATATGATTGGTTGGATGACTTGTTATTTGATTTCCTATTGGTCAATACATGTCACAATTAGTCATTAAGAAAAATATCTTTTTATTTTGTTTAATTAATTATTTATGTAATTAATTAAAACTTGGAGACCAAGGATTTACTCTCCTATAAAAGGAGAGTTATTCCAAGGGTAATGAAGAATGAAAAATTCGACCACTATGTAAAAAGGAGAGGAAAAATTAGTTTTCTCTTGTCTAGGGTTTTAGAAGAAGAAAAACTTTGAGTTTTTCTTGGTGTTGCATATCAAGGAGGCTCGTGTATCAAGAAGGGTGTCCACCAACCGCCGTTTGGAGAACACATCGGAAGATCAAGGCTTCTCTTCCCGTTATTGGTAACATGACCTTAAACCCCCTTGTAGTAGTTTAAGTCCTTTAATTATGAATTGTGTCATATAAATCGTGATCCATCCGCTGCGCATAGATCTAATTCGTTTAGATCTAAGAACCTGCATCCTTCAGACGGGATAAAAATAGTGACCGAGACGGTAGTGCCACTTCGTAAGAGAGTTGGAGACAGTGTGAAGAGCTTGAATGGGCCGAGGTGGCGGACTGTGGAAGTGGTAGAGACCGTCACGAACATAGCCTTTAAGGAGCGTGGTGCCCTAGTAGTCCTTGACAAAAAAACAAGAGTCGTGAAATTCAAAATACATAGAATTATCTGAATATAAACGTTGAACAAACAATAGATTTTTGGTGAGGACAGAGGAGACAAGTACGTTAGACAAGTGATACGTGTGAGAAGTTGTATGAAAAGTAGAAGAACCGAAGTGAGAAATAGGCAAACTTGAGCCATCAGCAACGTGAATTTGTTCAGTACCGTCATAGGGTTCAGAGTTGAGATTGAGGTTGCGAAAGTCATTGGTGAGGTGGTGGGAGGCACCAGTGTCAGGAAGCCATTCAGTGTTAGGGTTATAGGTCGGGTGTCGGGGGTTACTAGCATAGGCCTATGGGGGACGGGGGTTACGGTTATAGTGTGATGCAGCAGCAAGATCGGATGATTGTTCATACCTGTAATTACACGAATGGGCAGTATGCCCAGACTTAGCACAAATTTGACATAAAGTGGAAGAATCGTTACCAGAATGTTGGTTGGAGCGTTGATTGCCACGACCACGACCACAACCACCGCGACCACGGTAATTGGGAGAGTGGCCCCCACGTCCACGGTGTGAGTTGCTCCCATTATTGAAATTGCCAAAATGTCCAGAGTTACCATTATTATTATTTTGGTTGCCGTAGTGTCCAGAAGTGCCATAACCTGCATTGGTGTTGTTCGGGCCGTGGGTATAGTTGCCTTGTGGTCCGGCAGCTGGTGAAGGAGTAAGGGGGACAATCCGGTGATGCAAAATACGAGCCTCTGCCGTTAGGAGATGAGAGTAGAGGTCATCGGCGGTAAGGGCAGAGTTGGTAGAAACCATCGTGACAAGCGAGTCGTACTCCGGGCCGAGCCCCGCTAAAAGGTAGGTGATGAAATCATCCGTGGACAAGGGATGGCCTGCAAGATGTAATTCATCAGCCAAAGCTTTGATTTTGAAATAATAAGCCGAGGCCGAAAGTTCATGCTTCCATGTTGTTGCAAGTTCCTGTCGGATTTGGATCAACTTCGCGCTGCTTTGCGAAGCATATGACTGCTGAAGAGCTGTCCAGATGGAGGCCGACGTGGTGCAATTATATACCTGTAACAAGACTTCATCGGAGAGGGAGGCGGTGATGGTGGAGAGGAGCATCTGGTCAGTGGTGGTCCAGGCATCAAGGTCCTCTTCATAGTCGGGGTTCATCTCCGGTTTTCCGGTGGCGGAAACAATGGTGGGAGGCGGCGGTGGGATGGTCCCGTCAATGAAACCGAATACACGCCGCCCTCTAAGATAGGGCATGATTTGTGCCTTCCAAAGGTTGTAGTTGGACCTCGTTAATTTGGTGATTTGCAGAGACGAACGTGGGGTAAAGGTGGGGTATTTTGGTGCAGCAATTGAGCCTTCATCGTCGGACATGGTGGTTGCTTTTCAAAGCTATGAGCTTGAAGCAAAACTACAAGCCGGAGAAGAGGTGGAGTAGAGCAGAATATAGCTGCTGGTGAGATGCTGCTATACCGGAGAGGGTGACCGCAAAAAGGTAGGAGGCGGCTGGGTTGGGTATTGCCGCTAAAAGAAAAAAAAAGGGTTGTGGTTCCAAGATAGCTGGAAACCACGGTGGGGTTTGTTTGTTTTTTTTGATTGGATCAGAGGTGCTCTGATACTATGTGGTAATTGATGTATTGTATTGATTAGTGAAACTGTTACAATGGTGGGTATATATATACACCATACAAGGGCACAACGGTAATAACAAAATGCAATGTAATAATAAAGTGTCAAAACTACGTCAGATCAGTCATATCCTCAACAGAGGCAAATCCTTTCTGCCTAGAACACAAAATAACTATACCGACTGAAGCAACAACCAGAAAACAAAGAAAAAGGAAAACAATAGTCAACATTGCAGTGCTGTTAGTGCCTTTCTCACGAATCTGAGGATTTGAGTTTTGTAAACAGAGGAATGGTTTCTTAGGGTTTGATGAATTGAACCCACAAAATCCCCCAATTGAAGTGCAAGCTTTACAGTTGGAAAAGTAATCATCTTTTTCTTCATCCCACTCAACTTCAACACCCAATTGCAAGAAATTTTAAGAAATCCCAGAACATCTCCTTGACAGCCCTGTTGAGAATCGGGTTCCGGCGAACAGATCCACATTCTTGAAGCCGCAGATTGAGAAATATTTTCAGCAGAGTCAAAATATTTTCTATAGGTAAATGTAGGGTTTTATTATTTTTAACAGAGTCCGAAATATTTTTTTGTAGGTAAAATATAGAGTTTTATTATTTTTAACAGGGTCCACGGATCCCATTTACATACACGTGTTTCTGTCTATGCTACAATATCATCGTCTAAAAAGCCCAACTAACCATTAAATATTTATCACCTAATAAAAGGCTCAAATATCATTTAATATTTATACATTTGTTCACTTAAATATTTCAATATCCATGGCCCATCTCTGTTAAAGAAAATATGATATTTAATCGAATTGCTATCTCAGAATTCACCAACATATATATATATATATATATATATATATATATATATATATATCTCCTTCGGCCCATCTATAAAATAAAAGTGTAATAATAGGTATTAAAGACATGTGTTTTTTTAAAATTAAAAAAAGACATGTGTTCGGTGGGTCATCCAAGTTCTTTTTAGTTTATGAAACGAAGGTATTCCAAGTGTTTCTGTTTTAGGGCTCAAATTGATGTTCTCTTAAAGACTATAATGAAGAAAAATTCTTGTAATATTATAAAAAAAATGTTAATCAAGCCCACCCGAAAATAAAATCCTGGCTCCGTCCTTGTCCAATCGGTATCAGCATTGCAACACGCTGTGGCCGAGTTTCTGGCAGAGTTGACATGTGACGCCGGCGTTAGGGTTACGTCCACGACCCTTGTTATTTCCATGCCCCGTCCTCTATTAGATTGCGGAGGGGCTGATAGTCTTCCACGGTAGCCAGACTGAGAGTAGTTTACAGCGGGTGGTGGAATGGCGGAGGAGGGGAGCGGCGACGGCTGATTATAGAGAATCCGAGACTCTGTCGTGAGAAGAAGTGAGTAGACTTCATCAAGTGAGATGCTAGAACGGGTTGAAACCATTGTCACAAGGGAGTCATAATCGGACCCGAGACAAGCGAGCACATAGGCAATTATATCATCCGGTGGAAGAGGGTGACCGGTGAGAGCAAGTTAATCACAGCGGCGTTTAATATTCATAAAATAATCAGTGGCAGTCTGATTTCCCTTTCGAGTTGCAGTATGTTGGGTTCGAATTTGCACTAGAAGAGCCCGAGGTTGAGAAGAAAAGCATGTACTTAAGTATTGTGGAGATTGAAAAGGGCTTGTTACACACACCGAATCTATCTCTATGTTGGTATTACTTGCTATAGTTGTTGTATATTTTGTTACGTGAGTTAGGGATCTATTTGGATTACATATAAATTGAGCTAGTTTTGATTGTTTTGTTCGGGATGAACAAAAGTTTAAGTGTGGGGGAGTTGTTTACGACTAATTTTACGGTTTTTATCGAGTTATTTCGTAACATTATCTTCCATGTTTTAGTGATTCTTATAGAAAATTACTCGCCAAAAGGATAAACCGAGCAAATGAGTTTTAAAGATAATAAATTGCAAAAGTGACTGATTTATGTGTTCTTATCGTTGGTTTTATGTTTATTTGGATGTTGTTACACTTTGCAATATTTTGGATATCTTGTAGATGCATATCTTCGGTCTAAAAGAGGTGTTTAGAGGGTTAGAAGAAGATGCCACAAGTTTACGAGTTCAACGGAGCAAATTTTCCTAAGTACTTAAATCGTTACATATTTTCGACGGAGATTTGACCCAGGTTAGAGGCATTTTCAGGGGAGGACTTCTTCATGAAAACTGTAGATCTTTGAAAGAGCTTTCCAACGCACTTTGAATTATGTCAATCGGACTTCTACAAATCAAATGGTGGTCAAGTGGCTAATCAATTTGGGTAAGTGGAAAATCCCGAAAACGACTCGTAATACGACGGGCTAATCAAAAAGGCGTTTTCTGAAGAAGAGTCCTTAATGAAAGTTGTAGAGTTTTCCGAGAGCTTTTTTATGACATTCGGATCATAATTTTTGGAGGTCTACAACTCAAGATATGAATTTTAGAAGTTTGAGTCCAGAGCTGAACTAGCGTTCACAGCAGCAATTTGATACAGAGAGTTCAGCTTGACCTCAAACGAACGTCCATGTAGCGTCCGGCGCCGACTTGAGCATTAACCGCCTCTCTTTTCTATAAAAGCAGCCCTTGTTCCAACCCTAATTCATCATTCACGCATACACAATTCTAGCCGCACTTTTGATACAGAGAAGCAGCCGCATCAATACCAATTAGAAGATGATTTCTTCCAATCCAATGATCACGATTAACATCATGGTTGTTGGCTAAGCACATCGCGGTGGGACAACGGATGAAACCGATCAACATCAACACCAACTAGAGAGATTTTTGCTACATGTTTAGTGAGTAAAGTTATAATTTTTCATCAATTGGATATTGTTTTTTATCGTTTACGTTTTATTCGAATCGAGAGATCGATGAAACCATCTTTTATGATTTGAATTTATATGAAAATATTGTTCAAGTTGTGACCTTTTCAATTGATGCGATTGATTATGTTTCAAGAGATTGATCATAGTTAGTTGAGTAGGAGTATTAGAAATAATCTCGTGATCGTGTTTTGCATGTCGTTTTGTTTTACTTGAAAAAGAAAACGAAACCCTAGAATTCGTTTAGAGAAATTTAATCGAATTCGTGATAGATCATTACTAAAAATTATATCTTTAACTTGCCATCTAGTTGGAGTTGGGTTGATTGATCGGTGGATTCCCGTTGCCTTGCCGTTGTTTTAATTATTTGATAAACCAAATAGTTCGTATCAATCGTTGATTGCTAAGTTTAGTTGTTTTAAGATTATAGTTGTTTTTCACTGTTTTAAGCATAATTTAGGTTCCCATTTACTGTTCATCGTCTTAGTTACTGTTCATCGTATTTACTGTTCATCGTAGTTACTGTTCATTAATTCATAATTAGTATAAATCTTAGTTTTAGTTAATAGTCGTGACATAATCGATAGAATAATTGTTCCTTGATCCGATAAACATTCCACTCCCTTAGGACGACCCGTTAACATCCTATACTACGATCCTTATACTTGGGGTGTTTTGGTTATAAATTGTAAAACTCATTTTTTACCGAACAAGTTTTTGGCGCCGTTGCCGGGGAGTCGGTAACGGTTGTCGGATTCTTCTAGGTGCAATTTTTATTTCGATACTATTTTTTCTAGGTAATAATCTAATTGTTACGTTTTTTTTTATTATTTTATTTCATTTTATCATAGTTTAGATTTTAGATTTTAGATTTTTCATCAGTTTTTCTGTCTTTTTATTTTTATTTTTATTTTTTTCGTGTTTACCTGTTAATTCTAATTGTCATATTTTAGATTTACTTTAAATTTTAGATTTTAGATTTTATAAATTTGATTTTAATTATCATAGTTTATATTTATTTTATATTATTGTTCACGTTAAATTTTTATTATTTTAGCAACCTTATACGTAGCTTTAGATTTTTATTCTAGCCTTATATTTTTATTTTATTCTTTGTTGTTTAGATTTAGCGTAGATTACTAGATCTTTTAAAATTTTTCTTTCTTTCCTCCTGCTATTCTTTTCTTTATCTGTTTCGATTTTCAGCTTCCAGACGAGCGTCTGAACTACCAAACGCTCGTCCAGCCTCTAAACGCCCGTTTATCCCCAATCTGTCTTCTGAACGCCAGTTCAGTGATCTGAACGAGCGTCCACTTCCAGAATTTCCCCTGAACGAGCGTTCACTCATACTAAATGCCAGTTCACTCTCTTCAATTGACACTTCTTTTCTCTTCTCTCTTTCTAAACCCTCTAATTTCCTCTACATTTCGTTCTCATCAACCCTAAGGTTGATTTCTTTCCATTTTGCTCTTTTGGTTTATGCAAACCAGGAGCAAGAAAGGACCTCTTATCTTTAATCCCGAGCCTGAGCGATCTATTATCAGGAGAAAGTTCTTTCCCAATCCAGACATCATGGCTAACGAAGTCCCGAATGCAGACCCTCAAGCCCAGATGAATCTGATCCTTCAACAGATGCAAGCAATACAGCAACAACAGAATCAACAAGCTGGCATAAATAATCAGTTTCAACAATTCCGTCAAAACCAGCTAAACCAGTTAAACCAAGACCCATATGCTCCCTATCTTGACCAAGACTTCCTGGAAGGGCATAGACCCATTCGCCCTCCAGAAATGGGGCAAGTTAATTTCGATCTGAAAAATGGAGTGGTAGGACTGGTCTAGAATAGTTCCTTTCATGGCACTGCTGACGAAGATCCTCATGACTTCTTGTCCACTTTCGTTCAAATCTGCGAAGCAGGCCACTATCCTGGTGTTGATTCTGAGATTGTCAAGTTAAAACTCTTCCCGTTTGCTCTCAAGGGTGAAGCGAACCGTTGGTTTAAATCTCTAGCCCATCATTCTCTCCGCTCCTGGAATGATGTCAAAAGAGCCTTTGCTCTGAAGTTTGTCTCACCAGGGACAATCATGGACATGAAAAGGGAGATAGCCACATTTGAACAACTTGATGGTGAGAGTGTGGGGAAAGCATGGGAGAGATTAAATCTGTTGATGAGGAAGTGCCCCAACCATGGATACAATAGACATGAGCTACTAGAATTATTCTATCAGGGTGTTACTCAACCCAATAGAGATTCCTTCATTCAACTGCCCATGGATCCTTCCTAGGGGGAGGTGATGATGCTGCTTACAGGGTAGCTGAAACCATAGCCAAGAATAACATGTGGTCAACTCCAAGGAAGACCAATGTTAATAAGAAAGAATCTGCTGCAAGCTATTCTGAGACTAAGGTGTTAGTTGCTCAAATGGAAGCAATTAGCAAGCAGCTAGCCACTTTACAAATGCAGCAACAAAAAGGGCAGCCAGATGTGAACTACCTGGGAATGCAGGCGGGAGATGAAATTACTGAGGAAGTGAATTTCAACCAGACCTTCGGAAACTCCAATCAGAACCGGAATTATTCTGGATTTCAACGTCCCAATGCACCACCTGGCCCATCCAATTCTAACCCTTCTTTCAACCCAGGTTATCAAAGACCACCTCCTGGGGTGGTTAATCAAGCTCATAGTCCCAACTCCCAAAGACCTCAAGGTGGTTGGAATCAAAGCCAACATCAAAATCATACCACCTCATGTGTCCCTCAACATAAGTTTGATGAGCTAGTAGATATGGTGAAGGCCTTGTCCACTAGTGTCAAGGCAATAGAGAGACAGGTCGGGCAGATGGCAGACCAGCAAGCAAGCAGACCCCACGGTAAACTTCCAAGTTATACCGAGAGAAATCCAAAAGCAGATATCAATGTTTGCACTGCCATCACACCTCAATGGGAGTATGGAGACCAAGAGTTGAATGAAGTTACCTTGAGAAGTGGTAAGCAGGCGGGACCCGGAAAGGTGTCGGGAAACGAGCAGCCCCTCCTGACGCAATAAGTTCAGGAGGGGGCAATCAGAAATCTTATACTGAAGAAACCAACAGTGAGGAGGAGCTTAATGACGACGGTTCTTCGGGGGATGAGGATGATTCTGATTCGAGGAAAAGTCAGGTGGCTGTTCCCCTGACAAAGAGGAGAGAGGAAAAGTTTGTGAGATGGAAGGATAAGGAAGACGAGGCCATAAAAAAGTCGTGGTTGTTCCCCTGACAATGATAAATCCTTCCTTATCCACCAAAGAGGAAAGAGAATACCTTCAGTCTTGACAGACAATATGACGGAGTGAGGAGGATGCTTAGAGACACCAAAGTGAGTATACCCCTAGCTGAGGTATTGACTGAAATGCCCAAGTGCTCTAAGTATCTTAAAGAAGTTTGTGGAAGCAAGAAGAAGCTTCAAGGGATGGCAGAAGAAGTTTTAAGAGAAGAATGTTCCATGGTCTCACAAAAAGTTGCTATTAAGCGAGGTGACCCCGGAAGACCTTCAATCTCCTGTGAGATTGAAGGCCACAAGTTCCAAAACGTCCTATGTGACTCAGGGGCCTCTATAAATGTGATGCCGTTGAACGTCTGCAAAAAGCTCGGTTTAGATAAAAGAATGCGGGAACGCCCTATTTCTTTGCAGATGGTAGACCGATCTAGCCGTTCAGCAACCGGTTGTGTTCCTAATGTTCTTCTCTATGTTGAACATTTGGTTTTCCCTACCGACTGGGTTATCGTAGACTACCCACCTGACAAAGAGATGCCTCTAATTCTAGGCCGGACCTTTTTAGACACCTCTGCCGCCCTCATTGATTTCTGTAAGGGTCAGATTACACTTAGAGTTGATGATACATCTGTCACCTTCACACGAGGGCAAAGTCCTGAGACACCATTGATTGAGGAATTCTCGTTCATTGAAGCAATTTATGAGGACGAAGAAGATGCCAACTCTGAAGGAGCAGAAGAGCTAACAGAGATAGGTGTTTTCGAAGTTATAAACATTCAAGATCAAGCTGACTCTGGACCAACTTCTAGTTCATTACAGGCCGTAGTCTCTGACGAGTCGTCTTCACGACTTGCTCACACTGAGCTTGTCAATGAGAAAGAAACATGGAATTTCCCAGCAAAGAACGATGATTTAAAAGAGCTGCATCAGAATGACTTTAACCCTGGAGAAGAGGAAGCCCTGATGGGTAGTTGGGATGAAGTGGATTTCTGGAGAGAAGCTACTCATTGGGAGGTTGATGATTGGGAACAGCTGGAAGAGGAGCTAGAAGATGAAGAGTTGAGAAAGATGATCAAGCATCAAAAGGAGAAAGCAGGTACTGACAGAAGAATCCCTATGGATGATGTTATCCAGTATCTTTCTGGGGTTATGCCTCGGGAGGATGAGGTGTTCTACTGTCAACCACTTCAAGCCCAAAAGGAAAAATGTGGCCCTTTAAAATCTAGTATTGAGCAACCACCTACTGACTTGGAGCTTAAACCGCTTCCTCAACACCTTAAGTACATTTTTCTTAAGGATGGTGATAAGTTACCCTTGATCATCTCTTCAAAACTCGAGCCTGAGCAAGAAGCACTGCTGATAAAAGTGCTTGAAAAGAATATCCTCGCGTTCGGATGGCAAGTGGGTGATATCAGAGGAATCAGCCCCGATGTGTGCATGCATAAAATCCGAACGGAGGAAGGAGCTAAGAAAGTAAGACAACCTCAACGAAGGCTGAATCCGCATATGCAGGAGGTTGTCAAGAAGGAAGTTATAAAGTGGTTAGACATGGGAATCATCTATGCAATTGCCGATAGTGAGTGGGTTAGCCCCACCCAAGTTGTGCCAAAGAAGGGAGGTATCACCGTTGAAAAGAATGAAAAGGGGGAAGAGATAGTTTTATGCCTTGTGACTGGCTATAGAGTCTGCATTGACTATCGCAGATTGAATGAAGTCACCGAAAAAGACCATTTCCCCTTACCCTTCATTGACCAGCTTATTGAAAGACTGAGTGGTCACAAGTATTATTGTTTCCTCGATGGATATTCTGGTTACTTCCAGATAGCCATCGACCCTAATGACCAGGAGAAGACTACGTTTACGTGTCCATCGTGCACTTTTGCGATCCGCAGAATGCCCTTTGGCTTATGCAATGCACCTGCGACTTTTCAAAGGTGTATGCTTGCCATTTTTGATGGACTTGTGGAGAAATGTATGGAAGTCTTCATGGATGACTTCTCAGTCTATGGCGATAGCTTCGATGAGATCTTGGCGAATCTAGATATGGTACTTCAACGCTGTGTTGAAAAGAATTTAGTGCTTAACTGGGAGAAATGCCATTTTCTAGTTGATGAGGGGATCGTTCTGGGACACAAGGTGTCCGGCACTGGTATTCAAGTTGATAAGGCCAAAATAGAAGCCATTGAGAAAATGTCGTACCCGAAAACTGTCAAAGAGGTACGCGGCTTTCTTGGTCATGTTGGCTTCTACAGACGATTTATTAAGGACTTTTCCACCATCGCCAAGCCCCTGTCCAACCTTCTGAAAGATGATGTTGTGTTCTTGTTTGTTGAGAAATGCAAGGAAGCTTTCAATTGCTTGAAGGAAAAGCTCATAAGTGCCCCTATCTTAATCGCACCTGACTGGACTAAGCCTTTTGAATTATTATGCGATGCCTCTAACTACGCAGTAGGCGTAGTTTTAGGTCAAAGAATTGATAAAAAGTTCAGGCCCATTTACTATGCGAGCCGCACCTTGAACCCGGATCAATGCAATTACACTACGACTGAGAAGGAATTCTTAGCCGTCGTTTTTGCTATTGACAAGTTTAGAAGTTACCTTCTAGGGTCTCAAGTTGTCGTTTGGACCGACCATGCAGCCCTACGCTACCTTATGGACAAAGCAGATGCAAAACCAAGGTTACTCAGATGGATTCTAATTTTGCAAGAGTTTGACCTTGAGATCAAAGATAAGAAGGGTAGTGATAATGTTGTGGCTGATCATCTTTCTCGTCTAGTAAATGAGGGTGGCGTAAATCACAAGGAAATAGGCATCGACTTCTTGACTGAGCAATTGATGAAGCTTGATACTGTTAGGCCATGGTACGCTGATTACGTCAACTATTTAGCAAGTGGACATTTAGAGGAAATGACGTATCAGGAGAGGAAGAAGTTCTTTTCTGACCTAAAATATCTCGTGTGGGAGGATCCTTATTTGTTCAGGGTTTGTAAAGATAGGTTGCTTAGAAGGTGTGTTCCGGAATATGAGCAATGGGATATTCTGGAGCAATGTCATAGTGGTCCCACAGGAGGACACTACGGAGCACCCAAGACAGTTGCAAAAATCCTCCAAGCCGGATTCTACTGGCCGACTCTTTTTAAGGACGCAGAAGCCTTTTGTAAAGGTTGCGATAGGTGCCAGAGAATTGGGAGGCAGAGTAATAGGATGGAAATGCCACTTAGACCCATTCTGGAATGCGAAGTCTTTGACGTGTGGGGAATTGATTTCATGGGACCCTTTCCCTCGTCCTGTGGTAATAAGTACATTCTCGTCTGTGTAGACTACGTCTCCAAGTGGGTGGAGGCAATAGCCACCCAAACTAATGATCACAAAGTTGTGAAGAAATTCTTGCAAAAGAATATCTTCACCAGATTCGGATGTCCTAGAGCCCTCATTAGTGACGAAGGTACTCATTTTTGCAACGCGCCGCTTGATAAAGTTCTTGAAAAATATGGTGTGAGACATAAAATCGGTACACCGTATCATCCCCAAACAAGTGGCCAAGTCGAGATAAGCAACCAGAGCCTTAAAAGGATTTTAGAAAAGACCGTGAACTCAAAATAGATCCAACTGGAGTCTAAAGTTGGATGACGCGCTTTGGGCTTATCGCACTGCGTTTAAGACCCCGATGGGTACGTCACCCTTCCAAATGGTTTATGGAAAAGCTTGCCATTTACTAGTCGAGCTTGAGCACAGAGCCTACTAGGCTATTAAATTCTTGAATTTCGATAGCCAGCTCTGTGGGGAGAAGAGATTATTGCAATTAAACGAGCTCGATGAATTTAGACTCAGAGCATATGAGAATGCAAGAATCAGTAAGGGGAGAACTAAGATACTCCACGATGCCAAGATCAAGGATCGAGAATTCAAAGTGGGTGATATGGCTTTGCTTTATAACACCAGGCTCCATCTTTTTGCGGGTAAGCTTAAATCTAGATGGTCTGGCCCCTTTGAGATTCTTGATGTCCATCCGAGTGGAGCGATCACGTTAAACGGGTATGGTGATCAACCCTTTAAGGTCAATGGTCAAAGACTCAAAAAGTATTTTGGGCAACCAAGAGAAAAGCCTGAGACCTTGTACATTCAAAAGAGAGTTGAGGTGCCTGATATTCTGATTTGCGATGAGATCCCATCCAACTTCTTTAGTTCAGATGATGACATTTCTATATCTACCCGTGAGGACCTTTCTTCCGAGCCTTCTGAACAAGTCGGTGTACCGAAGCTTACTCTACGTAAGAACGAGAAGAAGAAAAGAGTCAGTGCTATCTGGAGAGTTAAGTTCAAACACTTAGTAGAGCACTTGACTTGCTGTTGTTGTGGTCACACCCCTGTCCTTCATTCTGATTCCGATGAGGAAGTGGCCAGCAGTAAGCCAAAGTGGCCTGATCCGGGTTAACTTTGAAATCCGTGTCAAGCTAATGACATAAAAGAAGCGCTACTAGGAGGCAGCCTAGTCTCTTAAGTTAATTCCTTTTAGTTAAGTTTTTATTTTATTAGGAATAGAACCTTGGTGTTTGTGTGTTGGTTATCCTTGTCCTATTTGTGAATGCGTTATTTGCGTGCATGTTTACTCATATACCCCGTGTACCCCGAGATTATGTGTTATGTCGAGTGTTGCAGATATTTTCGAGCAGGTTTGCAAGCTTCTACTTTCGGTATTGTCTGTCCCTGATACGAGTGCAGCGGTTTATTCATGCTACGGCCTGACCACTGCCAACCTACAGCCGACAACCACTTCATAACCAGCTAAGTATTCTTTTCTTTTATTTGCACATTCTGAGGACATAATGTGATTTAAGTGTGGGGGGTGCAATTCATGCTTTATTGCGACAGCATGAGTAAATATTTGTGATCTTTGATAAATGGTGAAATTTTAAAATTTTTACACTTGGATAATTGTAAATCTTGAGCATATGATTGAAACAAATGCTTGCTAGTTGTAATTTCCTGACGATGATTTTATGTGACTTTGTGAGATAATTATAACATGTTTTTACTGATTTGAGATAGTATTCATTTTACACTCACGAAAGCCTTTGATATTGAAGCAAGACTTTTGAACTGTATCCTTTCATTATTTTAGTGATTTATCATAGAGAGATTTGTTCTTAATAGTAACAATGAAGTGATACCTAAGTTCGGAACGCGTACAGTGAATATCTGAAAGTTTGAATGTGATAAGTGAAACGTGATTAAGTCTTTGAAATAGTAATAAATTGTTTACTTGAGGTGTTATGCTCAGTGGTCTGTGTTTACTAGAAAAATAATTTTTACCACTGCCAGCCAGAAATCTCTAAGTAATCACATGATTAAATGGTATGTCGGAAGCTAGTCGATGATTGGAGTGAGGTAGGGTATTATCTCGAAATGTCCTATACCACTATGATGACTAAAAGCTCACGACAGTTAGAAGAAGCTACCTTATGATTTGAGTAAGGTAGGGTGTTATCTCGAAACATCCTATTCTACTATGACGGGTACGAGCTCATTCTAATCTGCGTATAAAAATTAAATTAAAGACTTGGTTATCGTTAATCTTATACCTAGTATAAACTGAAAGATATGCTGTAGGGATTATCCTACTGAGTGCTCGGGAAGACTTTGTGTGGAGCAATTACTGTCTATACCTAGGATAGTCATTAAATTGTTTGGAAAGATATTTGTTTGAAAGGATTGTGGAGATTGAAAAGGGCTTGTTACACACACCGAATCTATCTCTATGTTGGTATTACTTGCTATAGTTGTTGTATATTTTGTTACGTGAGTTAGGGATCTATTTGGATTACATATAAAGTGAGCTAGTTTTGATTGTTTTGTTCGGGATGAACAAAAGTTTAAGTGTGGGGGAGTTGTTTACGACTAATTTTACGGTTTTTATCGAGTTATTTCGTAACATTATCTTCCATGTTTTAGTGATTCTTATAGAAAATTACTCGCCAAAAGGATAAACTGAGCAAATGAGTTTTAAAGATAATAAATTGCAAAAGTGGCTGATTTATGTGTTCTTATCGTTGGTTTTATGTTTATTTGGATGTTGTTACACTTTGCAATATTTTGGATATCTTGTAGATGCATATCTTAGGTCTAAAAGAGGTGTTTAGAGGGTTAGAAGAAGATGCCACAAGTTTACGAGTTCAACGGAGCAAATTTTCCTAAGTACTTAAATCGTTACATATTTTCGACGGAGATTTGACCCAGGTTAGAGGCATTTTCAGGGGAGGACTTCTTCATGAAAACTGTAGATCTTTGAAAGAGCTTTCCAACGCACTTTGAATTATGTCAATCGGACTTCTACAAATCAAATGGTGGTCAAGTGGCTAATCAATTTGGGTAAGTGGAAAATCCCGAAAACGACTCGTAATACGACGGGCTAATCAAAAAGGCGTTTTCTGAAGAAGAGTCCTTAATGAAAGTTGTAGAGTTTTCCGAGAGCTTTTTTTTATGACATTAGGCTCATAATTTTTGGAGGTCTACAACTCAAGATATGAATTTTAGAAGTTTGAGTCCAGAGCTGAACTAGCGTTCACAGCAGCAATTTGATACAGAGAGTTCAGCTTGACCTCAAACGAACGTCCATGTAGCGTCCGGCGCCGACTTGAGCATTAACCACCTCTCTTTTCTATAAAAGCAGCCCTTGTTCCAACCCTAATTCATCATTCACGCATACACAATTCTAGCCGCACTTTTGATACAGAGAAGCAGCCGCATCAATACCAATTAGAAGATGATTTCTTCCAATCCAATGATCACGATTAACATCATGGTTGTTGGCTAAGCACATCGCGGTGGGACAACGGATGAAACCGATCAACATCAACACCAACTAGAGAGATTTTTGCTACATGTTTAGTGAGTAAAGTTATAATTTTTCATCAATTGGATATTGGTTTTTATCGTTTACGTTTTATTCGAATCGAGAGATCGATGAAACCATCTTTTATGCTTTGAATTTATATGAAAATATTGTTCAAGTTGTGACCTTTTCAATTGATGCGATTGATTATGTTTCAAGAGATTGATCATAGTTAGTTGAGTAGGAGTATTAGAAATAATCTCGTGATCGTGTTTTGCATGTCGTTTTGTTTTACTTGAAAAAGAAAACGAAACCCTAGAATTCGTTTAGAGAAATTTAATCGAATTCGTGATAGATCATTACTAAAAATTATACTTTAACTTGCCGTCTAGTTGGGGTTGGGTTGATTGATCGGTGGATTCCCGTTGCCTTGCCCTTGTTTTAATTATTTGATAAACCAAATAGTTCGTATCAATCGTTGATTGCTAAGTTTAGTTGTTTTAAGATTATAGTTGTTTTTCACTGTTTTAAGCATAATTTAGGTTCCCAGTTACTGTTCATCGTCTTAGTTACTGCTCATCGTATTTACTGTTCATCGTAGTTACTGTTCATTAATTCATAATTAGTATAAATCTTAGTTTTAGTTAATAGTCGTGACATAATCGATAGAATAATTGTTCCTTGATCCGATAAACATTCCACTCCCTTAGGACGACCCGTTAACATCCTATACTATGATCCTTATACTTGGGGTGTTTCGGTTATAAATTGTAAAACTCGTTTTTAACGAACAGTAACCGGCTTGACAACCGGGCTAAAGGTCTCAGTGTAATCAATACCCGGTGCCTGGTGAAAGCCCTTGGCAACCAAACGAGCCTTGTGACGCTCAACATGGCCATCCACGTGGAGTTTAGTCTGAAAAACCCACTTATTCCCCAGTATATTCATATTCGTGAGATAGGGCACAAGTTCCCACGGGTGAGTACAAAGTAGAGCATTAATCTCATCCTGCATGGCATCACGCCACACCTTGTGTTTAATGGCCTCAGTGTATTAGGTGGATTCAGAAAGAGAGGAGGTGGTGACTAGGGCTTTTGGTAGTGGATAACGGATAAAGTCGGGGCTGTGTTTGGGTCGGAGGGACTTTGTACGGGTACGAGTGGTCATAGGGTGAGGGGGTGAAGGAGGCTCGGTGGGGGAGAGGGAGGTGGGGAAGAAGGTGGTGGGGGGGTGGGGGTGGTGGAGGTGTGAGGGGTCCTCGGGTGGGGGTTGGGGTGGGGATTTTGTGGTGCGGGGTGCAGTGGGGTGGGGAGGGGGGAAGGAATAAAAGTAGAGGAACGGTAGGAGAAACAGAAAGTGGGGTGGGTAAGGATGGGGTGTAAGGAAAGACGGTTTCATCAAAAATCACGTGGCGAGCGATGTAGACACGACCGGTGGAAAGATCGAGACACTTGTAACCGTGGTAAGATGGACTGTACCCGAGAAAGATACAAGCGTTGGAGCGGAAGTTGGTTTTATGTCGATTATAAGGACGGAGGTAAGGAAAATAGGCACAACCAAAGACACGAAGGAAGGAGTAATCTGGAGGGCGGTGATAGATAAGCTCATAGGGTGATTTGTTGTTCAAGACACGAGACGGCAAACGGTTGATGATATAGTTGGCGGTGGTGAAGGCATCTTCCCAATAGGGTAAAGGAAGATTAGAGTGGGCAAGAAGGGAAAGGCCAACTTCGGTGATTTGATGATGGCGGCGTTCAATGGCACCAGCTTGTTCATGGGTGTGAGGGGCGGAACGACGATGTTGAATGCGTAATTGAGTGAGGGTGCGCTCAAAGTGGCGATATTCGCCACCCCAATCGGTTTGTATGGATTTTAGTTTGGTGTTAAAGTGACGTTCGATAAGTGCAAGGAAATTAGAAAAAATACGCTCAACGTCAGATTTTAACTTAAGTGGGTAAAAACAAATAAACTTAGTGAAATCATCAAGGAAACTAACATAATATCGATTGCCATAAATAGAAAATTCGGTGGGTCCCCAAACATCCGAATAAATCAAATCTAAAGGTTTACTAGAGGTGAAATCAGAAGTATATAACGGAAAACGATGACTTTTAGCTAATTGACACGGAGCACAAACCGCATCCGGTGATTTATTTAGAATGGAAATAGACAAAGTACGCAAAGCCTGATGAAGAACGGGATAAAAATAGTGACCGAGACGGTAGTGCCACTTCATAAGAGAGTTGGAGACAGTGTGAAGAGCTTGAATGGGCCGAGGTGGCGGACTGTGGAAGTGGTAGAGACCGTCACGAACATAGCCTTTAAGGAGCGTGGTGCCCTAGTAGTCCTTGACAAAAAAACAAGAGTCGTGAAATTCAAAATACATAGAATTATCTGAATATAAACGTTGAACAAACAATAGATTTTTGGTGAGGATAGAGGAGACAAGTACGTTAGACAAGTGATACGTGTGAGAAGATGTATGAAAAGTAGAAGAACCGAAGTGAGAAATAGGCAAACCTGAGCCATCAGCAACGTGAATTTGTTCAGTACCGTCATAGGGTTCAAAGTAGAGATTGAGGTTGCGAAAGTCATTGGTGAGGTGGTGGGAGGCACCAGTGTCAGGAAGCCATTCAGTGTTAGGGTTATAGGTCGGGTGTCGGGGGTTACTAGCATAGGCCTATGGGGGACGGGGGTTACGGTTATAGTGTGATGCAGCAGCAAGATCAGATGATTGTTCATACCTGTAATTACACGAATGGGCAGTATGCCCAGACTTAGCACAAATTTGACATAAAGTGGAAGAATCGTTACCAGAATGTTGGTTGGAGTGTTGATTGCCACGACCACGACCACAACCACCGCGACCACGGTAATTGGGAGAGTGGCCCCCACGTCCACGGTGTGAGTTGCTCCCATTATTGAAATTGCCAAAATGTCCAGAGTTACCATTATTATTATTTTGGTTGCCGTAGTGTCCAGAAGTGCCATAACCTGCATTGGTGTTGTTCGGGCCGTGGGTATAGTTGCCTTGTGGTCCGGCAGCTGGTGAAGGAGTAAGGGGGACAATCCGGTGATGCAAAATACGAGCCTCTGCCGTTAGGAGATGAGAGTAGAGGTCATCGGCGGTAAGGGCAGAGTTGGTAGAAACCATCGTGACAAGCGAGTCGTACTCCGGGCCGAGCCCCGCTAAAAGGTAGGTGATGAAATCATCCGTGGACAAGGGATGGCCTGCAAGATGTAATTCATCAGCCAAAGCTTTGATTTTGAAATAATAAGCCGAGGCCGAAAGTTCATGCTTCCATGTTGTTGCAAGTTCCTGTCGGATTTGGATCAACTTCGCGCGGCTTTGCGAAGCATATGACTGCTGAAGAGCTGTCCAGATGGAGGCCGACGTGGTGCAATTATATACCTGTAACAAGACTTCATCGGAGAGGGAGGCGGTGATGGTGGAGAGGAGCATCTGGTCAGTGGTGGTCCAGGCATCAAGGTCCTCTTCATAGTCGGGGTTCATCTCCAGTTTTCCGGTGGCAGAAACAATGGTGGGAGGCGGCGGTGGGATGGTCCCGTCAATGAAACCGAATACACGCTGCCCTCTAAGATAGGGCATGATTTGTGCCTTCCAAAGGTTGTAGTTGGACCTCGTTAATTTGGTGATTTGCAGAGACGAACGTGGGGTAAAGGTGGGGTATTTTGGTGCAGCAATTGAGCCTTCATCGTCGGACATGGTGGTTGCTTTTCAAAGCTATGAGCTTGAAGCAAAACTACAAGCCGGAGAAGAGGTGGAGTAGAGCAGAATATAGCTGCTGGTGAGATGCTGCTATGCCGGAGAGGGTGACCGCAAAAAGGTAGGAGGCGGCTGGGTTGGGTATTGCCGCTAAAAGAAAAAAAAGGGTTGTGGTTCCAAGATAGCTGGAAACCACGGTGGGGTTTGTTTGTTTTTTTGATTGGATCAGAGGTGCTCTGATACTATGTGGTAATTGATGTATTGTATTGATTAGTGAAACTGTTACAATGGTGGATATATATATACACCATACAAGGGCACAACGGTAATAACAAAATGCAATGTAATAATAAAGTGTCAAAACTACGTCGTATCAGTCATATCCTCAACAGAGGCGAATCCTTTCTGCCTAGAACACAAAATAACTATACCGACTGAAGCAACAACCAGAAAACAAAGAAAAAGGAAAACAATAGTCAACATTGCAGTGCTGTTAGTGCCTTTCTCACGAATCTGAGGATTTGAGTTTTGTAAACAGAGGAATGGTTTCTTAGGGTTTGATGAATTGAACCCACAAAATCCCCCAATTGAAGTGCAAGCTTTACAGTTGGAAAAGTAATCATCTTTTTCTTCATCCCACTCAACTTCAACACCCAATTGCAAGAAATTTCCAAGAAATCCCAGAACATCTCCTTGACAGCCCTGTTGAGAATCGGGTTCCGGCGAACAGATCCACATTCTTGAAGTAGATGAAGTGGGTTTTTGATAAGTTTACATTCTCAAAAGCAAGTGCTACTGTTAGGCAGATTTTGAAGTGGGCAAGGTTTTAAAACAGAGAGTCTAGAGCAGTAAGAGCCTGAGATTCAAAAAGGGGAACCAAAAAAAGAGATTGGCTTTGTGGGAATGGAGAGTGTGTGTTGAGCAGAGCAGTTGGAGAGGGAAAAAGATTCAAGTGAGGTGGTGAATGAAGGGGAGAGAAGGAGAGATGTGGAATTGGCTTCATAATGAAGTACAGAGAATGACAAGTTGTTGATGGAAATGCTGGAAAATGGAGATGAGCATTGGATCTGGAAAGAAGGGTGGCCACAGCCTGGAGCTAATGAGAATGGAAATGAAGGTGTGTCGTTGAATGGTGGGCAAGTGATTTTGGTCATGGCCGGTGGTGGAGAACAGCTTTGATCTACTGTTGATGTGTTTATCAATGCTTGGCTAATGAATACTAGGAAAAGGATGGTAGTGGTGGTGGTGGTGGTAATTGCGGCGGCTGAATGTGGAGGAAGAAAGTGGTTTGATAGTGGTGGTGGTGGCGGCGGGCAAGGATGGAGCCAATGCATGGGCTTAGGGGGCTAAGCCTACCCAAGCTCATGCATTTAACCCTTAAGCCGCAGATTGAGAAATATTTTCAGCAGGGTCAAAATATTTTCTATAGGTAAATGTAGGGTTTTATTATTTTTAACGGAGTCCGAAATATTTTTTTGTAGGTAAAATATAGAGTTTTATTATTTTTAACAGGGTCCGCGGATCCCATTTACATACACGTGTTTCCGTCTATGCTACAATATCATCGTCTAAAAAGCCCACCTAACCATTAAATATTTATCACCTAATAAAAGGCTCAAATATCATTTAATATTTATACATTTGTTCACTTAAATATTTCAATATCCATGGCCCATCTCTGTTAAAAAAAATATGATATTTAATCGAATTGCTATCTCAGAATTCACCAACATATATATATATATATATATATATATATATATATATATATATATATATATATATATATATATATATATATATATATATATATATATATTAAAGACATGTGTTTTTTTAAAATTAAAAAAAGACATGTGTTCGTGGGTCATCCAAGTTCTTTTTAGTTTATGAAACGAAGGTATTCCAAGTGTTTCTGTTTTAGGGCTCAAATTGATGTTCTCTTAAAGACTATAATGAAGAAAAATTCTTGTAATATTATAAAAAAAATGTTAATCAAGCCCACCCGAAAATAAAATCCTGGCTCCGTCCTTGTCCAATCGGTATCAGCATTGCAACACGCTGTGGCCGAGTTTCTGGCAGAGTTGACATGTGACGCCGGCGTTAGGGTTACGTCCACGACCCTTGTTATTTCCATGCCCCGTCCTCTATTAGATTGCGGAGGGGCTGATAGTCTTCCACGGTAGCCAGACTGAGAGTAGTTTACAGCGGGTGGTGGAATGGCGGAGGAGGGGAGCGGCGACGGCTGATTATAGAGAATCCGAGACTCTGTCGTGAGAAGAAGTGAGTAGACTTCATCAAGTGAGATGCTAGAACGGGTTGAAACCATTGTCACAAGGGAGTCATAATCGGACCCGAGACAGGCGAGCACATAGGCAATTATATCATCCGGTGGAAGAGGGTGACCGGTGAGAGCAAGTTAATCACAGCGGCATTTAATATTCATAAAATAATCAGTGGCAGTCTGATTTCCCTTTCGAGTTGCAGTATGTTGGGTTCGAATTTGCACTAGAAGAGCCCGAGGTTGAGAAGAAAAGCATGTACTTAAGGCTGCCTAAATTTTGGCTGATGAAGATACTGTAAATACCTGTTCTAAAGCATCATCCGATATAGAAGATGTGATGGTGCTTAAAATCATACTGTCTTGTTTGGTCCAATGTGCAAATTCTGGGTTCGGTTTGACGATGCAGTTGGTGGTAATAGTTTCCGGTGGTGGTTTTAGTGTGCCATCATTGAAGCCAACCACGCCATGACCGCGAAAATATGGTAAAATTTGAGCTTTCCATAACGGATAATTTGTTCTAGTTAACTTTGTGATGTGTATAGTAGATGAGGAGTTGAAAGTAGTGTAAGACAATGATGAATTTTCCCTGGTGATAAGTTGAGAGGAAGAGTCAGCCATTGTTGACAGGAAGAGGACGAAGAAGATAGGGAGTGAAGGAGGAGAAGGAGAGATATTACGGAGACGAGAAAACCATTGCTCTACTATTGTAACATCCCGACTTTTCAGAAAGGGCAAAGTAGTAATTGGGTATTTTTGGTATGACCTAATTATTAATTTTCCTATTTATTTAATTAAAAAGAATTTAATTAAAGGATTTAGTTATTAGTTAAAAGGGATTTAATTAATAACTATTTAAAGGAAATAATCCCCAAAATCTAACTTTTATGTCATACGCATATTCTGAAGAAACAAAGAGAGGACGACGCAAGCGGGGAAAAACAGGCAGAGAGCTTCACTCAGGATGCCTGGAAAAAAGTACAAAAAAACGTTTGTAATTCTCTTTGAAGTAACAATATGATATCGACCAGAAAGTTAAATAAGACATGTCGGCGCAAACGGCATGCATAACGGACACCCAAATGGCTTGGTAAAAGGAATCAAAAATCACACCGTTAAGTAATCTATGGGTATAAAAAAAGTACGAAAAATAAGGTTGTGATTTTCTTCGAAGTAATGATGTGATATCGACCAGAACGATAAATAAGGCACGCCGGCACAAACGGCAGGCGAAACGGACACTACAATGGCCTTGTACAAGGAATCAAAAATCACACAGTTATGTACTCTTTTGGTACAAAAAAAAGTACGAAAAAAAAAACGTTTGTAAATCTCTTTGAAGTGACTATGTGATATCGACCAGAAAGTTAAATAAGACAAATCGGCGTAAACGGCATGCGAAATGGACACCCGAATGGCCTTGTACAAGGAATAAAAAATCACACCGTTAAGTACTCTGTGGGTACAAAAAAGTATGAAAAAAAGGTTTGTAATTTTCTTTGAAGTACTGATGTGATATCGACTAGAACGATAAATAAGGTATGCCGGCGCAAACGGAGAGCAAAACGGAGACCAGAATGGCCTTGTACAAGGTATCAAAAATCACACCGTTAAGTACTCTGTTGATACAAAAAAAAAGTAAGAAAAAAAACGTTTGTAATTTTCTTGGAAGTAACAATGTGATATCGACTAGAAAGTTAAACAAGACAAATCGGCGTAAACGGCATGCGAAACGGACACTAGAATGGCGTTGTACAAGGAATCAAAAAGCACACCGTTAAGTAATCATTGGGTACAAAAAAAGTATGAAAAAAACGTTTGTAATTCACTTTGAAGTAACTATGTGATATCGACCAGAAAGTTAAATAAGACAAATCGGCATAAACGACATGCGAAACGGACCCCCGAATGTCCCTGTACAGGGAATCAAAAATCACAACGTTAATAATCGGTGGGTACAAACAAAGTTTGAAAAGAAAGGTTTGTAATTTCTTTGAAGTAACGATGTGTTATCGACCAGAAAGTTAAATAAGACACGTCGGCACAAACGGCATGCAAAACGGAAAACCGAATAGCCTTGTACAAGAAATCAAAAATCACACCATTTTGTACTCTATGGCTGCAAAAAAATGTATGAAAAACAATGTTCGTAATTATCTTTGAAGTAACGATGTGATATCGACCAGAATGATAAATAAGGCACGCCGGTGCAAACGGCATGCAAAACGGACACCCGAATGGCCTTGTACAAGGAATCAAAAATCACACTGTTAAGTAATTGGTGGGAACAAAAAAAGTACGAAAAAAGGTTTTGTAATTTTCTTTGAAGTACTGATGTGATATCGACCGGGACGATAAATAAGGCACGCTGGCGCAAACGGCAAGCTAAACGGAGACCTGAATGGCCTTGTAAAAGGTATCAAAAATCACACCGTTAAGTACTCTTTGGGTACAAAAAAAGTACGGAAAAAAGGTTTGTAATTATCTTTGAAGTACTGATATGATATCGACCACAATGATAAATAAGGCACGGCGGTGCAAAAGGCAGGTGAAACGGACACTAGAATGACCTTGTACAAGGTATCAAAAATCACACCGTTAAGTACTCTGTGGATACAAAAATAAGTATGAAAAAAATGGTTTGTAATTTTCTGTGAAGTAACGATGTGATATCGACCAGAAAGTTAAATAAGACATGTCGGCGCAAACGGCATGCAAAACGGACACCCAAATGGCTTTGTACAAGGAATCAAAAATTACACTGTTAAGTAATCTATGTGTATGATTAAAGTACAAAAAATAAGGTTGTGATTTTCTTCGACGTAACGATGTGATATCGACCAGAACGATAAATAAGCCACGCCGGCGCAAACGATAGGCGAAACGGACACTAGAATGGCCTTGTACAAGGAATCAAAAATCATACCGTTATGTACTCTTTGGGTACAAAAAAAATACGAAAAAAAACGTTTGTAATTCTCTTTGAAGTAGCAATGAGATATCAACCAGAAAGTTAAATAAGACACGTCGGCGCAAACGGCATTCAAAACGGACACCCGAATGGCTTGGTACAAGGAATCAAAAATCACACCGTTATGTAATCTATGGGTATGAAAAATAAGGTTGTGATTTTCTTCAACGTAATGATGTGATATCGACCAGAACGATAAATAAGGCACACCGGTGCAAACGGCAGGCGAAACGGACACTAGAATGGCCTTGTACAAGGAATCAAAAATCACACCGTTATGTACTCTTTGGGTACAAAAGATAGTATGAAAAAAAACGTTTGTAATTCTCTTTGAAGTAACAATGTGATATCGACCAGAAAGTTAAATAAGACTCGTCGGCGCAAACGGCATGCAAAACGGACACCCGAATGCCCTTGTACAAGGAATAAAAAAACACACCGTTAAGTACTCTATTGCTACAAAAATAAGTACGAAAAAAAACGTTTGAAATTTTCTTTGAAGTACTGATGTGATATCGACCAGAACGATAAATAAGGCACGCCGGCTCAAAACGGACACTCGAATGGCCTTGTATAAGGAATCATAAATAACACCTTTAAGTATTCGGTGGGTACAAAAAAATATGAAAAAAAAGTTTGTAATTTTCTTTGAAGTACTGATGTAATATCGACCAGAATGATAAATAAGGCACGTCGGTGCCAACGGCATGCGAAACGGAGACTAGAATGGCCTTGTACAAGGATTCTAAAATCACACCGTTAAGTAATCATTGAGTATAAAAAAAGTACGAAAAAAAGGTTTCTAATTATATTTGAAGTAACGATGTGATATCGACCACAATGATAAATAAGGCACGACGGTTCAAACGGCATGTGAAACGGACACTAGAATGGCCTTGTGCAAGGAATCAAAAATCAAACCGTTAAGTACTCTATGGGTACAAAAAAAAGTACGAAAAAAACGTTTGTAATTCTCTTTGCAGTAACTATGTGATATCAACCAGAAAGTTATATAAGACAATTCGGCATAAACGGCATCGTATAAAAAAAGTACAAAAAAAAGGTTTGTAATTTTTTTGAATTACTGATGTCATATCGACCACAACGATAAATAAGGCACGGCGGTGCAATCGGCAGGCAAAACGGACACCCGAATGGCCTTGTACAAGGAATCAAAAATGACACCGTTAAGTAATCAGTGGGTACAAAAAAGTATGAAAAAATGTTTTGTAATTTTCTTTGAAGTACTGATGTGATATCGACTAGAACGATAAATAAGGCACGCTGGCGCAAACAGCAAGCTAAACGGAGACCTGAATGGCATTGTAAAAGGTATCAAAAATCACACCGTTAAGTACTCTGTGGGTACAAAAAAAAGTACGAAAAAAAGGTTTGTGATTATCTTTGAAGTACTGATGTGATATCGACCACAACGATAAATAAGGCACGGCGGTGCAAAAGGCAGGCAAAACGGACACTAGAATGGCCTTGTATAAGGTATCAAAAATAACACCGTTAAGTACTCTGTGGGTACAAAAATAAGTACGAAAAAAATGGTTTGTAATTTTCTGTGAAGTAACGTAGTGATATCGACCAGAAAGTTAAATAAGACATGTCGGCTCAAACGGCATGCAAAACGGACACCCAAATGGCTTTGTACAAGGAATCAAAAATCACTCCGTTAAGTAATCTATGGGTATGAAAAAAGTATGAAAAATAAGTTTTTGATTTTCTTCGAAGTAACGATGTGATATCGACCAGAACGATAAATAAGGCACGCCGGCGCAAACGGCAGGCGAAACGGACACTAGAATGGCCTTGTACAAGGAATCAAAAATCAAACCGTTATGTACTCTTTGGGTACAAAAAAAAGTACAAAAAAAAGTTTGTAATTCTCTTTGAAGTAACAATGTGATATCGACCATAAAGTAAAATTAGACACGTCGGCGCAAACGGCATGCATAACGGACACCTGAATGGCTTGGTAAAAGGAATCAAAAATCACACCGTTAAGTAATCTATGGGTATGAAAAAAGTGTGAAAAATAAGGTTGTGATTTTCTTCGACGTAATGATGTGATATCGACCAGAACGATAAATAAGGCACGCCGGCGCAAACGGCAGGCGAAACGGACACTAGAATGGCCTTGTACAAGGAATCAAAAATAACACCGTTATGTACTCTTTGGGTACAAAAAAAAGTATGAAAAAACGTTTGTAAATCTCTTTGAAGTAACTATGTGATATCGACTAGAATGTTAAATAAGACAAATCGGCGTAAACGGCATGTGAAACGGACACCCGAATGGCATTGTACAAGGAATAAAAAATCACACCGTTAAGTACTCTATTGGTACAAAAATAAGTACGAAAAAAAACGTTTGAAATTTTCTTTGAAGTACTGATGTGATATCGGCCAGAACGATAAATAAGGCACGCCGGCTCAAAATGGACACCCGAATGGCCTTGTACAAGGAATCAAAAATCACACCATTAAGTAATCTATGGGTACAAAAAAGTACGAAAAAAAAGTTTGTAATTTTCTTTGAAATACTGATGTGATATCGACAAGAACGATAAATAAGGCACGCCAGTGCAAACGGCAAGCGAAACGGAGACCAGAATGGCCTTGTACATGGAATCTAAAATCACACCTTTAAGTAATCATTGGGTATAAAAAAGTATGAAAAAGGCTTGTAATTATCTTTGAAGTAACGATGTGATATCGACCACAATGATAAATAAGGCACGGCGGTGCAAACGGCATGGAAAACGGACACTAGAATGGCCTTGTACAAGGAATCAAAAATCAAACCGTTAAGTACTCTATGGGTACAAAAAAAAGTATGAAAAAACGTTTGTAATTCTATTTGAAGTAACAATGTGATATCGACCAGAAAGTTAAATAATACAATTCGGCGTAAACGGCATCGTATAAAAAAAGTATGAAAGAAAAGGTTTGTAATTTTCTTTGAATTACTGATGTCATATCGACCACAACGATAAATAAGGCACGGCGGTGCAATCGGCAGGCAAAACGGACACCCGAATGGCCATGAACAAAGGAATCAAAAATCACACCGTTAAGTAATCGGTGGGTACAAAAAAAGTATGAAAAAAAAGTTTGTAATTTTGTTTGAAAAACTGATGTGATATCGACCAGAACGATAAATAAAGAACGCCGGCGCAAACGACATACGAAACGGACACCCGAATGGCCTTGTACAAGGAATCAAAAATCACACCGTTAGGTACTCTGTGGGTACAAAAAAAAGCACAAAAAAAAAGGTTTGTAATTATCTTTGAAGTACTGATGTGATATCGACCACAACGATAAACAAGGCACGGCGGTGCAAAAGGCAGGCAAAACGGACACTAGAATGGCCTTGTACAAGGAATCAAAAATCACATCGTTAAGTACTCTATGGGTACAAAAAAAGTACGAAAAAAAATGTTTGTAAGTATCTATGAAGTAACGATGTGATATCGACCACAACGATAAATAAGGCACGGAGGTGCAAACGGCAGGCAAAACGGACACCCTAATGTCCTTGTACAAGGAATCAAAAATCACACCGTTAAGTAATCGGTTGGTACAAAAAAAGTTCGAAAAAAAAGTTTGTAATTTTATTTGAAGTACTGATGTGATATCGACCAGAACGTTAAATAAGGCACGGCGGCGTAAACGGCATGCAAAACGGACACCCGAATGGCCTTGTACAAGTAATCAAAAATCACACCGTTAAGTAATCATTGGGTATAAAAAGTACAAAAAAAAGTTTGTAATTATCTTTGATGTAACGATGTGATATCGACCAGAACGATAAATAAGGCTCGCCGGCGCAAACAGCATGCGAAACGGACACCCGAATGTCCTTGTACAAGGAATCAAAAATCACATTGTAAAGTAATCGGTGGGTACAAAAAAAGTACGAAAAAATGTTTTGTAATTTTCTTTGAAGTACTGATGTGATATCGACCAGAACGATAAATAAGGGACGCTGGCGCAAACGGCAAGCTAAACGGAGACCTGAATGGCCTTGTAAAAGGTATCAAAAAAATCACACCGTTAAGTACTCTGTGGGTAAAAAAAAGTACGAAAAAAGGTTTGTAATTATCTTTGAAGTAGTGATGTGATATCGACCACAACGATAAATAAGGCACGTCGGTGCAAAAGGCAGGCAAAACGGACTCTAGAATGGCCTTGTACAAGGTATCAAAAATCACACCGTTAAGTACTCTGTGGGTACAAAAATAAGTAAGAAAAAATGGTTTGTAATTTTCTGTGAAGTAACGATGTGATATCGACCAGAAAGTTAAATAAGACATGTCGGCGCAAACGGCATGCAAAACGGACACCCAAATGGCTTTGTACAAGCAATCAAAAATCACACCGTTAAGTAATCTATGGGTATGAAAAAAGTACGAAAAATAAGGTTGTGATTTTCTTCGACGTAACGATGTGATATCGACCATAATGATAAATAAGCCACGCCGGCGCAAACGGCAGGCGAAACGGACACTAGAATGGCCTTGTACACGGAATCAAAAATCACACCGTTATGTACTCTTTGGGTACAAAAAAAATACGAAAAAATGTTTGTAATTCTCTTTGAAGTAACAATGAGATGTCGACCACTAAGTTAATAAGACACGTTGGCGCATACGGCATGCCAAACGGACACCCGAATGGCTTGGTACAAGGAATCAAAAATCACACCGTTATGTAATCTATGGGTATGAAAAATAAGGTTGTGATTTTCTTCGATGTAATGATGTGATATCGACCAGAACGATAAATAAGGCACGCCGGCGCAAACGCAGGCAAAATGGACACTAGAATGGCCTTGTACAAGGAAACAAAAATCACACAGTTATGTACTCTTTGGGTACAAAAAAAGTACGAAAAAAAACATTTGTAATTCTCTTTGAAGTAACAATGTGATATCGACCAGAAAGTTAAATAAGACACGTCGGCGCAAACGGCATGCAAAACGGACACTCGAATGGCTTTGTACAAGGAATCAAAAATCACACCGTTATGTAATCTATGGGTATGAAAAATAAGGTTGTGATTTTCTTCGACGGAATGATGTGATATCGACCAGAACGATAAATAAGGCACGCCGGCGCAAACGGCAGGCGAAACGGACACTAGAATGGCCTTGTACAAGGAAGCAAAAATCACACCGTTATGTACTCTTTGGGTACAAAAAAAAGTACGAAAAAAAACGTTTGTAATTCTCTTTGAAGTAACAATGTGATATCGACCAGAAAGTTAAATAAGACACGTCGGCACAAACGGCATGCAAAACGGACACCCGAATGCCCTTGTACAAGGAATAAAAAAACACACCGTTAAGTACTCTATTGGTACAAAAATAAATACGAAAAAAAACATTTGAAATTTTCTTTGAAGTACTGATGTGATATCTACCAGAATGATAAATAAGGCACGCCGGCTCAAAACGGACACCCGAATGACCTTGTATAAGGAATCAAAAATCACACCGTTAAGTATTCGGTGGGTACAAAAAAGTACAAAAACAAAGTTTGTAATTTTCTTTGAAGTACTGATGTGATATCGACCAGAATGATAAATAACGCACGTCGGTGCAAACGGCATGCGAAACGGAGACCAGAATGGCTTTGTACAAAGAATCTAAAATCACACCGTTAAGTAATCATTGGGTATAAAAAAAGTACGAAAAAAAGGTTTGTAATTATCTTTAATGTTGTTGGTCCCTTGAAAAGGCTTTGGTTAATTTTCCCTGCTGATACACAGTAGTGTACTGATGGTTGAGTTTTCTGAATTTGTGCAGCGGAATTATATAAAAAATAAAGCCTTGTTACTTGTTAAATATGATACTAAGTATTAGATACTCAGTAGTGTATGTGTGTGAGTTCAGTTGCTAGATTCAGTAGGTTGATGTGTATAATAAACTAAATGCAGAATGTAAGTGCATAAAGTAAGTAGGCAGATTTTATAGTGGTTCCAGGTGGTGTAATCCTGTCAGTCCACTCTTTTCCTGTGATGTTGGAGGTAATTCACTAGAGATCTTTGATGTAGCTGTTACAAAGATTCCTAAGTTGCTTGTACTTCACCAATAACTACCGCTTCACAAACTGAACACTTGGAACAGGTAGGATTGCTGCTCCAAAGTCTTCCACTGGTCCTTGAAGGGTAGGGTTGCCTTTTCACCAGCTCCACCACAAACAACAGTCTTTCACACCCAACAGATGCTTCACTGTCTTCAGCAGGTTCTTTGTAAGATAAAGATTGAATCAAGTAAATGATTCAGTTGCAGCAGCTTGATTAGGATGCTATAATCAGCAGCTTGCAGTCTTCAAGTGTGTAAACGTGATGCAGCTTGAATACAGAATACACTTGAAGATTTTCTCTGGATCAGTAAGGTTAAGCTCAGTAGGTTCAGCAGGGTGTTCTTGCAGCTCAGAATTATCTCTGATATTTTTCTCTTAAAATTCATCAATCATCATCTTTTTCTGAGTTGAAAGTCCTCTATTTATAAGTAGGAGTGCATGTGACTTCTATTTGAAATTCAAATATAACCGTTCCTGGTTTTTGTCCCATTTGACTTGCTTTCTGTCACTATTCTTAGGACTGACACAGTCAGAATCCTTTTTGACAGTGCAGTCTGTCCACCCTTGACTTATATTCATTGGATAAAATCCTGAATCATCCCAACGTCCTTTTAATATCAACCACTGATTTGTTTGATAAGTCAGAGGTTGTTAGCTGTCATTTTCCATGTAATCTTCCAATGTAATCTTGAGTTTATCGAGGTATATTATCAGCAGGTTTATCAGTCTGCTGTAATACCTATCAGTCTGCTGAACAGCAATTTGCTGTGTATCAAATATAATGCAGCTGATTTCTTTTATCTAACTTTTATTTGTGAAGTTAGATTACACCTTTTTAATTATAACCAAGTTCCAAACATCATCCAACTTATGGAACTTAGACCTTCTACACAAGGTATATGTAATCAGTTTAGGTCATCATAGACTTGCCTAAATTCTGATTGCATATCCTTGACTTTAATCACTAAGTTTGATCCCTTAGCCTTCATTAACTGAGTTTAAGCCCTCAGCATTCAGTCTTCAGCAGGTTCCTGATAAGTCTACTGACCTAACTACCCTACTGGCCTAGACTGGTCTACTGATATGAATCAGTTGACTATTACAGTGCTTGTTTGATCAAACCTAGTCAAAGATCAAACTCTAATAAACCTATACATTTGATCTAGACATCTTTTTGCCTTTGCACTATAACAGCTAGTCTGGCACTCATCATCAAAACATAGAAATAAGTCCAACAATTTCCCCTTTTTTGGTGATGATGCCACACCCTCACCTAACAGCAAAGCAAAAAGTTTGAAACAAAAACAGAACAAATTTCAGTCATCTTTCATTATAAACATTTGTTCACATTATTACAGTCTAGATACAGCAAAGATAAAACATATTAAGTATGCTGATCTACTGTCTTCTTTCTCTCTTTTGTCTGTCCTTCTCCACTTGCTGTTGGTAGGCTCGATTTCTTCTATCATATCTCTCATCCACTCATTCTCAATCAAAGTGAAATCAATGTAGGAATTCACTTCTTTCCACCACTTCCAAGCTTCTGGTAGAAGGAGGTTGATTTGGTTGACTCTGAATCCCATTCTCATGTAAAGCTCTTTAAATTCATTCAGTGAGTCCTTAGCTTTTGTGATAGGCAAACTCCTTTCACCTCTACCACTTCTTCCACCTCTTCCACCTCTAAAACTTGTCCTCAAGGCTCTAACCCTTGCTTCCCAAAACTTCAATCCCAAGAATGAGTTTAAACTTTCATGAAATCCTTTGTCATGATAAGGTTTCCTTCTGTTGTAGTACTCCTTCTTGTATTGTCTAAGGAGATCATCAGTAAGTTGAACTCTGCCAGGTGCAGGTTCCCTGAAAGCATTTGTCTCATTCTCCCATCTTTTCTGTGCAAAAATCCTTGCAGCCTCTTTTGCTACTGCTGTTTGGCCCTCTTCCCCCTTAGTGACATCATCAACAAAACGGGATAGTAGACCATGAACACTCTCCTGTGTGATTACCAGATTACTCAGCTGTCCTTCCATAATTTCAGTTCGTGTATCAACTGCAGTAATCCTAGATTGCAAAGTCTGCTCCAGTAGATTGATCCTCTCAGTATGCTTAGGATCCAATCCAGCAGGTTGAGATGTTCCAGCAGCCTCAGCAGGCTTGGGTGTTTCAGCAAGTGTATCAAGTTTTTGATGGATAGATGCAAGTTGGTCTTTCAAAAACTTTTCCTTCAGTGTATTTCCTTGCCTGATTCCCCTCACATCCAGCATCATATTATTAATAGCATTTTGAGTAGATGTGAAATTTGAAGCAACTGTATCAGTAGATTGTCTGTTGTCATTCACCAGCTTCATCAGTTCTTCAAATCTTTGTTCTTGTCTATTCAGTTGAGTTCTTAACTGTTGCATGTCATTCCTGACAGTCCTCAACTCATTCAACACTTCTACTGGCACTCCACCAGACATACCTCCAGGAATTCCATCAGCAGGCTCTTTAACATTATATTGTGCCCTTTGTCTGCTGATGACCATTGCTTTACTCATATATCTCCCAGCAGGGGCAGGTCCTTCCTCAACCATAGCACTAAGAATATCTTCCATTGTTGGATCTTGTGCAGGTTCTTCAGCAACATCTTCCTCCCCAAACATTTGAAATTCTTCATCACTGTAATCATAGTCCAGCAGCTGTTCTTCTTCATCAACAACAGCAGCCTGCTGACTATCTTTCCCTACAGTGGCCTTGTCTCCAGTAGGCTCCACTACAGCAGCCTGTACTGAGACAACAGGGGTTTCCTCCAAACCCAAATTTTGTTCCGATCTTTGTCCAGGTGCTGTTTGTAACCCAGCAGCCTGTACCTCCTGTTCCAACCTGTGTCCAGGTGCTGTTTGATCCTCAGCAACCTGTACCTCCTCTTCAACTCTTGGATCTTGTGCAATGAATGCCACAACAACTTGATCAGGGAATATGTCCATGTTTTCTTGTTGAAATTCCCCAATATCACCAATCCTTCTCAGTAGATTTGCAGTGTTGGTTAGGGTGCCTTCAGTGTCAACCCAGTTTTGATATTGAATGGAGTCCTCAGAGTTAACACTTGGCTCATCATGATCAGTGACTCTTTCTTCACCTGAATCCACAGTCTGCTGGTCATCAACATGATCAGCAGGTTCTTCAACAAATAAAGGATCAATCTCACCAACCATCTTGTTTGCACCAATGGTTATCCCTTCATTGATATATGCCTCAATATCATCAATGGTGAGATGTTCCTCATCCTCATCCATCTGTCCAATTTGCTCTGCTTCAGTGGACTGTCCAGCACCAGTAGACTGCCCTACTCTTGGTTCAATAATTAAAGCACTTCCACTGATTTCTCCTGGACCAGAGGGGTGATTATCATCAGAATCAGATGATGAAGAGTCATCATTATCACCTCTTGGATCCCTGAACTTGATACCTTCCTCTTTCTGTTGATCATCAAACAGATCCATCAGTCTTGATTGTAACAAGGATGTATCAATCAGATCCAGCAAGTTCTCTACTCCCAATTTTTCAAAAGCCCATTCTTCAAAGTCTGTCATTGGTTCTGTAGCTGGCTTTTGTCTCTTATAGTATCCAAAATTCCATTGAAAATAATCAGCCACCAGCAGGAGCTTTGGATCAACATACCCTTTTTTCCTCTTCTTCTCATGTTCTTTCATAGGGCAAGAATGATCCTCTGGGAGCTGTTACAGTGCCTTGCTGACCTCCAAAGGTCTCAACAAGTAGATTCAAAGTTTCTTCCACAGATGTCTCAAGGTCAGTAGGTTGCTCAGGTTGAATATTAGTTCCTACTACCTCCATCTGTATCACACTTGGTTCCCCTGACTTATATGCTCATCAACAGGGTTAGCAGTAAACTGCTCTTCCCTCTGAACTATTGCAGGAATTGCAGGGTCTTGTACCAATGTTTCACTCACCACAGCAGGTGTAGATTCAGTGGTTTGCTGTGGTTCTTCTACAAGTTGCTCAACAACAACTTGTGCAGCTTCAGTAGATTTATCAGTTTCTACAGCAGGCTCTGGTGCAGCAGACTGCTGTGATTCTCCAATAGTTTGCTCAACAACAACTTGTTCACTTTCAGTAGGCTCAGCAGCCTTAGTAGGTGAGGATCCAACAACAACAATAGCAGGTTCAGTCTCTGTAGTTTGCTGTGACTCTCCAGCAGGTTGCTCAATAACAATCTCTGCTTCCTCATTAGGCTTGATAATAGTCAATGGCTCAGCATCAATAGCCTCTCCTACTGCTTCTTCTATTTCTTCTTCTACTGCTTCTTGTTCTTCTTGTGCCCTTTGAGCCTTTAAGATTCTCAATTGTTTCCCATTTCCATGTTTCTTTTTATGAACAATCTCCTTCATCCTCTTGGAAAGTGGCTCATCATCAATTTCAATCACAGTAGACTTCCTCTTTCTACTAGCTTCTTTCTGTTGTTCCCTCAAAATCTCAACAACAGTTTTTCTAGCAGCTACAACAGGGTCAGTAATCTCAACTTCAGCTGGACCCTCAACAGACTTAGCAGTCTGTGCTGTTTGCTTTCTTGTTCTTTTAGGCTTTGATATCTCAGTTATCTTCCTTGTGTCTGCAGCCTTTCTTTTCTCAGTAACCTTCTTTGGTGCAGCAGGTTTAATAGATTTCTTAACAGTTTGCTTGACCTGCTCACCACCAGCATCACCATCATCTCCATTACTATCATCATCAGCAGCCTCAACAACACCTTCTTCATCATCATCCGGACCAGGAATAGCATAATCAATCTCTTTCTTGTATCTGGATTGAAATCTTTTCAGGTGCTACATCAGGAATCTCCAAATGATTCAGCAAGGTCTGAATCATTAATCCTAAGGGTAAGGCCTTGGATTTCCTCTTTCCTTCTCTTTCATCTTTTGCAACCTTCTTCATGTAATGAATAAATTATCTAGCCCAATCAAATTTCATACTCCTGTAGATAATCATCAGCAGCTCTATCTTGGGTCCTGATAGAGTATCCATACTTCCAACCAGCCCTAATATGTTCTTTGCAATGATTTTGCTCAGCAGGTTGTACTCATTCCCGTTGGGTTTAACATTGATACCTGGGATTGATTTGGTGGCTTTATCGGTCTTGATCTTATCAACAAAATCCATCTTGGATAATCCCATTTCCTCAGGATTTACTGGACCATCTACTACTTCTTCAAAACCAAAAACTTCCCTCAGTAGACTTGGGGAAATCTCAATCTCCTGGGCATTCACAGTTGTTTTGAATGCCTCTGTTCCTTCTTTAATCACAATGTTCTTCCAAAAGCTCACAACATATGTGTATGAAATTGTTTCCAGTCTTATATTGAGCACATTCTCCAGACCTTCATACCTCATTATTCTTCGACCAATGTTGATTGCTAGTTCAGTTTTATTAGCATCAACAACGAAGCCTCTCACACTTTGGCTTGTTCCAATCTGAACATCAATCTTTTCCGCCATTGTTATAAGAAATATAAGATGAAGAAGATAGATTGTAAATCTGTGTTCACACAGTGTAAAAACAGAGAGTATAGATCTGAGATTTTGCAAGTAGAGAATATCTGCTATGATAGGTATGTATAAATAGGCAGGGATATGTTGTAACTGTCAGTGCACATACATCCACATTAACCACGATTAATCTGAGTAAATGCTGACTTGACACGTGGCCCATTACATCTCCATAACGTTTGTAACCGTTGGATCATGTTAACTGCGGTTATAAAGGATAGAATAAATATCCCGCCAATCTGCTTTTTGACTTTAATGAATTTGACTGAGTAACGTTCCATTCAGCAGGGTTGGCCTCAACAGGGTTGGCTCAGGAGCCTGCTGATAAAGATGCTTCAATAGCCTGCTGACATAGTAAATCTGCTGATCCTTGATTTCTTTTAGTTTTGTTCAATTGATAAAACAATATGAAGTTTAATACCAATGACTGATCTGTCAAGTGAGCTCACCCAATCATGACAAAGACCAATCCCCTTGGCAACCTCATTTGCTCAATTGTCCAAACATAAGTACATGGAATTGTTGATACCAATGACTAATCTGCTAAGTGAGCTCACCCAACATAGCAAAGACTAATCCCCTTGGTGAATTCCAGTACACTGCTGATTATCAGTCAACTTTGATAATTCCAAGTTCAGTCCTTAGTTTAGCAAATCTTTCACTATCCAGTGGTTTAGTGAAAATGTCAGCAAGTTGATCTTCAGTAGGGACATACAGAACCACCACATCCTTCTTTTCAATATGATCTTTTATAAAGTGATGTCTTACATCAATGTGCTTGGTTCTTGAGTGCAAAACTGGATTTTCTGTGATTGCAATTGCACTTGTGTTGTCACACATAAATGTAATTTCTTTCTCCTCAATTCCATAATCCCTTAATTGTTGTCTTAGCCAAAGTACTTGTGCACAGCAACTTCCTGCAGCAATGTATTCAGCTTCAGCAGTAGAAGTTGATATCGAGTTCTGTTTCTTGCTAAACCAGGAAACCAGTCTATTTCCCATTAACTGACAGGTTCCTGTGGTGCTTTTTCTATCAATCTTGCATCCAGCATAATCAGAATCTGAGTAGGATATAACTTTGAAACTTCCATCCTTGGAATACCATATCTCTACTCCCAAAGTCTCTTTTAGATACTTGAGAACTCTCTTGACTACACCTAAGTGACTTTCTTTAGGTTTAGATTGAAATCTTGCACAAACACCTACAACAAAGGATATATCAGGTCTGCTGGCAGTGAGGTACAACAGACTGCCTATCATCCTTCTGTATAAGGTTTGATCAACATCTTTGCCTTCTTTATCTTCATCCAATCTGATATTTGTACTCATAGGAGTTGATATGTTGGTACTATTTTCCATACCAAACTTCTTCAGCAGCTCCTTAGTGTACTTGGTTTGATGAATGAAGATTCCATCTTTCAACTGTTTGACTTGCAATCCCAAAAAGTAGTTCATTTCTCCCATCATACTCATTTGGAATTTGCTCTTCATTAGATTTGCAAACTTGTCACAGAGTAATTCATTTTCAGAACAAAAGATTATGTCATCAACATAAATCTGGACCAGTAGGGTGCTGTCCCCTTCACTGATTCTGAAAAGAGTCTTGTCAATGGTGCCTTTTGTAAAACCATTGTCCACCAAGAATTGAGATAGAGTATCATACCAAGCTCTTGGTGCTTGTTTCAATCCATAAAGTGCCTTTTTGAGTCTATACACTTTATCTTCTTGATCTTTAACTTCAAATCCAGGAGGTTGCTGAACATACACTTCATCCTCTAGAATGCCATTCAAAATGCACTTTTGACATCCATTTGATATACTTTGAAGTTTTTATATGCATCATGTGCCAAGAATAATCTGATAGCTTCCAATCTTGCAACAGGTGCATAAGTTTCATCAAAATCTATTCCTTCTGCTTGAGAATAGCCTTTTGCAACTAGTCTGGCCTTATTTCTTACAATGGTACCAGATTCATCAAGTTTGTTTCTGTATACCCATTTAGTACCAATGATATTTGCATGACTAGGCCTTTTCAACTAGTGTCCAAACATAATTTCTTTCAAATTCATTTAATTCTTCTTGCATAGAAATTATCCAATCTGGATCAGATATTGCTTCTTCAACAAATTTTGGTTCCATTTGAGATAGAAAGCATGTAAACATAGCTTCTAGTTGTCTTCTAGTCCTTACACCTTGCTGAATGTTGCCAATGACTTGTTCAGCAGGATGATCCCTTAACTATTGTGGATTTTGGTTAGATTGATTCTCAGGAACCTCATCTTCAGTAGGGCCTGATGTATCTTCAACAGGGGGTTCAGCAGATCCTTGAACTGCTTTAGTTGTTGCATCAGTAGTGTTACCAGTAGGGTGTTCAGCAGGGGCAGATTCAGAGACTTTTAAGTCATTAACTCTTTCCAAAACATCAACACAATCTGGATCAGTGACTTGTAGATTCTTAGCAGGTTCACAACCTTCATCTTCCATACCAGTGAACTTAGGTTCATCAAACACAACATGGATTGTTTCTTCATGTTTTAATGACATCTTGTTCAGTACCCTGAATGCCTTGCTGACTGAAGAATATCCCAAGAAAATTCCTTCATCTGATTTAGGTTGGAATGTCTTCAAATGTTCCTTATGATTTAATATAATGCACTTGCTTCCAAAAGGATGGAAATAGGATATATTAGGTATCATTCCATTCCAAATCTCATAAGGTGTCTTCAGCAGCTTCTTGTTCACTGATGTTCTGTTTTGTGTATAGCATGCTGTATTAACTGCTTCAGCCCAATACCTTTCAGGCAGCAATGCTTCACAAATCATTGTCCTTCCTGCTTCCTTTAAAGTCCTGTTTCTTCTTTCAGCAACCCCATTTTGCTGAGGTGTACCAGCAGCAGAGGGTTGATGTAGTACACCATTCTATTCACAGTATTCTCTTATAACTTTATTAAGAAACTCAGTACCCTTGTCTGATCTTATCTTTACTACTGTCATGCTTTTCTCATTTTGTAATCTCTTCAAAAGATCAGGCATCATCTTGAGTGTTTCACTTTTCTTGTTCATAAATACCACCCAAGTATATCTAGAATAATCATCCACAACCACTAAGGTGTATTTCTTTCCTATAACACTTGTTGGTGTAACTGGTCCAAAAAGATCCATATGCATTAGTTCCAAGACTCTATTAGTTGATTGCTTAGTCTTTGATTTGAAGCTTGATTTGGTCTGTTTACCTTGCTGACATGCATCACATATAGTATCTTTCTTGAATGTGATCTCAGGTAAACCAATCACCAGTTTCTTCTTCACCAACTGATTGATGTCATCAAAATTTAAGTGATTTAATTTCTTGTGCCATAACCAGTTGAGTTCTGACTTGGTATGCACAATCAGGCAGGTTTCTGGAACTGCAGTAGACAAATCCACAATATACATGTTTTTTTGTCTTCTACCAGCCAGTACAACTTGATCACCCCTATCACTAATGACAATACAGTTGTTTTTGTCAAAAGTGACCTTGTATCACATGTCACAGAATTGACCAGTGCTCAGCAAGTTGTAGTCCAGTCCTTCAACATATGCAACATTCTTGATTGTGAGTCCATTCCTCACAAGTGTGCCATATCCTTTTGTGTATCCAGGTGTATTTTTGTTGCCAAAATTCACTCTTGGACCATCCTTTGTCACAAAATTTGACAAACAGTGCTTATTCTTTGTCATATGTCTGGAACATCCACTGTCAAAGTACCAGACACCCTACAAAACAGAATCAATACATTTTAGGTACCCAAATCTGTTTGGGTCCATAGTGGTCAGTGGTAAGCATGACCCCTGGGATGTTTCCATAAGGTCTTCTCCTGAAAGTGTCGTACATTGGTTCATACATGTATTCCACACATCCATAAGTTCTAACAGTTGGTTGTGTAGGATTCACATATGTTTTCTGGCCTTTTGATTTATAATGCTGTTTGAAGTGATTCTTGTTGTTAGAAGCATTATAATAACCATTAGTTTGCTGTCTGTTAGGAACAACCCTGTAGTATGAAGTCTGCTGAGGTCCCTGCTGAGGTCTTGTGTAAGCCCTCTACTGAGTCCTCTGCTGATTCCATTGCTTAGGTTTTACCCTAGCTGCATGGTTATACTTATTGCTTCTAGCAGTAGGTACAGGAATATTCCAGTCATCATCAGTAGGGAACAATCTACCTTTCCCCCTGAGATAAGTATCCCTAGAATGATTGACATTTTTGGGTTTGGGATTCTTATCTTTGGAATATTTCGATCTTTACCTTTTAGTGGTCCAACAGACTTGGTAGCAGGTCTGCTATCAGCAGGTCTAGAGGGTGCAGCAGTCCTATTTTTAGATTTATTCTTTTTATTAGGATCTGTTGACTTCTTTGACTTCTGATATTGCTTCCTTGAGACTTTCTCAGCAGGCTTTGCTGTCTCAGCAGCCCGACTTGGAGTTGGATCTTTTACAGGTACAAACTTAGAACCAATTCTGGTACTAGGTTCAGGAACCTTGCTGGATTCACTCTTGTTGGGCTGTTGAGTTTCAAATCCAAGACCTGTCCTATCACCATAGGGCTTCCCAGATTTGAATGCAGCATAGGAACAAGATTGTTTAGTAGATTCAGGGGCTACTGAATGTCCAGCAGACTTATGCTGATTCTGTGCAACTTCTTTTTCCTTTCCTTTAAGAACTCTCAATTCAGCTTTCAATCTTTCAACTTCCGATTGAAGGGCTTCTTTTTCTGCCTTCACAATCTCATAACCAGATTGTATTTTCCTTAGATGATTAAGGATGGCATCCAAAGTTTCTTCATTGTCGAAATTTTTGGATTTGAACCACAGGTTGATTCACAATCACTTTCATCATGAGTGTTTTAAGATGCAGAGTTATATACCTCTCTGTCTCATCCATGGTAGCCATCAAAGCATAGTCTTCCATATCAGCAACCAATGCTGTGTCATTTGATTCATTTCTCTTTTCAAATTCCACTTCATATCCAGATTCATCTTCAGCAATCATAGCCTTTTTGCCAAGTCTTCTTTGTTGACTTTTGGTCTTCAGTAGGTCTGGACAATCGGGTCTAAAATGTCCATGCTTTTTGAAGTTGAAGCAAATGTAATCTGGTTTCTTTTTCCGCTTTAGTTCAGGACATTCAGGCTTGTAGTGTCATGGTTTCTTGCAGTGAAAGCACAAGTAGTCATTGTCTTTACTGGATTCCTCCTTCTTTTCACTAGATTTCCTTGTAAAATTCCTTGGGGAACCTCTTCCGGTTTTCATCATTCTTATCTTCTTGCTTAGAAGTACAATCTGCTCTTGCATCTCATCCAAGAATTCATTTTGAGCTTATGATGCTTCTTCTTGATGTGAAGCAGCCAGTGCTGTGGTTTTTGGCTCTTCCTTTTCAGTAGTAGGTGACAACTTCTTTTTAAACTCATATGCTTTAAGATCCGAGAACAACTTGAATGTATCCTCATCATGCAGTCTTCTCATTTCTTCTATGGCTGTCACCTTCATCTTCCATTCATCTGTAGCAGGTAAAGCTTCCAATATTTTAGTGTTTATTTCTTCTTTTGAGTAATTAACACACAACAGGGTGAGTTCATCCAGAATTGCATTGAACCTAGATTCCATTTGTTCAATGGTTTCATTGGGTTTCATTTCAAACTTTTGGAACTTCTTCTTTGCCACACCGATTTTATTCTTCTTTATTTCATCAGTGCCTTCACAGATCAACTGTAGCTTGTCCCAAAGTTCTTTTGCTGTTTTACAATCTTTCACTTTCATATACATGTTGCTATCCAGAGTTCTGTAGATAATATCAATAGCAATGTTGTTCGGATTTGCTCTCTTTCAATCTTCAGCAGTCCATTCCTTTTTAGGTTTAGGAATGTACTGTGTCTCTTCACCCACTGTTACTGACTTAGTAATCTCCAAAGTGGTCCATATGTCGGGACATCCATCATTTCATCATGAGTTGCAGCTAGATAAGCCTGCATACGACGCTTATATTCATCAAACCGATCTACAAAGCACATCAACATTGTTCTAGCATACCGATTGTTGTCCATGATGCAAAGTTTATGAAAGTTAGAAATTTGAAAGAGGTTTCAAAGAATTTTCACAAGTACAACAAGTAGGATTACTTCAGAACAGAAGCACTGCTCCGATCCTAATTGTTGGTCCCTTGAAAAGGCTTTGGTTAAGTTTAGAGGGGGTGAATAAACTTAACACTTAAAACTTTTTGGAGTTAACAAACTCAGGAACTTCAGCAGCCTCAGTAGTCTGCTGATACCTCAGTAGCCTGCTGATACACAGTAGTCTATTGATGGTTGAGTTTACTGAATTTGTGCAGCGGAATTATATCAAAAATAAAGCCTTGTTACTTGTTGTTAAATATGATACTAAGTATTAGATACTCAGTAGTGTATGTGTGTGAGTTCAGTTGCTAGATTCAGTAGGTTGATGTGTATAATAAACTAAATGCAGAATGTAAGTGCAGAAAGTAAGTAGGCAGATTTTATAGTGGTTCCAGGTGGTGTAATCCTGTCAGTCCACTCTTCTCCTGTGATGTTGGAGGTAATTCACTAGAGATCTTTGATGTAGCTGTTACAAAGATTCCTAAGTTGCTTGTCCTTCACCAATAACTATGGCTTCACAAACTGAACACTTGGAACAGGTAGGATTGCTGCTCCAAAGCCTTCCACTGGTCCTTGAAGGGTAGGATAGCCTCTTCACCAGCTCCACCACAAACAACAGTCTTTCACACCCAACAGATGCTTCACTGTCTTTAGCAGGTTCTTTGTAAGATAAAGATTGAATCAAGTAAATGATTCAGTTGCAGCAGCTTGATTAGGATGATATAATCAGCAGCTTGATGGGAGTCAACTTTACATGACTCTGGTGCATTATTTATCCCCGAGTATCACATTTTCAGCACATTTTTGGGTGACTTAGACCATTTTTGGGGTGATATCGTGAGCTCATGGCACGGGGAATGAATCCTCTACTTTGTTCGATTGTTACCCCTTTTTAGTTGATATTGATCCCATTCCCGAGCACTTTTACCGTCCGGAATTGTTTGTATGTTTTTGGTCATGTGTGATGTTATAGGGTATCAGTGTCTCGAGGACCCGGAAGGCGATGATTTATGGTAAAAAGCATAACCGAGGCAAGAAAAGAGATCAAAGGAGGAAAAACTGAAGTTTGGGGACACAGGGGTTCAAACGCACGTTTGAAACCCTCAAACATGTGTTTACAGAGTCACCGGTTGATACAGAGTTGAACCCCTCCAAACGCACATTTGAAACCATCCTAAACGTGCGTTCCAAGTCCACCAAACGCACGTTTGACCCACCCTAAACGTGCGTTCAAGATGAAGAACATTCAAGACCCTGCCCATAAATGAAGCTAAACGCACGTTTGAACCAATCCAAACATGCGTTTGAAGAAGCCAAACACCAGTTCCAGCCTCCAAACGTGCGGTTGGGCTAGTTTTTTGCAGATTTCCTCCCCAACTATAAATACCCCCTTAGACTATTTCTTGAACAACAATTACTTTCTTAGCAAAACTCTACCCCTTTCTTTGCTCGATTTTTGTAATAGATTAGAATACTTTCTCTTAGCTTACATCAACATAATATTAGCTTAATCTTTCCAATTCTTAGCTTAGATTTCCATTCCAAACACTAAGAGACCACCTTTTAATTACTTCTCTATTTTGTAATTTTTGGATCCAATCTCGAATTTCTGCAATTTAATGGTAATTTTCTCCTTTCTTTTACTTGTTATGACTCTTATTTACTGTATTGTGTATGTTCTAACTAGTGTAATGAGTAGCTAAACCCTTTTCATAGTCGAATCAAGTGAAATTTAGTGAAATCACCCTTTGGGTGATGAAGTTGGGAGTGGGTAGTGCTTTTTATTGTTGTATCTTGCATGTTTCACGTTTTAGAACTTGTTATAACAGATTTGGGCTAGATTGATCACCTAGGTCAAATCACACACATCACTCTTGAGAGTTTTTCAGATGGAGGGGTACGCACCCGTGAAATTGAATGCAAGAGTTCGTTCGTTTAATGCACACTCCCGGTTTTGTCATTCCTTGGGGTGAAACTAGCTATTTTGATCATGGTTCGGCTATGTCCCTTAATCTATCTTAAAAACCTAGCTGTTTAGTCTTCTCTCTTTCTTGACTTTAAACTCATTAGTAGGAATCACGTTCGTGTCGTTGTAGTTTTAAATACTTTGAAATATTGATAACCTAGACTAAGTTACATGTTCACTTTGGTACTCGCAAACACTTTTACCTTGGGTTTGACCTCGTACTCCTGTAGCTATTCTAGCAATCGACCCGGTACACTGCCGGTTAGAAAGTTAGTTTACGCACGGTTTCTATGACAGTTAAAATATACCTGTTTATGTCATCAATTCTAACCTTAAATCGGAGTTAATTATATATATTTCATATTTAATCACGTGTTTATATTTATTATTTAATGATAAGTGATTATTAATATGATAATTGGTATTTAGCTATTTTTATTATAAAAGAGCAATTAATTGTGTGATAAATGCTGATTTTGCAGATCATGATAAATAGGGAAGATAATTATCATACAATCGGGAGATCTCAAGATAAAAGAGAAGAAAATCGGAGCATTAAAGAAAAGATAAATCAGATCAATTCAAAAGCATGGAGTGGGGAACAAGTCAGACGAACCGAGTGTGAAAACGCGTAAAGAGGGAGGCTCGGTCGACCGAGCCATACCATTCGGTCGACCGAGCGTGTAGGTTCGGTCACCCGAGCCTAATGTGATAAATGCATGTCAATCTTCCGGATTCTCCCTATGTCGGCTACAACTCCTATATAAACAGCAGCCACGATGTTGAGAACACACACCACTACAACACAAAACAATTCATACAATTTTAGTTTTTAAGTTTTATTTTCTTTATGTTCGCTCATTGTGGATTCGCCGGATTCTCCGATTAGGGAGCGCATTAAAGAGTGGGAGTCACTCTCGTCTTCGAGGGTATGACTATTCAATTATGCAATCTTTATTCGTAGATCTGTTATATTTTATTATGGAGTAATTTTATTTGTATTGATTGCGTGATGTAGATTTATTTACGAACCCATGTGTTTAGGTTAGAAACGTTAAGAAGTAATCATGGTTTGTTCCGACACAGAACTGTGTTCGGTCGACCTCGACGTGTCACTCGGTCGCCCGAATGCTGTCGTTCGGTCGACCGAGCGTGGTAATGTGTAGGGCAATATTATGATCGGCTTCGACTACGTCAGATTCTCTGAATTGGAATTAAAACGAGTAATTAAACCTGATCAACTTAGTTATTCGTCGTCATAATTTAACATGAAACCTAAAAAGTGATTGTTACTTAGGATATAGATTGAATCGGCATCTAAGAAGCACGCCTTACCCTAGGAATGTTGCTTAGATGAGGTTACGGTTTATACCGGCATCCCTAGTTTCGTAATTGTGTCAGAAGTTATATGAGATGGAGGCATTAAAAAGCGAAGTCACGTAGTGGAGGCACGATGATTTAGATGGCCCAACCGGAGCTAAATCTACCTTAGGGGATGACTCCCGTAGTCATAATAATCAATCTTTAACGTTTGTTTTATCTCGTAATCATCCTAATTCACATGGGGGAGTTATAATCTACTAGCGTAATCAATACTATTTGTTTAGGTAATATCAACCATATTATCCGTGTTTTAGTAGTCTTTAGTCTGTCTTTGTAGTCTTTTGTGTCTCGTGGTTGTCACTATTTTATTTTCTGCATTTAGTTGGTCGTAGACCGCCCTTTCAATTTAGTTCTAATAGGATAAAGTTGTGTTTTATTTGTGCCGAGTCTCTGTGGGATCGACCTCGACTCTATCTGGCAATACTACAATTGAACCTAGTTCTCTTGCTAGTGTGTTAGTAGGCATCGAGTTAATAATTTAACTTGACCTCCATCAAGTTTTTGGCGCCGTTTCCGGGGACTCGAGTCATTAAATTAAGATATAGCTTATTTTGTTAGAACTGGATTCGTGAATATTCTGTGAATAAGAGTCTGTATATTAAAACAGTGTCGTAAAAAAAAAAAAAATAAAATAAAAATTGTTCGGTCGACCGAACAGCAGCTCTCGGTCGACCGAGAATTAGTTTTCTTTTCTGTTCTGATTCTGTCTTAGCTTTAAAACATTCTATTTCTGTTTGATTTACGTTTTCTTTTCTCAAACTTATTTCGAGTCTGTTTTACTTAGTTAGTTAAAGGCCTAGCCTTTACTAGTGATTGATTGTTTTATTGTTGTTTATTATTTTATAGTACGCTACTCGGAAATCGAAGGAACCGCTTGAACCATATAATCCTGAGATAGAAAAATTTGCGAGAAGGAATAGGAAGTTAGCTAGGGAACTGGCTAAGCAAGGAGAAGAGGATCCGAATCTTGAGGAAAGCGAGCAAGGAGTGGAAGAAGGACATACAACCGATCATTCTGAGCATTCCGAATCAAACAGAAATGGAAGGCAACCCAGTCAATCCAAACCAGGTACCTAATCCTGTTATTAATAATGCCAATAATGTGAATGCAAATGCTAATAATGAGAACCAAGCCCTAGTTCAAGGAGCGAGGCACACTTTGCAAAGTTATGCAACGCCCACTATTGAACAATTCATTCCCGCTATCGTAGCACCGCAAGATGCTGCGGAAGTCTATCACCCTAGGCCTAATGTAATTCAAATGGTGACCAATTATTCTACTTTTCATGGAGTCCAAAACGAGGATCCTGGTGTTCACGTGATGAATTTCTTGGAAATCGTTAGTACTGTGAAACCGTAATTAATCCCGGAGGGTAACATTCGTCTTAAGCTTTTTCCTTTCACTTTGAAAGATAAAGCTAAGCAATGGCTTCTCTCTTTAGAGGCTGGATCTATCACTACTTGGGAACAATTGTTGCAAAAGTTCATGAATAAGTATTTTCCCTTAGGAAAAACTTTTAAGTTACGCCAAGACATCCTAGGATTTAAGCAACAACCTGGGGAGAGTTTTGATCAAGCTTTGGAGCGTTTCAAGGAAGCTATGAGGAAGTGTCCTCATCATGACATCTCTCTTTGGCTTTTAATGCAAACTTTTTACCATGGGTTGAGAGAGACTGAGAAAATTAGAGTAGACGCCTCCAGCAATGGAGCGTTTGTTCTTTTATCTACTGAGGAGGCACAAGGGAAGATGGAGCAAATAGCAATGAATAGCCAATGGGGAGGCAATGACATAGCCACTGTGAAGATGGCCGCTGACATATTTGATGATAGTGCATCTACCAAAATCTTAGAACAACTTTCTGTTATCAGTGATAAGGTGGATGGGATGCAAGAGAGGATGACAAGAGTAGAGAAAGGGGCTGGAATCGAGGTAGCACCTCAAAGTGAGAATGCTGGTACTGAAGAAGCCAATTATGTCGGGGGAGGGTACAGACCTAATCATAACCATCCTGGATTCCGATATAGTGACATTAACGCAGGAGAAAGGCCTAAACCGCCTACCCCTTATGTACCACAACAGACTAAAACTTTTGGTTGGGAAGCTGCGATAGAAAAACTGAGTAATGTCGTCACTGACAATATGGGACAACTTTCAAAATCTATGGCTGAGTTAGCCACTAACTTTAGCCAATATTGTCAGAAAACAGATGCCAAAGTAACCAACCAGGAAGCTTTAGTTCAAAATCTCACACACCAGGTAGGACAACTAGCTGAGCAAGTCTCAACTAGACCTCCTGGAGGGTTGCCAAGCAACACTGAAAAGAACCCTAAGGATTTGAATGCGATCATGACAAGAAGTGGAAAGGAGGTAACTCCACCATCCTTGCAAGAGAAAGAAAAAGTCACAAAGAATAAGGATGGTGAGCCAAGCAATGAGACTAATACTTCCGAGACTTTGCCTGAGCAAAGAACGTATAAAGAACCTGCTGGCCCTAGAGTTGAACTTTACGATAATAAGTATCCAATTTTCACTGATGTCGACCCTTCAACCCTACCTTATCCTCCACCAAAGCCGAAGCCTAAGTTTGATAATAAGAGGTATAAGAAGTTCGTGGATATGTTTAGTAAGTTACAAATCAATATACCCCTAGTTGAAGCACTAGCTGAAATGCCTGAGTACACCAAGTTTTTAAAAGACGCCGTCTCCACTAAAAGGAAACTTCTAGATTTAGAGACCATATGCCTTAATGAGGAGTGCTCAACCATTCTTCAACATAAGTTACCCCCAAAATGCAAAGATCCGGGAAGCTTTCTCATTCCCTGCACCATAGGTAACGTATGTCTGAACAAAGCTTTGTGTGATCTAGGAGCAAGCGTGAACCTGATGCCACTGTCTATTTTTCGGAAGATGGGCATGAAAGATCTTAAGAAGACCTCAATCACATTGCAATTAGCTGACCGTTCTGTTAAAGAACCGTGTGGAGTGGTTGAGGATGTGCTAGTAAGAGTTGAAAAGTTTGTATTCCCTGTCGACTTTGTGGTATTAGATATGGAAGCTAACTATGAAGTGCCATTGATATTAGGGAGACCTTTCATGGCCACTAGTAGAACGCTAATTGATGTTTACAAAGGCGAGTTGGTGTTAAGAGTGAACGAAGAGAGAGTTGCATTCAATGTATTCGACACTATGAAGCAACCTGATGATGGAGAGGATGCATGTTTCATGTTGGATTCCATTGATAGGATCGTTCAAGAATTTCAACAACATGAAAGTATCAAGGATTTTTTGGATGCTGTCTTAGAAGAAGAAGATGAAGTCAAGTGCGTGAGTAGTGAGGAGGAGAAGATGATATGGCCAGGATGTAGTAGAGGGACCCCAAGACCTGTAGAGGAAGTAAGTGTTGCGGAGATTGAAAGATTCTATCATAGACCAACGTGGCATAAGTACTTTGAACTTAAACTCACTGGTCAAAAGTTGAAGACCTCTTTGGAAGAACCTCCCACAAATTTGACTTTAAAACCTCTTCCTCCAAATCTGAAGTACGTATTTCTTCAAGATGAGACCTTGCCACTGATCATATCTTCTTCCTTGACGGACTTACAAGATGAGAAACATATGAGAGTTTTGAGAGAGTACCGCGGAGCATTTGGATGGACCATAGCAGACGTTAAGGGCATTAGCCCTAGCGTATGTATGCACAAGATCTCCGTGGACCCTGAAAAGAAAGCGGTTGCACAACCTCAGAGGCGTTTAACCCCACAATTAAAGGAAGTGGTTAGGGATGAGGTTATAAAAATGCTAGAAATGGGAATTATATTTCCAATTGCTGATAGCGAATGGGTAAGCCCTATCCATGTAGTTCCCAAGAAGGGAGGATTGACGGTGCAAGCCAATGAGTTGAATGAGTTAATTCCTGTAAGGCTAATCACCGGTCATCGAGTATGCATAGACTTTAGGAAACTAAACGATGCCACTCGTAAGGACCATTTTCCTCTTCCCTTCATCGATCAAATGCTCGAGAGACTGAGCGGGCATGCTTTCTATTGTTTTCTTGACGGGTATTCGGGATACTATCAAATCCATATCTCGCCCGAAGATCGTGAGAAAACGACATTTACATGCCCATATGGGACATTTGCTTATAATCGAATGCCATTTGGATTGTGCAACGCCCCCGCGACATTTCAAAGGTGTATGATGTCATTGTTTGCGGACATGGTGGAAGATTTCTTGGAAATCTTTATGGATGATTTCTCCGTGTTTGGAGACGATTTTGATTCATGTCTCACACATCTAGCACGAGTATTGAAGAGATGTGAAGAGACTAATCTTGTGCTTAACTGGGAGAAATGTCATTTGATGGTTACGGAAGGTATAGTACTAGGCCACCGCATATCAAAGAACGGTATAGAGGTGGATAGAGCGAAAGTCGTGGTGATCGAGAAACTACCTCCACCTACTAATCTTAAAACTTTGCGAGGTTTTTTAGGCCACACTGGATTTTATCGTAGGTTTATCAAGGACTTTTCCCTGGTCTCTAGACCTCTTACCGAATTATTGGCCAAGGATGTGCCATTCGTGTTTTCAAATGAGTGCATAAAAGCTTTCAACGAAATAAAAAGTAAACTGATTACTGCACCCGTTCTGGTCGCACCGGATTGGGATCTTCCGTTTGAACTGATGTGTGATGCAAGTGATACTGCTGTTGGCGCCGCTTTGGGTCAAAGAAAAGATAAGATCTTCAGACCTATTTATTATGCAAGCCGGACTTTGAATGCTGCCCAAAGAAACTATGCAACAACGGAGAAGGAGCTTTTGGCCGTTATCTTTGCTTTTGATAAGTTTAGATATTACTTAGTGGGATCTAAAGTCACTGTGTGGACTGACCATGCGGCTCTTAAGTATCTCCTAGCAATGCAAGATTCAAAGCCGAGACTGTTGAGATGGATTCTACTGCTGCAAGAATTTGACGTAGAAATCCGAGATAAGAAAGGAAGTGAGAACGTGGTGGCCGATCATCTATCGCGCTTACAATTAGAGGACGGTGAGGAATTACCTGAGATAGGAGAATCTTTTCCTGATGAGCAACTTTTCTCCATCACCACCATCAGGGGACATAATGATTGTGCTGCAGTTTCTTCGCGAATAGAGGTTGTGAAGGAGAAGAAGCAACCATGGTTTAGTTTGTTTGTCAATTATCTATCCGCAAAGTACCTGCCACCAAATCTCACTGTCCAAGAAAGAAAAAAATTCTTTAAAGATCTTAGACATTATTATTGGGATGAACCGTACTTGTTTAAGCTAGGATCTGATAATGTTTTTCGAAGATGTGTGCCCGAAGAAGAATATAATGATATTCTAAAGCATTGTCATTCCTATGAAGTTGGAGGACACTACGGGGGAGAAAAAACCGCGGCTAAGGTCCTCCAATGCGGTTTTTATTGGCCGACATTGTTTAAGGATGCACACCAATATGCAAAGGCCTGTCATGCCTGTCAAATGACAGGTAATATTTCAAGGAGGAATGAGATGCCTCTTAAGAGCATCTTAGAAGTGGAGCTTTTTGACGTTTGGGGAATAGATTTTGTTGGACCCTTTACTTCATCACTATCTAACCGATATATCTTAGTTGCTGTTGATTATGTATCCAAATGGGTTGAGGCCATTGCTTCACCTACTAACGATGCTAGGGTTGTGGTTAGATTCTTGAAGAAGAACATTTTTACAAGGTTTGGGACGCCGAGGGCGATTATAAGCGACAATGGTAGTCATTTTTGTAATAAACCTTTTGAAAGGTTGATGATTAAATATGGGGTTCGACATAAGCTAGCAACCTCATATCACCCCCAGACGAGTGGACAGGTAGAAGTTACCAATCGAGAGATAAAGCGTATCCTGGAGAAAACTGTCAATACGACTAGCAAGGATTGGTCGATACGTTTAGATGACGCTTTATGGGCTTATAGGACTGCATATAAAACCTCGATTGGAATGTCACCATATAGGATTGTTTTTGGAAAAGCATGTCATCTGCCTGTGGAACTGGAGCACCGGGCCATGTGGGCAACAAGGATGCTAAACTTTGATGAGACCTTGGCCGGTGAGAAAAGGATGTTAGAATTAACTCGCCTGGAGGAGTTTCGTTTAGAGGCATACGAGAATGCCAAGATTTTCAAGGAGCGCACGAAGAAGTTCCATGACAAAAAGATTCTGGATAGGACCTTTCAAGAGGGTGATCTAGTTCTCTTATACAATTCGCGCTTAAGACTCTTCCCGGGTAAGTTGAAATCAAGATGGTGTGGCCCATTTCAAGTACAACAAGTCTTTCCTTCTGGAGCGGTGGAGATATTTAATTTCAAAGACGATTCCAGATTTGTGGTCAATGGACATCGTATAAAGCATTATCACGGGCTTCCGCCTGCTGCTGAGGAGGAGGTTTTGTACCTCGATGACCCTGTCTATGAATAAACCATCTTGAGCTGAGTCGAGCTAGCGACTATAAACTTAGAACTACTACTTATCACTATCTTTTTCGTTTTAATACAGTAGCATGCGCCTATCACGGTTTTTTTCATCTCGCCATGTTCCGAGTCTAAGTTCGGAATAAACGAGGTTTTTTCCTTGATAGCCGTCATGTGAGTTTTTATTTAGGTTTGAATCCCTTTTGGTCTTGTCCATGGCAGTATAAAGTAAAGTGGCTTAAACTATTTTTAGATATCTATATCTAATTACTGCCACATTATTTTATAACTTCCATAGACATGGTATTTGATGCTTTCATGGAGTTTGTTTGTTTATACAGGGTGTGTCTGTCTCTCCGCACTGTGCCGATGATTACTCCGATAATGTTCCTTTACTTGGGAGCCGTTTCCAGAGCTAAGTCTTTCATCTTGAACTCTCATTTATTTTTGTCATTGAGGACAATGCCATGTTTAAGTGGGGGGCCGGGGACTTAGCTATATATTGTGCTATATGTTAAGGGGAATGGAATACTGAGACAATATTGAGCCAAATTATTGAGCCAAATTTAAAAAATTTTATGGATAAATGCCAAGTTGTTTAACTCGTACCCTTAAACTTGTAAAGTTCTTATACTTAGAATTAATAGGAAATGAACCAAGTTGTGTGAGTACGTGGTCATATTATACTTTTGCGATAAATTGTTAGTAAACTTAAGGATATTCATGCCAACAATTGCAAGTAGTTAGGTATTGTTCAATTACTCAACTTGTGAATCGTTTGGTAACGCATGAGTTATAATAATTGAAAGAAGTATGTGTACATTGCTTAGATAATTGGTTATGAGGACCTAGTGTCGATATTTGTCGACTGATGTATTCTGATCTTCTAGCCAACAAAAGCGGAGTAATAAGCTTGGGATGTACCTGTGTTTTGACAATGCATTAAAACACTGGGCTTGTAGTAACATTACCAAAGTAGCCCCGCGCTTGTGGTAATATTCGATACTATGCATGATCTAAGATAGGGGGATACTCTATGAAAAGTTTTCTTCCTTGAGATTAGTAGTATTCGAAAAATATGCAAAAATTTGAAAAACATTTCGAATTTTTAGAGGCTTTGAGTAGTACTCGGTCTCCAAGTCCAAAAACCCTATAGATACGCTCTTGCTTATTGTTCTAGTGCTTTAACCATTGCGAGGCATAAGAAGTATGAATGCTGATGTTGGTGAATTTAGATATGAAGTCTGCATAAACGCTAATCTTGCTACATTTATATAAAACCAATGCACATGCACACGATCACGTCGATTCATAGCAAGTAGTGAATAATGCATATCTTATGAGCATGACTGGTATGAGTTGACTCGGGTTTCTTGTGTAAGTATGAGTTGACCACAGAAAATGTTGTCTTGGGGAATAACTTGTTAATGCTTTGTTCGGGACGAAGCAAAGTTTAAGTGGGGGGCATTTTGATGACAGTTAAAATATACCTGTTTATGTCATCAATTCTAACCTTAAATCGGAGTTAATTATATATATTTCATATTTAATCACGTGTTTATATTTATTATTTAATGATAAGTGATTATTAATATGATAATTGGTATTTAGCTATTTTTATTATAAAAGAGCAATTATTTGTGTGATAAATGCTGATTTTGCAGATCATGATAAATAGGGAAGATAATTATCATACAATCGGGAGATCTCAAGATAAAAGAGAAGAAAATCGGAGCATTAAAGAAAAGATAAATCAGATCAATTCAAAAGCATGGAGTGGGGAACAAGTCAGACGAACCGAGTGTGAAAACGCGTAAAAAGGGAGGCTCGGTCGACCGAGCCATACCATTCGGTCGACCGAGCGTGTAGGTTCGGTCACCCCGAGCCTAATGTGATAAATGCATGTCAATCTTCTGGATTCTCCCTATGTCGGCTACAACTCCTATATAAACAGCAGCCACGATGTTGAGAACACACACCACTACAACACAAAACAATTCATACAATTTTAGTTTTTAAGTTTTATTTTCTTTATGTTCGTTCATTGTGGATTCGTCGGATTCTCCGATTAGGGAGCGCATTAAAGAGTGGGAGTCACTCTCGTCTTCGAGGGTATGACTATTCAATTATGCAATCTTTATTCGTAGATCTGTTATATTTTATTATGGAGTAATTTTATTTGTATTGATTGCGTGATGTAGATTTATTTACGAACCCATGTGTTTAGGTTAGAAACGTTAAGAAGTAATCATGGTTTGTTCCGACACAGAACTGTGTTCGGTCGACCTCGACGTGTCACTCGGTCGCCCGAGTGCTGTCGTTCGGTCGACCGAGCGTGGTAATGTGTAGGGCAATATTATGATCGGCTTCGACTACGTCAGATTCTCTGAATTGGAATTAAAACGAGTAATTAAACCTGATCAACTTAGTTATTCGTCGTCATAATTTAACATGAAACCTAAAAAGTGATTGTTACTTAGGATATAGATTGAATCGGCATCTAAGAAGTACGCCTTACCCTAGGAATGTTGCTTAGATGAGGTTACGGTTTATACCGGCATCCCTAGTTTCGTAATTGTGTCAGAAGTTATATGAGATGGAGGCATTAAAAAGCGAAGTCACGTAGTGGAGGCACGATGATTTAGATGGCCCAACCGGAGCTAAATCTACCTTAGGGGATGACTCCCGTAGTCATAATAATCAATCTTTAACGTTTGTTTTATCTCGTAATCATCCTAATTCACATGGGGGAGTTATAATCTACTAGCGTAATCAATACTATTTGTTTAGGTAATATCAACCATATTATCCGTGTTTTAGTAGTCTTTAGTCTGTCTTTGTAGTCTTTTGTGTCTCGTGGTTGTCACTATTTTATTTTCTGCATTTAGTTGGTCGTAGACCGCCCTTTCAATTTAGTTCTAATAGGATAAAGTTGTGTTTTATTTGTGCCGAGTCTCTGTGGGATCGACCTCGACTCTATCTGGCTATACTACAATTGAACCTAGTTCTCTTGCTAGTGTGTTAGTAGGCATCGAGTTAATAATTTAACTTGACCTCCATCAGTTTCGAGTCCTTATAAATTGTTTTGTCAGGGTAGATTTTATGCTCATCAAAATGGCACCGTTGCCGGGGAATTGTGTGCTATTTGTGATATCGTGCAAGTGAACCGAAGGCTTGGGGCTAGGTTTTATTTTACTGTTTTCTTGTTGTTTGCTTTTTGTAGTGCATGACCCGGAGATCTCAAACACCACTCGAACAATACATAGACGGAATTGAGGCTTACGCAAGGCATAGAAACAGTCAAGAAAGAAGAGGTCGTCAAGTAGTGGAGTCGAATTCGGTCTTTGAAGAGAATAGTTTGGGTGAGTTGGGAGAAGGATCCGACATGGCACAAAACGGTGGACAAGGCTTGGAAGGAAATTTGGGGAATAACAATGGAGTCCCGAACCAAAACCCGCCTCTTGTCAACAACAATGCACAAGGAGGTGGGAATGGACAAGGAAATAACCATGTGAATGCGAATGGGCCTATACCACAACATGTTCAACAAGAGGCCTAAGGGAATCAAATGGATCTCATTCTTATGCAACAGTTCAACGCATGGATGTTGAATCAACTTCAACAAAACCAAAATCAAGCTCACAATCAAGGTGCAAATGCAATGCCTAATTGGTTTAATGGTCAACAAGAGCAAAATCAAGTTGGATTGACTTGTAGAGACTTTGTGTTAGCTCCCACCGCAACCATGGGGCATAGTCCAATTCGAATGCCACCGGTGGCCGCCAACAATTTGGAATTGAACAGAAACATCATACACTTGTTTGGAGACAATGCTATATTCAAGGGAACCACTTTAGAAAATCCTCACTTGTTCATTGATCACTTTCTCCAAATAGTGAACTCGACTAAGATCAAAGGAGTGAGTGATGAGGCGCTCAAACTTATGCTTTTCCCGTTCGCCTTGAAAGAGCAAGCTAAGCGGTGGTATGATTCATTGCCTAATGATTCTTTACATACATGGGAGGAAGTGATTAAGACTTTTCTACTCAAGTATTATCCCCCATCGAAGACCATGGATATGAAAGAGGCTATTATGTCGTTCAATGCTTATGAAGGAGAAGAGCTACATGAGTCATGGGATCGGTTTAAGGCTTTGTTGAGAGAGTGCCCGGGGCATGGGTTGAGATCTTATGAGGTAGTTCATGCTTTCTTCCGGGGATTGGACCAAGTGCATCAAAGTACATGCTTCGTGCAATGGAGATATTATGAGTATGGTACCCGAAGTGGCTATGAACCAAATAGAGAAGATTTTTGAGACCTCGAGGCAATATATATCGTCAAGTAGAAAAGGGACAAGAAGTAAGAAGCCCGGTTTGGTTGAAGTGAAAGAAGTTGAGGCAAATGATCAATATCATGCTCAAGTACAAAAGATGGAGCAGCAATTGGGGAGATTGCAAAAAGAGAATGAGAGTGCTAAACTTTGCCAAATTTGTAGTGGACCACACTCGGCAAAGGATTGTAGGATGATGACCAAAGCTCAAAATATGGCTTATCCTCAATCCTCAACTCAAGGGCAACCTAGTACTCTATCTCAAGAGAACATGAATGAGTTAGCTAAGCGGATGATGAGTATTTGTTCTATGGAACAATGGAATGCGGGGCCACAATATCAAAATCAATTGCAAAGCCCCTATCAAGGCCAATATATGGGGGAGCAACAAAGTGGGCAACCGTATGAAGAATCCCAAGATGTAAACTTTGTGGGACAAGGTCAAGGAGGGAATTATGGAAATCAAGGTGATGGTTCTTGGAGGAATAACAACAATCAAGGTTGGAACCGAAATCAAAACCAAGGCCAAAACCAAGGTTATAGACAAGGCCAAAATCAAGGCCAATCTTCTCAAGGGCAATTCTATCAACCTCCACACCAAATGCAACAACAAGGAGGGTACAACCAACAAGGGTCTAACACTTATCAAAACCCTCCTCCTTTGGCTCCTATACCTCAAAAGAGTTCAACCGATGTCATATTGGAGCAAATGAACAAAAAATTTGAGGAGATAAAAAAGGACATGGTTGAGATGAACTACAAACATGGGTCCGCCATCAAAAATCTTGAGACACAATTTGGTCAAGTGGTGGAACATGTACAGTTGAAAGGCGGCTTACCGAGTAACACCGAGAAGAATCCGAGAAATGTATGCGCCATCTTAACTCGAAGTGGTAAAGTGTTGAGAACTAGTGGTGAAAAGAAGGTCCTATAGGAGGACAAAGCTAGAAAAGCTCCTATTGAGACCGAGGCGGGGGCCATGGATGGCGATATTGATGAAATCAAAGATGATGAAAACTATGAGGAATATGTCAAGAAGAAGGAAGTTGAGAGGAAAGAAGCGCAATCTAGGGGAGATTATGTGGTTATTGATGTGAAAGAGGAGGAACCAACTAGAAGAGATGGGAAAGAGCCAATGAAAGAGTCATCTTCCCCACGCACCAAAGGTAAGAAAGGTATGATCCCCCCTCCTTCAAAAGATTTTGATTTGAGTACTCTCCCTTATCCCCCTGAGAATCATAGACAAAGTTGCTTGAATAAAGCACAAACCCGATTTATTGAGATTTTGCGGAAAATTGACTTGAACATTCCTTTTCTTGAAGCACTTGCAAACATGCCCTCTTATTGTAAGTTCTTAAAAGAGTTGCTATCTAAAAAGGGTAAAATGCATGAGGTTTTTTGTTTGAATGAAGAGTGTTCCGCTATTTTTGATGCTAAATCTAGGATTCCCCCGAAGGTTAGAGACAAGGGTAGTTTTACTATTCCGGTTACTATTGGTACAACTCATTTTCCTAGCGTCTTATGTGATTTGGGAGCTAGCGTAAGCTTAATGCCCCGTGGTATATATGAAAGCCTAGACCTAGGAGAGTTAGAGCCAACGGGGATGACCCTTCAAATGGCATATAGGTCTATTATGGAGCCTATGGGAGTGATAGAGGATGTCATTGTCAAAGTGGATAAGTTTGCCTTCCCGGTAGATTTCGTGGTATTAGATATGAAGATGGACTCCAAAACACCATTGTTGTTAGGACGTCCCTTTTTAAACACCGGAAGGACCTTGATAGATGTCGCGAGTGGAGAGATTATTTTGCGAGTTGGAGATGAAAATGTCGCGGTCAATGTTTATAAGGCCATGAAACATCCTAAGGAGAACACCGAGGACTATTTTTCTGTTGATGCTATATATTCTTGCGTTTTGGAACATGTTGACATGCAGGAATATAAAGATAATTCCGATGAATGCATGGCAAAAGTGAGCACGGAACTTGATGAAGAAGAAGAGTTGGAAGAGGAAGCAATAGAGCTAGAAGAGTCGGCTTTCATGGGTGAAAAATGGAGTGAAAAGATTGATCTTGGTATTGAAGGGGAACTAGAGAAACCATCAATTGAAGACCCACCGAAAGATTTGAAAATGAAGCCGCTTCCACCCCATTTAAAGTATGTTTTTCTTGAAAGTGATGATTTACTTCCTTTGATTATTTCTGCTACACTAACAGCCTTGCAGGAAGAGGAATTGGTGACAATGCTTAAGAGGTACAAGCGTGCTTGTGGACCTAAAGGGTATAAGTCCCACCATTTGTCAACACAAGATTATTCTAGAAAATGGAGCAAAGCCGGTGAGGCAACCTCAAAGAAGGCTCAATCCACACCTCCAAGAGGTTGTGCGGAAGGATGTGGTCACGATGTTAAAGCTTGGGATCATTTATGCCATCTCGGATAGCAAGTGGGTGAGTCCCACCCAAGTGGTGCCAAAGAAGGGAGGTATGACCATTGAAATCAATGACAAAGGTGAGGAGGTGCCTAAGCGTTTGGTAAGTGGTCATAGAATTTGTATATATTATCGTAAGCTAAATGACCAAACCCGTAAGGATCATTTGCCCCTCCTTTTTATTGATCAAATGTTGGAAAGATTGAGTGGCCATGCTTTTTATTGTTTTCTTGATGGGTTTAGTGGTTATTACCAAATACATGTGGCTTTAGAGGACCAAGAAAAGACTACCTACACTTGTCCCTGTGGTACCTTTGCCTTCCGTAGAATGCATTTTGGGTTGTGTAATGCACCCGCGACATTCCAACGGTGCATGATTGCCATATTTGCAGATATGATTGAGAAATTCCTAGAAGTCTTTATGGATGATTTTAGCGTATTTGGTGATTCCTTTGAGGAGTGTCTAGACAATCTAGAAAAAGTGTTGAGTAGATGTGAGGAGACGAACTTAGTGTTAATTTGGGAGAAGTGTCATTTGATGGTCACGGAAGGGATAGTCTTAGGGCATAAGATATCTAGTAAGGGTATAGAAGTCGACAAGGCTAAGGTAGAAGCGATAGCTAAACTTCCTATGCCCACTAACCTAAAGACTCTTAGGGGTTTTCTAGGCCATGTGGGATTCTATCGTAGGTTCATTAAGGATTTCTCGAAGATAGCCCGTCCTCTTACCCTTCTTCTTGGAAAAGATGTCCCGTTTGATTTCGACCAAGCTTGCATTGAGGCATTTATGTTGCTCAAGCAATTGCTTGTATCTGCTCCTATCTTAGTTGCCCCAAGGTAGGATCAAGAATTTGAGCTAATGTGTGATGCGAGTGACACCACGGTTGGTGCGGTCCTCGGTCAAAAGATCGATAAAATTTTCAAGCCGATTGCCTATGCTTGTCATACTTTGAATCCAGCCCAACAGAACTACACCACCACTGAAAAAGAGCTTCTGGCGGTCGTCTTCGCGTTTGATAAGTTTCGGTCTCATCTCGTAGGCTCAAGGGTAGTTGTGCACATGGATCACGCTGCTTTGCGTTATCTCTTTGCCAAGCAAGATGCCAAGCCCTGCCTCTTGCGGTGGATCTTGATCTTGGAAGAGTTTGATCTAGAGATCCGTGATAGGAAAGGTTGTGAGAATGTCGTAGCCGACCACTTAAGTCGTATGGAGCATAGTGAAGAGTTGGTTAAAGCACAAATTGACATAAATGACTCCTTTCCGCACGAGCAACTTTATGCACTCGACACCCTTCTGCCAACTAAGAAAGGTAACTTTCTAAAAGTCGGTAAAGAAGGTGGTCCTTGGTTTGCTCCTTTTGTCAACTACCACGAGTGCGGTTTTGTAGATCCCGACCTTGACTCAAATCAAAAGCGTAAATTCCTTAATGAGGTTGGAAAGTATGTTTGGGAGGATCCTTGCTTATATAGGTTGTGTTCGGATGGCATTTTGAGGAGATGCATCCCGGAGAATGAGATTTTGAGTGCGCTTTCTTTTTGTCACGATAAAGAGGCCGGGGGTCACTTCTCGGGGCAAAGGACCTCTTTGAAAGTATTACAAAGTGGGCTATATTGGCCCACTCTATTCCGAGACGCACATGCTTATGTGAAATCTTGTGATGCGTGTCAAAGGTCCGGGCGTATTTCTAGGAGAAATGAAATGCCTCAAAAGCCGATCATTGTTTGTGAAGTTTTTGATGTTTGGGGCATTGATTTCTTGGGCCCCTATCCCTCCTCATGTGGTAACAAATATATCCTAGTCGCCTGTGATTTTGTGTCGAAATGGGTTGAGGCCTTGGCATCACCCACCAACGATAGGAATGTTGTTATCCATTTTCTTAAAAGAAATATCTTTAGTCGGTTTGGGGTACCTCATGCTATAATCAGTGATAATGGAAGCCACTTTGCCAACAAGCCGTTTGACAAACTTTTAGAGAAGTATGGGGTGAAACACAAGTTAGGTACCGCTTATCATCCCCAAATGAGTGGTCAAGTTGAGGTTACGAATAGGGGTATTAAGCGTATCTTAGAGAGGACGGTGGATACTAATGTCAAGAGTTGGTCGTTAAAGTTAGATGATGCTTTGTGGGCCTATAGGACAGCCTTCAAGACACCCCTAGGCATGTCACCCTACATGATAGTCTATGGTAAATCTTGTCATCTCCCCGTAGAAATCGAACACAAGGCTTATTGGGCTGTAAAAATGCTAAACCTTGATGACACCTTAGTTGGTGAAAAGCGTATGGCCCAATTAAATGAACTAGATGAGTTCTGCCTTTGTGCTTACGATCTTTCGACTAAGTATAAGGAAAAGACCAAGTTACTTCACGATATGTTGATCAAACCCCGTGTTTTCAATGAGGGTGATGAGGTCTTATTCTACAATACTTGTTTGCATCTTTTTCAAGGGAAGTTGAAGTCTAGATGGTCCGGTCCTTATGTGGTATCTAAAGTCTATCCATCCGGTGCCGTTGAAATCACCCATCCTAAGTTTGGCACATTCACCACCAATGGTCTCCGGTTGAAGAGGTATGAGAGTTTGCCCTACGATGAAGCACTAGAAATAGTGAGCCTTGAGGACCCCATACCTTGTGATGAAACTTGTAAGTCTTGTCATGGACTTTAAATCTTGACACGTATAATGTTCGATCCATCTTTTCATCTTTCTACCATTTCTCGTCTCGTGACAACGGTATAACTTTGAAAAAGTTGGCACCGTATAATCCATCTTGTCGAGCCAACGACGTAAAACAAAGGCGCTTGGGGGAGGCAACCCACCATCTCGTAGTTTTTGTTGAGTGAGTTTGGTGTTTTTAGTGGTCTTGGGGCGGTTTAAATCAAGTGTGGGGTAGAATCTTGTGTTATCCTGGTTTCTAGTCCGAACGCACGTTCAGCCCTGTCAAACGCATGTTCCACCCTTGCAAACGCGCGTTTGGACCCATTCCAAACGTGCGTTTGAGACCCCAACTCTCTGTTCTTAATTTCCCCTTGTGAACACACGTTCAAAACTCTAAACGTGCGTTTGGACTTGCGAAACGCACGTTTCACATTTCCAAACGTGCGTTCAAAGTCATCTTCTTCATATAACCCCTTGCAAACGCGCGTTTCAGTTATAAATTCTCCCAAAACCTAAACGCCGACAGCCGTTTTTCCTTCACCCTTTTCACTCGAATTCCTCAAATCTGCTCCATTTTTGGTGATTTAAACACCAAACAACACCTCTCAATCTCTTCTTTTGATTTCACCAATCCATTCCAACAACAAATCCCCCAAATTCTCGATTCGATCTTCAACTTTGGCAACTTTTTGCTAAGGTCGAACTTGACCTTTTGGGATGTTTCGAGGCTCGTTCTTCGCTCCAAATCATTCACCTCTTCTCGTTTAAGCATATTACAGGTACAATTTGGTTTTACGTCTAAGTTTCGGTTAGGGTTAGTTTTTAGCCGTTTTGGTTTAACGCCCTTATCCCGTTATTTATTGTTATTGATTTTGTATCTTGTTTTGTGCTTTGTTTTTCTTGTCTTATGGTTGATGGTGAATGGTGTGGCTCTCGTGGGGTGATTGTTGTTTGGGTTGGTCTGTTTTGAAATCCCGGTTGGACGATAACCGGGTTGGTTTTGCTTGTTTGATTGGTTGTTTGGTGTTGTTTTGGTGAGTACAGAGGTAATGAGAGAAACTAAGCGAAAAGAAACCGAGTGTATGGGGAAAGGGAAGCAGCCTGTGGCGAAACGGATGCCCAAAAAGCAGAAAACCATAGTTTATCCTCGGATACCTAAGGGTGGTATTCGGATTAGTGACGCGGGCCGTGTAGAGAGTAGGAACCCTCGAGCCCTTAGGCCTGCGGGACAGTTGATAGATGAAACTTCGGACGAGGACTTTGAGCCGGATACTGAGGAGAGGAACACCAGTAGTGACAGTGAGGAGGAAACAGAAGTTGAGAGTGATGCGCCATTGGCACGAATGCGAACTAAACCTACACAAACACCTGTTTCACTTCCCTCTCAAAGTGCTCCCGGACAAGATCCCCCAATAGCTCCTCCCCCTCGTGACCTCCTACTTTTCGACTAGCGTTTCAACTCACCAGTGGCGACGACCAATTACAACGAATATATCGCTACAAAGAACATGTGTTACGAGAAGGGGTTAGATCTTAAGGTGGTTCCTAAACCCTTCATAGACAGTTTGGTGAAGAGGGGATGGAACAACTAGATTCTTACACTAGTTCGGGAGTGGTATGCCAATTTCAGGGTCGCCAACCTAGAGTTGGGGTTCATCAAGGTTAGAGGGGTAAATGTCCCGTGGTCAGTTCAGGCAATTAATGATTACTACCGGGTACCGGCTTTCGAGGGACAAGATTATATCAGTTGGTTTGCGGAGAGATCGCATTGGGATAATACTGAGACTGAGGATCCGTTGGAAAAACTGAAGAGGGCTATCAATCCAGAATTACAGTGGGTAGCTAGGGGAAACAGTAGTACAAGGAATCAGCTGTTGACGACAACTTGGCCGGATGAATGGAAAGTCAAAGCAAAATTTTCCCAGAATCGCCTACTACCAAAGGACAACATTACGTATTTCCACATCAAGGATTTGCAATTGTTGTATGCCCTACACTATGATCTTAAGGTTGATGTCGGGAAGACTATCTTCGATGAGTTTAGAGAGAATCAGAAGGTCAAGCGTCGTATGATCATGTGCCCCTACCTCATCCATGGCTTATGCAAAGGAGTACTGGTTGAAGAATATCCGGACGATCAGATTTTGAGAAAGAAGATTCAGCCCATAGCTCCTAAGCCGTTCAATGCTCGCACCACTCCACGACCTCCTAGTCTCTCCTCACGACTTATTCACACCGTTCCTCGCACTACCACCTCGACTACTTCCACCACACTCCCTATACCTCCACCTGTCATCTCCTCCACTACCATCACTACTATACCTCCACCTCCTCCTTTTACTACTGGACCTTCCACTACATCTACACCCCCTCCTGCACCTTTTACACCTACAGCCAGGGGGCCGTGGCTCAGTGAGCAGCAGGGACTTCTCATTTCACATGAGCAGCGGGATTGGATGGATAGTTTGAGGCTGACTCTGAACGGTATCGTAGAGAATCAGAGGGTTTTCGCTCGAGCCAGACAGATAGACCTTCCTCAGTTGGAATTATATGAGGCACCATTCCAGTATACCCCGGAGATAGAGGCAGACTTGCAGAGGGTATCAGAGGACATGTTTGTTGATGAGCCAGATGAGGGGTTTGATGACATTGCTTGGGATGATCTGGTTGGCACAGATGAGGCTGAGACAGAGTCAGATAGGACAGGTGCTGCAGGCTCTACACAGACCGAGAGTGTAGCTGCTGTAGTTGCACCATCATTGAGCACACCTGACTCCACTACTGATGTACAGGGGCATGGAGCAGACTAGCATGTTTTGTCATGCATTTTTATATTCCTATTTTTCTAGTCTGTCTCTTTTATACTTTGATGTTTCAGTTACTTTTGACGTTCTTTCATCATTCTTTGAACACACTTCACTTGGCATACACGCGTACTTATTTTTGAGCCCCTAAGGACTGCTTGACCGTGTATGTTTCCCTTTTTTGTTGACTTATACTCTGTGATGACATGGATTTTATTATTGGTTTATATCTGATGCTTGGATGTCCTGATTTTCATTGATTCTATTGTATACTTCCATCGCATATCCCGTATTCCCCCTCATTATGCTTTGATCTCGTCACTGTGGCATGGACTCGTTATTTTACGCACCTGCTTACCCTATTGCTTGCTTTGTAGCACGTGGATTTAGTCCCGTGCATGCGCTTTCTTTGTTTCTGTTGATCTCGCTTTAGGTTACGGGATGGATTTATACGAGGTTGACATGAGTTTCGAGTCACGAGTGCGCCTTTCTGCCGGGTCTTTTGGTCAAACAGCTAAGTCTTTTACGCTTTTTATCTCTCACACACTGAGGACAGTGTTTCATTTAAGTGTGGGGTGGGGGACTTAACCGTTTTATTGTTTTTATTGTTAAATATGCTTTATATGTGGTATACTTAGCCTATGACCGGGTTTGAGTCGATTTTTGGGTAATTTTCAAAAAAATTCAAGGGTTTTTAACACCGTGTTGTTTGTGTTATTCTCACATTTGAGTGGTGATCACCTTAGTAAGACCCTGAACGTGTACACTGCGGTTTGATATTATCTTGAGAATGGAGTTTATTAATTTCATGTAAGCTACACTTTGTGCACAATTTGATTACTACCCCTCACATACCACTAGTCTCGAGGCGAAATAGAAAGGTTCACCTAAGTAGGATACGGGAAGACGGTCATGGCGTCTCTTTGACCAACCAGAGCCAAATAAGCCTTGCCCTGAAAAATTAGACCTTCGTAGCCCCTCACAGCCTTGATAGAATGGTCTGACCACCATTTGTTTTATAGCCGTTTTGTTAACTCAGTCAGAAACCTACCCTTAAGCCTTATTATTGGTCACATTTCCTTCACTTTATACCCTTTGAGGGAGCTTAATCTTTTGCTAGGCCACACTTGCTAAGGCAAGTGTGGGGTGGGGGGAATGATGTTTTGATGGGTTGGTATTTTCTCGGTTTGGAGCTATAAGGAGAAGAGGAGCTATGTTGGGCCTAGTGTTTGGGTTTGGCCCAAAAATAAAAGAAAAATCTGTGAAATTCCTTCCTTCTTTATAAAAAAAAAGAGAAAAGAGATCAATCAAAGTTCAAAATAATTTAGCTCTCATTGAATAAAAGTTTGGAGTAGATTGGAATAAAGGGTTGGAATCAAAGGAATGAGCTTGGAAGTGATTTTTATGATGTTGGGGGTTGGGATAGTGAGATAGGTGCTAATGTATTCGATCTCGCCTCATGACACTTGAAACATAGTTGAGTGTGGAAATGAGTTCGGGTATGTTAGTATCCTATGGTTCCCAAATTGTTATTTTAATCAAAAAGGAGTTTGGGTGGTTTGTATGATAGAAATAAGTTGGTACACTTGTTGATTAAGTTCACTCGTATTTCTTTTTCTCCAGTTCCCAAATTATCCCTTTCGATTAACCGAAATTACCCTAGCCTAACGTTATAACCCTTCAAGTCCTACCCGATTATGTCCAAACTTAGTGACCTTGATTAGTGGAGAGGCTAGTGAGTATGAAATGGTTGGTAGACTTTTGGTCGGGATTCAAGCCCCGACAACCATTTTGAGCACTTGGTTCTAGCTTGGCACCACACACACTCCTTTTTTTGATAATGTTATACCGGTGTGTATATGTTCGTGTTTCTCACTTTTTGGTTACCTTGAGAGTGTGAGTAGTAGCACCTACATCACAAAGTTGAATCCCTTGGTTGGTTTTAAAACGCCTAATTTACTCGAGGGCGAGCAAAGGCTAAGTGTGGGGTGGTTGATGGGAGTCAACTTTACGTGACTCCGGTGCGTTATTTATCCCCGAGTATCACATTTTCAGCACATTTTTGTGGATTTAGACCATTTTCGGGGTGATATCGTGAGCTCATGGCACGGGGAATGAATCCGCTACTTTGTTGGATTGTTACCCCTTTTTAGTTGATATTGATCCTATTCCCGAGCACTTTTACCCTCCGGAATTGTTTGTATGTTTTTGGTCATGTGTGATGTTATAGGGTATCAGTGTCTCGAGGACCCGGAAGGTGATGATTTATGGTAAAAAGCATAACCGAGGCAAGAAAAGAGATCAAAGGAGGAAAAAGTGAAGTTTTAGGGCCACAGGGGTTCAAACGCACGTTTGAACCCCTCAAACATGCGTTTACAGAGTCACCGGTTGATACATAGTTGAACCCCTCCAAACGCAAGTTTGAAACCATCCTAAACGTGCGTTCCAAGTCCACCAAACGCACGTTTGACCCACCCTAAACGTGCGTTCAAGATGAAGAACATTCAAGACCCTGCCCAGAAATGAAGCTAAACGCACGTTTGAACCAATCCAAATGTGTGTTTGAAGAAGCCAAACGCTAGTTCCAGCCTCCAAACGTGCGTTTGGGTCAGTTTTCTACAGATTTCCTCCCCAACTATAAATACCCCCTTAGACTATTTCTTGAACAACAATTACTTTCTTAGCAAAACTCTACCCCTTTCTTAGCTCGATTTTTGTAATAGCTTAGAATACTTTCTCTTAGCTTACATCAACATAATATTAGCTTAATCTTTCCATTTCTTAGCTTAGATTTCCATTCCAAACACTAAGAGACCACCTTTTCATTACTTCTCTATTTTGTACTTTTTGGATCCAATCTCGAATTTCTGCAATTTAATGGTAATTTTCTCCTTTCTTTTACTTGTTATGACTCTTATTTACTGTATTGTGTATGTTCTAACTAGTGTAATGAGTAGCTAACCCTTTTCATAGTCGAATCATGTGAAATTTAGTGAAATCACCCTTTGGGTGATGAAGTTGGGAGTGGGTAGTGCTTTTTATTGTTGTATCTTGCATGTTTCACGTTTTAGAACTTGTTATAACAGATTTGGGCTAGATTGATCACCTAGGTCAAAATCACACACGTCACTCTTGAGAGTTGTTCAGATGGAGGGGTGTGGGAAAAGGGTTCTAAGATCATTGCATATAGTGAGGTCACTCGTTTTAACGTTTAAGCGGCTCTAGTGCGTAACATGTCTTGTGAGTGAACCTTACTTATGGAAGGATAATTTACATGGCATAAGGTGTTGGGGGAGAGTTGTTCAGACCTTAGCACCGGGTTTAGGAGTACGCACCCGTGAAATTGAATGTAAGAGTTCGTTCGTTTAATGCACACTCCCGGTTTTGTCATTCCTTGGGGTGAAACTAGCTATTTTGATCATGGTTCGGCTATGTCCCTTAATCTATCTTAAAAACCTAGCAGTTTAGTCTTCTCTCTTTCTTGACTTTAAACTCGTTAGTAGGAATCACGTTAGTGTCGTTGTAGTTTTAAATACTTTGAAATATTGATAACCTAGACTAAGTTACACGTTCACTTTGGTACTCGCAAACACTTTTCCCTTGGGTTCGACCTCGTACTCCTGTAGCTATTCTAGCAATCGACCCGGTACACTGCCGGTTAGAGAGTTAGTTTACCCACGGTTTCGAGTCCTTATAAATTGTTTTGTCAGGGTAGATTTTATGCTCATCACAGCTTGCAGTCTTCAAGTGTGTAAACTTGATGCGGCTTGAATACATAATACACTTGAAGATTTTCTCTGGATCAGTAAGGTTAAGCTCGGTAGGTTCAGTAGGGTGTTCTTGCAGCTCAGAATTATCTCTTATATTTTTCTCTTAAAATTCATCAATCATCATCTTTTTCTGAGTTGAAAGTCCTCTATTTATAGGTAGGAGTGCATGTGACTTCTATTTGAAATTCAAATATAACCGTTCCTGGTTTTTGTCCCATTTGACTTGCTTTCTGTTACTATTCATAGGACTGACACTGTCAGAATCCTTTTTGACAGTGCAGTCTGTCCACCCATGACTTATATTCATTGGATAAAATCCTGAATCATCCCAACGTCCTTTTAATCTCAACCACTGATTTGTTTGATAAGTCAGAGGTTGTTAGCTGTCATTTTCCATTTAATCTTCCAATGTAATCTTGAGTTTATCGAGGTATATTATCAGCAGGTTCATCAGTCTGCTGTAATACCTATCAGTCTGATGAACATCAATTTGCTGTGTATCAAATATAATGCAGCTGATTTCTTTTATCTAACTTTTATTTGTGAAGTTAGATTATACCTTTTTAATTATAACCATGTTCCAAACATCATCCAACTTATGGAACATAGACCTTCTACACAAGGTATATGTAATCAGTTTAGGTCATCACAGACTTGCCTAAATTCTGATTGCATATCCTTGACTTTAATCACTAAGTTTGGTCCCTTAGCCTTCATTAACTGAGTTTGAGCCCTCAGCCTTCAGTCTTCAGCAGGTTCCTGATAAGTCTACTGACCTAACTACCCTACTGACCTAGACTGGTCTACTGATATGAATCAGCTGACTATTACAGTGCTTGTTTGATCAAACCTAGTCAAAGATCAAACTCTAATAAACCTATACATTTGATCTAGACATCTTTTTGCCTTTGCACTATAACAGCTAGTCTGGCACTCATCATCAAAACATAGAAATAAGTCCAACAGATGTAACGATGTGATATTGACCACAACGATAAATAAGGCACGGTGGTGCAAACGGCATGCGAAACGGATACTAGAATGGCCTCGTACAAGGAATCAAAAAACAAACTGTTAAGTACTCTATGGGTACAAAAAAAATGTATGAATTTTTTTTTTTAATTCTCTTTGAAGTAACTAGGTGATATCGACTAGAAAGTTATATAAGACAATTCGGCATAAACAGCATCGTATAAAAAAAGGACAAAATAAAGGTTTGTAATTTTCTTTGAATTATTGATGTCATATCCACCACAACGATAAATAAGGCACGGCGGTGCAATCGGCAGGCAAAACGGACACCCGAATGGCCTTGTACAAAGAATCAAAATCACACCGTTAAGTAATCGGTGGGTACAAAAAAAGTACGAAAAAAAGTTTTGTAATTTTCTTTGAAGTACTGATGTGATATCGACTAGAACGATAAATAAGGCACGCTGGCGCAAACGGCAAGCTAAACGGGGACCTGAATGGCCTTGTAAAAGGTATCAAAAATCACACCGTTAAGTACTCTGTGGGTACAAAAAAAGTACGAAAAAAAGGTTTGTAATTATCTTTGAAGTAATGATGTGATATCGAGCACAATGATAAATAAGACACGGCGGTGAAAAAGGCAAGCAAAACGGACAATAGAATGGCCTTGTATAAGGTATCTAAAATCACACCGTTATGTACTCTGTGGGTACAAAAATAAGTACGGAAAAAATGGTTTGAAATTTTCTTTGAAGTAAAGATGTGATATCGACCCGAAAGTTAAATAAGACATGTCGGTGCAAACGGCATGCAAAACGGACACCCAAATGGCTTTGTACAAGGAATCAAAAATCACACCGTTAAGTAATCTATAGGTATGGAAAAAGTATGAAAAACAAGTTTTTGATTTTCTTCGACGTAACGATGTGATATTGACCAAAACGATAAATAAGGCATGCCGGCGCAAACGGCAGGCGAAGCGGACACTAGAATGGCCTTGTATAAGTAATCAAAAATCTCACCGTTATGTACTCTTTGGGTACAAAAAAAAGTACGAAAACAAACGTTTGTAATTCTCTTTGAAGTAACAATGTGACATCGACCAGAAAGTTAAATAAGACATGTTTGCGCAAACGGCATGCAAAACGGACACCCGAATGGCCTTGTACAAGGAATAAAAAATCACACCGTTAAGCACTCTATTGGTACAAAAATAAGTACAAAAAAAAACATTTGAAATTTTCTTTGAAGTACGGACTTGATATCGACCAGAACGATGAATAAAGCATGCCGGCTCAAAACGGACAACCGAATGGCCTTGTACAAGGAATCAAAAATCACAGCGTTAAGTAATCTATGGGTACAAAAAAGTACGAAAAAAAGTTCGTAATTTTCTTTGAAATACTGATGTGATATCGACCAGCAACAAATAAGGGACGTCGGTGCAAACGACATGTGAAACGGAGAACAGAATGGCCTTGTACAAGGAATCTAAAATCACACCATTAAGTAATCATTGGGTATAAAAAAAGCACGAAAAAAGGTTTGTAATTATCTTTGATGTAACGATGTGATATCGACCACAACGATAAATAAGGCACGGCGGTGCAAACGGCATGCGAAACGGACACTAGAATGGCCTTGTACAAGGAATCAAAAATCAAACCGTTAAGTACTCTATGGGTACAAAAAAAAAGTATGAAAAAAACCTTTTGTAATTCTCTTTGAAGTAACTATGTGATTTCGACCAGAAAGTTAAATAAGACAATTCGGCGTAAACGGCATCGTATAAAAAAAGTATGAAAAAATGGTTTATAATTTTCTTTGAATTACTGGTGTCATATCGACCACAACGATAAATAAGGCACGGCGGTGCAATCGGCAGGCATAACGGACACCCGAATGGCCATGAACAAGGAATCAAAAATCACACCGTTAAGTAATCGGTGGGTATAAAAAAATTATGAAAAAAAAGTTTGTAATTTTGTTTGAAGTACTGATGTGATATTGACCAGAACGATAAATAAGGCACGCCAGCGCAAACGACATGCGAAATGGACACCCGAATGGCCTTGTACAAGGAATCAAAAATCACACCGTTAGGTACTCTGTGGGTACAAAAAAAGTACGAAAAAAAGGTTTGTAATTATCTTTGAAGTACTGATGTGATATCGACCACAACGATAAATAAGGCATAGCGGTGCAAAAGGCAGGCAAAACGGACACTAGAATGGCCTTGTACAAGGAATCAAAAATCACACCTTTAAGTACTCTATGGGTACAAAAAAAGTACTAAAAAAACGTTTGTAATTTTCTTTGAAGTACTGATGTGATATCGACTAGAAAGTTAAATAAGACAAATCGGCGTAAACGGCATGCGAAACGGACATCCGAATGGCGTTGTACAAAGAATAAAAAATCACACCGTTAAGTAATAGGTGGGTACAAAAAAAGTACGAAAACAAAGGTTTGTAACTTTCTTTGAAGTACTTATGTGATATCGACCACAACGATAAATTAGGCACGGCGGTGCAAATGGCATGCGAAACGGACACCCGAATGGTCTTGTACAATGAATCAAAAATCACACCGTTAAGTAATCGGTGGGTACAAAAAAAGTACGTAAAAAGGTTTGTAATTAATTATCTTTGAAATAACGATGTGATATCGACCACAACGATAAATAAGGCACGGCGGTGCAAACGGCAGGCAAAACGGACACCCGAATGTCCTTGTACAAGGAATAAAAAATGACACCGTTAAGTAATCGGTGGGACAAAACGTTCGAAAAAAAAGTTTGTACTTTTCTTTGAAGTACAGATGTGATATCGATCAGAACGTTAAATAAGGCACGGCGGCGTAAACGACATGCGAAACGGACACCCGAATGGTCTTGTACAAGGAATCAAAAATCACACCATTAAGTAATCATTGGGTATAAAAAAGTACAAAAAAAATTTGTAATTATCTTTGAAGTAACGATGTGATATCGACCAGAACGGTAAATAAGGCATGCCGGTGCAAACGGCATGCGAAACGGACACCCGAATGTCTAGGTACAAGGATTAAAAAATCTGCCGTTAAGTAATTGGTGGGTACAAAAAAAGTACGAAAAAAAGTTTTGTAATTTTCTTTGAAGTAATTATTTGATATCGACAAGAACGATAAATAAGGCACGCTGGCGCAAACGGCAAGCTAAACGGAGACAAGAATGGCCATGTAAAAGGTATCAAAAATCACACCGTTCAGTACTCTGTGGGTACAAAAAAAGTACGAAAAAAGGTTTGTAATTATCTTTGAAGTATTGATGTGATATCGACCACAACGATAAATAAGGCACGGCGGTGCAAAAGGCAGGCAAAACGGACACCAGAATGGCCTTGTATAAGGTATCAAAATCGGCACCGTTAAGTACTCTGTGGGTACAAAAAAATGTACGAAAAAATGGTTTGTAATTTTCTGTGAAGTAACGATTTGATATCGACCAGAGAGTTAAATAAGACACGTCGGCGCAAACGGCATGCAAAACGGACACCCAAATGGCTTTGTACAAGGAATCATAAATCACACCGTTAAGTAATCTATGGGTATGAAAAAAGTACGAAAAATAAGGTTGTGATTTTCTTCGACGTAACGATGTGAGATCGACCAGAACTATAAATAAGGCTCGCCGGTGCAAACGGCAGGCGAAACGTACACTAGAATGGCCTTGTACAAGGAATCAAAAATCACACCGTTATGTACTCTTTGGGTACAAAAAAAAAGTACGAAAAAAACGTTTGTAATTCTCTTTGAAGTAACAATGTGATATCGACCAGAAAGTTAAATAAGACACGTCGGCGCAAACGGCATGCAAAACGGACACCCGAATGGCTTGGTACAAGGAATAAAAAATCACACCGTTTAGTAATCTATGGGTATGAAAAATAAGGTTGTGATTTTTTTCGACGTAATGATGTGATATCGACAATAACGATAAATAAGGCACGCCAGCGCAAACGGCAGGAGAAACGGACACTAGAATGGCTTTGTACAAGGAATCAAAAATCACACCGTTATGTACTCTTTGGGTACAAAAAAATGTAAGAAAAAAAACGTTTGTAATTCTCTTGGAAGTAACTATAGGATATCGACCAGAAAGTTAAATAAGACACGTCGGCGCAAACGGCATGCAAAATGGACACCCGAATGACCTTGTACAAGGAATAAAAAATCACACCGTTACGTACTCTATTGGTACAAAAATAAGTATGAAAAAAACGTTTGTAATTTTCTTTGAAGTACTGATATGATAACGATCAGAACAATAAATAAGGCACGCAGGCGCAAAACTGACACCCAATTGGCCTTGTACAAGGAATCAAAAATCACACCGTTAAGTAATCGGTGGGTACAAAAAAAGTACGAAAAAAAAAGTTTGTAATTTTCTTTGAAGTACTGATGTGATATCGACCAGAACGATAAATAAGGCACGTCGGTGTAAACAGCATGCGAAACGGAGACCAGAATGGCCTTGTACAAGGAATCTAAAATCACACCGTTAAGTAATCATTGGTATAAAAATAGTACGAAAAAAGGTTTGTAATTATCTTTGAAGTAACGATGTGATATCGACCACAACGATAAATAAGGCACGGCGGTGCAAACGGCATGCGAAACGGACACTAGAATGGCCTTGTACAAGGAATCAAAAATCAAACCGTTAAGTACTCTATGGGTGCAAAAAAAGTACGAAAAAAACGTTTGTAATTCTCTTTGAAGTAACTATATGATATCGACCAAAAAGTTAAATAAGACAAATCGGCGTAAACGGCATCGTATAAAAAAATACGAAAAAAAGGTTTGTAATTTTCTTTGAATTACTGATGTCATATCGACCACAGCGATAAATAAGGCACGGCGGTGCAATCGGCAGGCAAAACGGACACCCGAATGGCCTTGTACAAGGAATAAAAAATCACACCGTTAATCGATGGGTACAAAAAAAGTCCGTAACAAAAGTTTGTAATTTTGTTTGAAGTACTGATGTGATATTGACAAGAACGATAAATAAGGCACGCCGGCGCATACGACATGCGAAACGGACACCCGAATGGCCTTGTACAAGGAATCAAAAATCACACCGTTAGGTACACTGTGGGTACAAAAAAAGTACGAAAAAAAGGTTTGTAATTATCTTTGAAGTAATGATGTGATATGTACCACAGCGATAAATAAGGCACGGCAGAGCAAAAGGCAGGAAAACGGAGACCCGAATGGCCTTGTAGAATGAATAAAAAATCACATCGTTAAGTAATCGATGGGTAAAAAAATGGATCGAAAAAAAGGTTTGTAATTTTTTTTGAAGTAACGATGTGTTATCGACCATTTGAAGTAACGATGTGTTATCGACCAGAAAGTTAAATAAGACACATCGGTGGAAACGACATGCAAAACGGACAACCGAATGGCCTTGTACAAGGAATCAAAAATCACACCGTTAAGCACTCTATGGGGTCAAAAAAAAAGTACGAAAAAAAATGTTTGTAATTTTCTTTGAAATACCGATGTGATATCGACCAGAATGATAAATAGGGTACGCCAGTGCAAACAGCAAGCAAAACAGAGACCAGAATGGCCTTGTACAAGGAATCAAAAATCACACCGTTAAATACTCTGTGGGTACAAAAAAAATTACGAAAAAAAGGTTTGTAATTATCTTTGAAGTACTGAATTGATATCGACCACAAAGATAAATAAGGCACGGCGGTGCAAACGGCATGCGAAACGGACACTAGAATGGCCTTGTACAAGTAATAAAAAATCACACTGTTAAGTACTTTGTGGGTACAAAAAAAGTACGATAAAAAACGTTTGTAATTTTCTTTGAAGTACTAATGTGATATCAACCAGAACGTTAAATATGGCACGGCGGCGTAAACGACATGCGAAACGGACACCCAAATGCCCTTGCACAAGGGAACAAAAATCACCCTGATAAGTAATCATTGGGTACAAAAAAAAGTACGAAAAAAACACGTTTGCAATTCTCTTTGAAGTAACTATGTGATATCGACCAGAAAGTTATATAAGACAAATCAGCGTAATCGGCATGCGAAACGGACACCTGAATGGCCTTGTACAAGGAATCAAAAAACACACCGTTAAGAAATCAGTGGGTACAAAAAAAGTTCGAAAAAAAAGGTTTGTAATTTTCTTTGAAGTAACTATGTGGTATCGACCAGAAAGTTAAATAAGACACGGCGGCGCAAACGGCAGGGAAAACGGACAACCGAATGGCTTGTACAAGGACCGTTTTGTACTCTATGGGTTCAAAAAAAAGTATGAAAAAAACGATTGTAATTCTCTTTGAAGTAACGATGCGATATCGACCACAACGATAAATAAGGCATGGCGGTGAAAACGGCAAGCAAAACAGACACCCGAGTGGCCTTGTACAAGGAATAAAAAATCACACCGTTAAGTACTCTCTGGGAACAAAAAAAGTACTAAAAAAACGTTTGTCATTCTCTTTGAAGTAACTATGTGATATCGACAAGAAAGTTAAATAAGACAAATCGGCGTAAACGGCATTTCGAAATGGACACCCGAATGACATTGTACAAGGAATCAAAAATCACATCGTTAAGTATTCTATGGGCACAAAAAAAGTACGAAAAAAACGTTTGTAATTTTCTTTGAAGTACTGATGTGATATTGACCAGAATGATAAATAAGGCACGCCGACACAAACGGCAAGCAAAACGGAGACCTGAGTGGCCTTGTACAAGGAATCAATAATCACACCGTTAAATAATATGTGGGTATAAAAAAAAAGTTCGAAAAAAAGGTTTGTAATTTTCTTTGAATTACTGATGTCATATCGACCACAACGATAAATAAGGCACGGCGGTGCAAACGGCAGGCAAAACGGACACCCGAATGGCTTTGTACAAGGAATCAAAAATCAAACCGTTAAGTAATCGGTGGGTACAAAAAAAGTATGAAAAAAAGTTTGTAATTTTGTTTGAAGTACTGATGTGATATCTACCAGAACGATAAGTAAGGCACGCCGGCGCAAACGACTTGCGAAACGGACACCCGAATGGCCTTGTACAAGGAATCAAAATTCACACCGTTAGGTACTTTACGGGTACAAAAAAAGTACGAAAAAAATGGTTTGTAATTATCTTTGAAGTAACTATGTGATATCGACCATAAAGTTAAATAAGACAAATCGGCGTAAACGGCATGCGAAACGGACACTAAAATGGCCTTGTACAAGGAATCAAAAATGACACCGTTAAGTAATCATTGGGTATAAAAAAAAAGTATGAAAAAACAAGTTTGTAATTTTCTTTGAAGTAACCATATGATATCGACCAGAAACGTTTGAATTACTTGTACAAGGCCATTCTAGTGTCCATTTTGCCTGCTGTTTACGTTTGAATTGTCTTATTTACGTTAGAATAGCCTTTTAAACGGTAGGCAAAAACAGACACTAGAATGGCCTTGTACAAGGAATTCAAACGTTTCTGGTCGATATCACATAGTTACTTCAAAGAAAATTACAAACGTTTTTTTTGCACTTTCTTTTGTCTCCACAGAGTACTTAACAGTGTGACTTTTGATACAAACGTAAACGGCAGGCAAAACGGACACTAGAATGGCTTGTACAAGGAATTCAAACGTTTTTTTTTGTACCCTGTGGGTACAAAAAAAAAGTATGAAAAAAAGGTTTGTAATTTTTTTGAAGTAATGATGTGATATCGAACAGATTGTTAAATAAGGCATGTCGGCGTAATCGGCACGAGAAACGGATACCAGAATGGCCTTGTACAAGGAATCAAAAATCACACCATTAAGTACTCCGTGGTTACAAAAAAAGTACAAACAAAGTTTTTAATTGTGTTTAAAATAACGATGTGATATCGACCAGAACAATAAATAAGGCACAGCGGCGCAAAAAACATGCAAAACGGACACACAAATTCCCTTGTAAAAGGAATAAAAAATCACACCGTTAAGTACTATATATAGGTATGGAAAAAGTACAAAATAAAAGGTTGTAATTTTCTTCAAAGGAACGATGTGATATCGACCAGAACATTAAATATGGCACGGTGGCGCGAACGGCATGCAAAACGGACACCTGAATGACCTTGTACAAGGAATCAAAAATCACAACGTTAAGGACTGTGTGGGTATGAAAAAAAGTACTAAAAAAAAGGTTGTGAATTTCTCCGAAGTAACGATGTGATATTGATCAGGACGTTAAATAAGGCAAGGCGGCGCAAACGGCATGCAGAATAGACACCCGAATGGCCTTGTACAAGGAATCAAAATTCACACCGTTAGTACTATGTGGGTACAAAAAAAGGTATGAAAAAATGTTTGTAATGTTCTTTGAAGTAACGATGTGATATCGACCAGAACGTTAAATAAGTCACGTCGGCGCAAACGGCATATGAAACGGACACCAGAATGACGTTGTACAAGGAATCAAAAATTACACCGTTAAGTACTCTGTGGGTACGAAAAAATTACAAAAAAAGTTTTAAATTTTGTTTGAAATAACAATCTGATATCAACCAATACGAAAAAGTTTTAATTTTGTTTGAAATAAGATTTTAATTTTGTTTGTACAAGGCCATTCGAGTGTCCGTTTCGCATGCCGTTTGCGCCGTCATGCCTTATTTAACGTTCTGGTCGATATCACATCGTTACTTCTAAGAAAATTATAAACTTTTTTTTCATACTTTTTTTTACCCACAGAGTATTTAACGGTGTGAATTTTGATTCTTTGTACAAGGCTATTCGGGTGTCCGTTTCGCATGCCGTTTATGCCGCCGTGCCTCATTTAGCGTTCTTGTCGATATCACATCGTTACGTCGAAGAAAATCACAACCTTGTTTTTCGTACTTTTTTAATACCCACAAAGTACTTAACGGTGTGGCTTTGGATTCCTTGTACAAGGCCATTCGGTTGTCCGTTTTGCATGCCGTTTACGCCGCCGTATCTAACGTTTTGGTCGATGTCACATCGTTACTTCGAAGTAAATTAGAACCTTTTATTTTGTACTTTTTCCATACCGATAAAGTTCTTAACGGTGTGATTGTTGATTCCTTGTACAAGGGAATTTGTGTCCTTTCAGAATGTTTTTTGCGCCTACGTGCCTTATTTATTGTTTTGGTAGATATCACTTCGTTACTTTAAACATAATTAAAACCTTTTTTGTACTAACGGAGTAGTTAATGGTGTGATTTTTGATTCCTTGTACAAGGCCATTCTGGTGTCCGTATTGCTTGCCGTTTGTGCCGCCGTGCCTTATTTATCATTTTTGTCGATATCACAACAGTACTTCAACGAAAATTAAAAACTTTTTTTTGAACTTTTTTTGTACCCACCGATGACTTAACGGTGTGATTTTTGATTCGTTGTACAAGGCAATTCGGGTGTCCGTTTCGCATGCCGTTTGCGCCACCGTGCCTTATTTAACGTTCAGGTCGATATCACATCGTTACTTCGAAGAAAATTACAACTTTCATACTTTTTTCATACCCACAAAAAACTTAACGGATTGATTTTTGATTCCTTGTACAAGACAATTCTTGTGTCCGTTTAGCATGTTTTTCGCGCCATCGTACCTTATTATCATTTTGGTAGATATCAGATTGTTATTTCAAACAAAATTTAAAAATAAAATTTGTTTTCATTGTTGTGGAGCCTCCACTTTCATTACATCGATGTGGATTTCCCCGAGAAAGAGCAATAGAACTTTTCCAGACATTTGTAATTCAGGGTCTCATTAGACAACATCTTGCTTCAAACATAGGAGTTGCTAAGAGTAATATTCGGGAAAAAGAATCCAATGTATGGGAAATTCCATCCAATATAACGGAAGAATTATAAATCTCCAAAATAATAGATAGAAAATGGCAAAAAGAGCCATTGCGACGCCCATCAAAGGAGTTGTTCCCCACCCAGGGGCTACTTTACCATATTCCCTATTGATGGTAGGGGTGAAATTTTATCTTCGGAATCTCGATTAATTGAATCTCCTGCCCCAGGGATTATCATCATATAATGAACATTGAGCACGCGGAAATGAAAACGATCCTTGAAGGCCTCAACTGTGTGAATTTTGATTCCTTGTACAACGCCATTCTGGTGTCCGTTTTGTATGTCGTTTGCGCTGACGTGCCTTATTTAACGTTCTGGTCGATATCACATCGTTACTTCAAAGAACATTACAAACCTTTTTTCATATTTTTTTTGGTACCCACAGAGTACTAACAGTGTGAATTTTGATTCCTTGTACAAGGCCATTCGGGTGTCTGTTTCGCATGCCGTTTGCGCCGCCGTGCCTTATTTAATGTCCTGAGCGATATCACATCGTTACTTCAGAGAAATTCACAACCTTATTTTTTGTACTTTTTTCATACCCACACAGCACTTAACGTTGTGATTTTTGATTCCTTGTACAAGGCCATTCAGGTGTCCGTTTTGCATGCCGTATGCGCCACCGTGCCATATTTAGTGTTCTGGTCGATATCACATCGTTCCTTCAAAGAAAATTACAACCTTTTATTTTTTACTTTTTCGATACCTATATATAGTACTTAACGGTGTGATTTTTTATTCCTTTTACAAGGGAATTTGTGTGTCCGTTTCGAATGTTTTTTGCTCCGCCGTGCCTTATTTATTGTTCTGGTCGATATCACATTGTTATTTTAAACACAATTAAAAAATTTTCTTTGTACCCACAGAGTAATTAATGGTGTGATTTTTGATTACTTGTACAAGGCAATTCTGGTATCCGTTTCTCATGCCGTTTACGCCGACATGCCTTATTTAACAATCTGTTCGATATCACATCGTTACTTCAAAAAAATTACAAACCTTTTTTTTGTACCCACAGGGTACTTAACGGTGTGATTTTTGATTCCTTGTACAAGGCTATTCTGTTGTCCGTTTTGATTGCCATTTGCGCCGCCGTGCCTTATTTATCGTTCTGGTCGATATCACATCAGTACTGAAAAGAAAATTACAAACTTTTTTTCATACTTTTTTAGTACCCACCGATTACTTAAAAGCGTGATTTTTGATTCCTTGTACAAGGCCATTCTGGTGTCCGTTTAGCTTGCCGTTTGCACCACCGTGCCTTATTTAGCGTTCTGGCTGATATCATATCATTACTTCGATGAAAATCACAACCTTATTTTCGTACTTTTTTCATACCCACAAAGTACTTAAAGGCGTGATTTTTTATTCCTTGTACAAGGCCATTCGGGTGTCCGTTTCGAATTTCGTTTGTGCCGACGTGTCTTATTTAACGTTCTGCTCGATATCACATGGTTACTTCGAAGAAAATTACAAACTTTTTTTCATATTTTTTTACCTATAGAGTACTTAATGGTGTGATTTTTTGATTCCTTGTACAAGGCCATTCGGGTGTCCATTTCGCATGCCGTTTGCGCCGCCGTGCCTTATTTAATGTTCTGGTCGACATCACATCGTTACGTCGAAGAAAATCACAACCTTATTTTTCGTACTTTTTTCATACCCAAAGATTACTTATCGGTGTGATTTTTGATTCCTTGTACAAGGCCATTCGGGTGTCCGTATTTCATGCCGTTTGCGCCGACGTGTCTTATTTAACTTTCTAATCGATATCACATCGTTACTTCAAAGAAAATTACTAACTTTTTTTCGTACTTTTTTTATACCCATAGAATACTTAACGGTGTGATTTTTGATTCCTTGTACATGTCCATTCGGGTGTCCGTTTTGCATGCCATTTGCGCCGACGTGTCTTATTTAACTTTCTGGTCGATATATCATCGTTGCTTCAAAAAAAAGTTAAAACCCTTTTTTTGTACCCACAAAGTACTTAACAATGTGATATTTGATTCCTTGTACAAGGGCATTCTAGTGTCCGTTTTGCTTGCCGTTTGTGTCGTCGTGCCTTATTTATCTTATTGGTCGATATCACATCATTACTTCAAAGATAATTGCAAACCTTTTATTTCATACTTTTTTTGTACCCACAGAGTACTTAACGGTGTGATTTTTGATACATTGTACAAGGCCATTCCGGTCTCCGTTTTGCTTGCCGCTTGCGTTGCCGTGCCTTATTTATCGTTCTGGTCGATATCACATCAGTACTTCAAAGAAAATTACAAACTTTATTTTTGTACTTTTTTGTACCCACCGATTACTTGACGGTGTGCTTTTTGATTCCTTGTACATGGCCATTCGGGTGTCCGTTTCGAATGCCGTTTGCGCCGCCGTGCCTTATTTAACGTTCCGGTCGATATCACATCGTTATTTCGAATAAAATTACGACCTTTTTTTTTTATAACTTTTTCTTACCCTCAGTGTACTTAACGGTGTGATTTTGATTCCTTGTACAAGGCAATTCTTGTGTCCGTTTCTCATGTTTTTTGCGCCGTTGTTCCTTATTTATCGTTCTGGTCGATATCACCTCGATATTTCAAATAAAATATAAAAAAAATTATATTTTTTTCGTACCCACAAAGTTCTTAACAGTGTATTTTTGATTCCTTGTATAAGGTCATTCTAGTGTCCGTTTTGATTCCTTGAACAAGGCCATTCAGGTGTACGTTTTGTGCGCCGCTGTGCCATATTTAACGTTCTGGTCGATATCACATCGGTACTTAGAAGAAAATTACAACCTTTTATTTGGTACTTTTCCATACCTATATATTTATTATTCCTTTTACAAAGGAATTTGTGTGTCCGTTTTGCATGTTTTTGCGCCGCTGTGACATATTTATTGTTCTGATCGATTTCACATCGTTACTTTAAACACAATTAAAAACCTTTTTTCAACTTTTTTTGTACCCACAGAGTACTTAATGATATGATTTTTGATTCCTTGTACAAGGCTATTCTGGTATCCGTTTTGCATGCCGTTTGCGCCGATGTTCCTTATTTATCGTTCTGGTCGATATCACATCAGTACTTCAAAGAAAATTACAAACTTTTTTCTCGTACTTTTTTTGTACCCACCGATTACTATAGTTGCACATTTCAATAGATAATCTACCATACTTGCACATTTCCATGCAAAATACACGAGACTTGCACATTTTCACGCAATATCCATGATACTTGTAAATTTTCACACGAAATACACATACTTTTACATTTCCAGAGAAGATTATTCATACTTGTACATTTCCATGCTTAGCTCTTGATGCTTGCACATTCCATAAAAAATCCACGATACTTGCACCTTTCCACGCCTAGCTCTTGATGCTTGCACATTCCACAGAAAATCCATGATACTTGCACATTTCCATAGACTATCCAATGTACTTGCACATTTCCATAGAAAATCCATGATGCGTGCACAATTCCATGCAAAGTACAAGATACTTGCACACTTTCATGCAAAATACACGATACTTTGCACATTTCCACGCAAAATACACTATACTTGCACATATCCATAGAAAATCCACTATACTTGCACATTTCCATAGAAAATCCATGATACTTGGACTTTCACATGCAAAATACATGATATTTGCACATTACAACATAAAATCCATGATACTTTCACATTTCAATGTAAAATACACGATACTTGCACATTTCCACGTAAAATACACATACTTGCTCATTTTCATTGAAAATTCTTGATACATGCACATTCCACAAAATCCACCATACTTGCACATTTCAATAAAAAATCCACCATACTTGCATATTTGCGTAGAAAATCCAGGATACTTGACTTTTCCGTGCAAAATACACGATACTTGCACATTAACACATGCAATCCACAATTATTGCATATTTCCATGAAAAACACACGATACTTGCATATTTCCATGCAAAATACATGTACTTTCAGTAGAAAATGATTGATACTTGCACATTTTCATACAAAATACTCGTACTTTAAAATTTCCACTAAAGATCTTTGATACTTGCATATTTCCACGCCGAATCCACGAACCTTGCATATTCCACAGAAAATTCATGTTACTTGCACATTTCCGTAGATAATGCACCATACTTGCACATTTCCAAAAAAATATCCATGATGCTTGTACAGTTCCATGCCAAATACACGATACTTGTACATTACCATATAAATCCATGATACTTGAACATTTCAATGCCAAATACATGATACTTGCACATTTCCTCACAAAATACACTATACTTGCACATTTCCACGCAAATATACACTATACATGCAAATTGTATAGAAAATCCACCATAATTGCACATTTCCATAGAAAATCTATGATACTTGCACTTTTCCATGCAAAATACATGATACTTGCACATTACCACCAAAAATCCATGATATTTGCACATTTCCATTCAAAAAACACGATACTTGCACATGTGCACGTGAAATCCACGATACTTGCATATTTTTATGCAAATTACACGTACTTGCACATTTCCATAGAAGATCCTAGATACTTGCACATTTCCACGCCGAATCCACGATACTTGCATATTCCACAGAAAATCCATGATATTTGCACATTTCCATAGAAAATCCAACATACTTGCACATTTCCATAGAGAATCCTTGATGCTTGCACATTTCCATTCAAAAATACACGATACTTGCACATTTCCACGCAAAATACACGATACTTGCACATTTCCACACAAAATACACTATACTTACACATTTCCATAGAAAATCCACCATACTTGCACATTTTTACAGAAAATCCATGATGCCGGCACGTTTCCGTGCAAAGTATGCGATACTAGCACATTACAACATAAAATCCACGATACTTGAACATTTCCATGCAAAATCTACAATACTTGCACATTTTCATGCAAAATACACGTACTTGCATATTTCCATTGAATATGCTTGATACTTTCACATTTCCATGCAAAATCCATGATACTTGCACATTCAACGATACTCACACGTTTCCTTAGAAAATCCATAATACTTGCACATTTCCATAGAAAATCCTTGATGCTTGCCCGTATCAAAGCAAATACACGATACTTTCACATTACCACATAAAATCCATGATACTGGCACATTTCCACCCAAAATACACAATACTTGTACATTTCCATTGAAAATACACTATACTTGCACATTTCCATAGAAAATCCACCATACTTGCACATTTCCACGGAAATACACGATGCTTGCGCATTTTCATGCAAATTACACGTACTTGCACATTTCCATAGAAGATCCTTGATACTTGAACATTTCCATGCCGAATCCATGATACTTGCACATTCCACAAAAAATCCATGATATTTGCACATTTCAATAGAAATCCAACATGCTTGCACATTTGCAAAAAGAATCCATGCTGCTTGCACGTTTCCGTGCAAAAATAAACGATACTTGCACATTTGAATGCAAAATACTTGTACTTGCACATTTCCAATGAAGATCATTGATACTTTCACATTTCCAAGCCAAATCCACGATACTGGCACATTGCCCAAAAAATCCATGATACTCGCACATTTCCATATAAAATCCCCAATATTTGCACATTTCCATAGAAAATCCATGATGCCTGCATGCTTCAATGAAAAATACATGATGCTTGGACATTACCACATAAAATAGGCAATACTTGCACATTACAACATAAAATCTACGAGACTTGCACATTTCCATGCAAATACATGATACTTGCATATTTTTATAGAAAATCCAAAATACTTGCACATTTCCATCGAAAATCCATGATGCTTGCACACTTCAATGCAAAATACACGATACTCGCACATTACCACATAAAATCCACTTCAATTGCACATTTTCATAGAAAGTCCATGAGGCTTGCACACTTTAATGCAAAATACACGATACTCGCACATTACCATATAAAATCCACTTTAATTGCACATTTCCATAGAAAGTCCATGATGCTTGCACACATCCACGTAAAATACACTATAACTGCACATTACCACATAAAATCCTTGATAGTTGCACATTTCCATGCAAAATACACCATACTTGAACACTTTCGTAGTAAATCTATCGTACTTGCACATTTCCGTGCAAAATACATGATACTTGCACAGTTCCATGTAAAATCCATGATACTTGCTAATTTTCATGCAAAGTACACGTACTTACGCATTTCCATATAAGATCCTTGATACTTGCTGTTGGAAATAAAATTTATGTTTTGATGATAATTCATCATACTTATTCAAAGTATTATCTTAACCTCATTGATGAAGTGCTGAAGCTAGCTGTTATAGTGAAAAGCTAAAATATGTCTAGAACAGAATGTTTAGGTTTTACTAGAGTCATAATTGTATAGGTTACATCAGACAAGCACTATAATAGTTAGTGTGTCATGAAACTGAAAAAGTATAAGACATTTAGAAAACTGGAAACCATCAAACTGACTCAGAATACACCTACAATAAACTTAAGAAGGTAAGTTTGCCGAGGGACATAGACTCAGTTGGCTTATCTAGAAGTATGAAAAAATGAGGGTTCAAACTCAGTAGATGAAGAACTGAGGGACACAGACTCAGTTATTGAAGATTGAAGAACTGATGGTTCAAACTCAGTTATGAGGATTATAAGTTGAGACTGTAAAATTAGACTTCAGGCAAGATTGTGGTGACCTGAACTGACTTTATGGATCTTGTATGAAGACCTAAGAATCATAAGGACAATGACCTCTTAGATGATAATGAGTCATGGTGTACTCTGATTAAGTCAATTATAATCAGATGAAAAACTGGAGTACTGATATTTGAAGAAGAGTAAAATCTCAGTTAACACTCCAAGTTAGTCAAGAAACTGACAAATGATAAACTCAGTATAAAACTGATAAGGAAACTCAGTTTTATATGTCAGTCATCCAACAAGCTGATAGTACAGTCGAACATTATAATGGAAGCAATTCTATTGGATGAAATACTGACACAGCAGAAAGGTCAGAAATTATATCCGTTACAAGATAGACGTTGATACAATTCGAATTCAAGCCAAATGAACGTTGGACCTCACACTATAAATAGAGGACTTTGCTCCAAGGATAAAAAAGGAGGAATACACGAATTAAGAACAATCAGAATTAACAAGTGCATTAGTCATTCGAATTGATATCATCTCTGCGCTTTGCTATCATCTCTGCGCTATAACAAGATCAAATCAAGAATTTCTTCAAGTGTTCAAGCTACAAAGAATTTATCAAGAATCAGACACTTTGAAGAACCACAAACAAGAATCAATTTATTGATTCTCAACCCTACTTTGATTCTACATCAAAGGTTTAGACTGTGAAGCAAACCGGGAAGTTTTTGCCAAGAACAGTTGTTACAAGCAGTCGGGGCAGACTGTGTTTGTGGTGGTAGCTGGTAAAGAGGCAATTCAACCATCCAAGGACCAGTGTTCAAGCAATTGAAGAGCAGCAATTCTACTTGTTCTACAACTGTTTAGATAGTGAAGCTAGGGATTAGCCAAGGACTATTGTTTAGTACTTTTTGTAACAGTTCACATCAAGAAGTTCTAGTGGAATTTTACTCCGCACCATAGGGGAAGAGAGGACGTATAGGATTACACCACCTGGAACCTCTATAATATTCGCCTTATTTACTTTACGCATTTATTTAGTTACTCAGCATTTACTTACAACATTTTGATAGTTGATTGTTATACACTTCACAGTTCACAAACTGACATTCATCAGAATTCAGTTTACCACACTCAGCTTTCATAAAAGAATAACAAGATCAAGAAAAAGGCTAGAATTATATCCACTGCCAGTTGACTCAGGTTTTGCTTAAGTCAGCTTAACTCCACACAAGTTTTAACAGAACCTTAATTTGATTTAAATCCAGTTTAGGGAAAGTTTTTGGTGACAAGTTTATTCACCCCCCCTCTAAACTTGTGTTAGCCTTTCGAAGGGACCAACAATTGGTATCGGAGCAGTCTTTCTTTGATAAGATATCATTTGCTCTATATCTCCTCTAGTTGTTCTCATTTGAAAGCTCAGTTCCAGTTAATTTACTATCAGTCTTCAATCACTCACAATGGATAACAATCAGTATGCAAGACAAATGCTCATGTGCAACATGGACAGATTTGATGAATATAAACATCGTATGCAGGCTTTTCTAGCGGATACTTATGATGAAATGATGGATGTACTCACAGATGGACCAATTCAGATCACTCATATGCAAACTGATGGTGAGAGACAAATTCGAGTTCCAAAGCCCAAATCCGAATGGACCAGTGATGATCGCAAGCGAAACAATCTCAACAATGTTGCTATGGACTTTATCCTCAGAACTCTTGACAGCAATATGTATTTGAAGGTGAAAGAATGCACAACTGCTAAGGAAATATGGGACAAACTACAACTAGTTTGTGAAGGAACATATTCAATCAAGGAAAACAAAATTTCTATTGCAAAACAAAAGTTTGAGAATTTCAAGATGAAATCCGGAGAAACCATTGACCAAATGGAGACAAGATTCAGTGCTATCATGGATGAATTAGATCTTCTCAAGATTGAATACTCAAAGAAAGTTATCAATACAAGAATCTTGAAGGCATTACCAATGTGCTGGAAAATGAAAGTCACTGCTATGGAAGAATCTTGAAGACTTGACATAGAGGATTCATTCAAAATCTTCTCAGATTCGAAAGCTTATGAATTCAGTGAAGATTTTACAAGTACAGCTGCAATAATCAAAGCTCTGGAAGAACCAAAGACCACAGCACCTGCAGCAGCATCAAATGATAATCAAGAAAACTCATGAAGCAATCTTCATGAACTGGATGAGATGGAAGAACAGATGGCTCTAATGATGAACAGAATTCGAAGGATGAAGAGCGGACACCCAGTCACTCAGAAGTTCATTAAGAGGACTCCTGAGAAAAGAAAAGACGATGAATATCTCTGTTTCAACTGCAAGAAACCTGGACATTATAAAGCTAAATGTCCAGAACTGACCAAGAAGACTCCACCAAGAAGAGTTGGTAGAAGAGCACTCCTTGCTGGAGATGAGTCAGATTATGAAGCTGGTACTGAAAGACTATCAGATGACACCGCGTTAATGGCACACATGGAAGATCCAAATGAGGTATGTGAATCCAATTCTAAATACTCTTTAGCTCAAATTTCCATGCAAAATGCATGTTCTTCGACTGTTGACTCCAATCCAAAAAATCTAGAATTATAGGAAACACTTGACGAATTGATGAATCAGCTAGTAACTATTCAAGCTGGTTATGAATCAATTAAAGCTGAGAAAGAGAATCTAATTCTTGAAGTTGAAAGATTGAAGTCTAAACTAAAAATGTTGAAACTGACTAAAACTGATAAAGAAAAGATTTAGTATCAGCCCACTGCATCGGCAGCAGCAACTGAATCATTTGCTCAATCAAGTTCAGTTACTGGATTCAAATTAGGAAAGCCGTATGGAGACAAGACGGGTTTAGGATTTGATACACAGCATTCTTCCAAGGATAGAACCAGCAAAGCTGCTGAACCTAGTACCAAAACTGGTATTAAGTTTGTAGCCGAGCAACTTCCACAAACTGAGAAAATTGCTGAACCAGTAAAGCCAGTATCACATAGGATAAATCATTTTTCCAAGAAAACAACTGGATCTACCAACAAGGGTAAACCAAATGATAAATCAGCCGTATCTTGAGAATACCGAACTGGGAAATCAACTACCAGAGCCACAAAAACCAATCAAGTCATGAACCAGAAAAATTACAATCAAAGTAAATCCAAGAATGTCAATCATTCAAAGATTCACACATTCAGGGGGAAAGGAAGATTATATCCCATTGATGATGATTGGAATTTTACTGCATCTACTAATAAAACTGTTATTATCAATTATTCCAGACAGAGAACTTATCACAAGTTTCAGTACAAAACTCAGCAGAGAGCTAATCTCAGTTCTCAGCAAAAGTTCCAGTACCAAGGTCAGTCTAGACCTCAGTACAAAAGGAATGATGATTACTATTCAAGTTTTAATAATAGAAAGCATGATGGAAATAAAATTCATCAAAAGATTTGAGAGATCATATAAATAAGACACAGTCCAAACATAGATACTATGGGAGTGTGGCTTACATATATGAAAACAAGTGCAACAATATCCGAAGAATACCTAAAGGATATATCAGAGTTGTACTGACAACTGACCCTCATGGACCCAAACTGAGTTGGGTACCTAAAATTATTTATTTTTTATTGCAGGATATTTGGTACTTTGACAGTGGTTGCTCTAGGCACATGACAAAGAGTAAAGACTGTCTCAGTAATTTTATTGCAAAAGATGGACCAAAAGTTAATTTTGGAAGTAAAGACAAACCTGGATACACCAAAGGTTATGGCACCTTAATCAGGAATGGACTTACAATCAAGAATGTATCTTATGTAGAAGGATTACACTACAATCTACTCAGCACCAGTCAATTTAGTGACATGGGATACAAAGTTACTTTTGACAAAGAATTTTGCGTTGTCGTCAGCGAATCAGCTTATCAAGTTGTCTTAGCCGGAAGAAGAAAAGAAAATATGTATGTAGTAGACTGGACAACAGCCATTGCTGAAACTTGTTTGCTTTGTGCATACCAAACTTGTTTGCTATGGCACAAGAAACTGAGTCATCTTAACTTTGATGACATCAACACACTTGTTAAGAAACAGTTAGTCATTGGACTACCGGAATCTCATTTAAGAAGGACAGCTTATGTGATGCTTGTCAACAAGGAAAGCAAACAAAAGCATGTTTCAAGACCAAGTCTCAGCATTCAACAACCAGACATCTGGAACTACTACACATGGATTTATTTGGACCTATCACACCAATTAGTATCAGTGGAAAGAAATATACATTGGTGGTAGTAGATGATTTTTCAAGGTACACTTGGGTAATCTTCTTAACCAAGAAAAGTGATACCAAGCAAAGACTTACAGAATTACTCAAGAGACTTCAGAATCAAAAAGGAGTATCAGTTGTGAAAATAAGATCAGATAAGGGAACTGAATTCCTCAACAATGTGATTATTGAATATTGTGAAGAAAATGGTGTTTTACACCAACTTGCTGCCACAAGAACACCTTAACAGAATAGTGTAGCTGAAAGAAGAAACAGAACACTCAAAGAAGCATGAAGGACTATGATCTATGAAGCAAAACTACCTGAAAGATATTGGGCAGAAGCAGTTAACACAGCTTGTTACACACAGAATAGAGCTCTCATGAACAAAAGGCATGAGAAGACCCCTTATGAAATTTGGAATGGAAGAAAACCAATGTTTCCTACTTTCATGCTTTTGGAAGAAAATGCTTCATACACAACAATGGAAAAGATCAACTTCATGTTTTTCAGCCCAAAGCTGATGAAGGAATTTTTCTAGGATATTCAAGTGTCAGCAAAGCTTTTAGAGTACTAAACAAAAGGACACTCAAGCATGAAGAATCAATTCACGTAGTATTTGATGAACCAAACTTCCCTGGTGAAACAACTGAAGAAAGACTAGAACCAGTTTCTCAGTCTCAGTTACCTCTCGCCAGAATCAGTTGTTGTTGACATTGGAAGACTACAGATTTCAGAATCTTCAGATCCAGATCAGTCTCAGTTTCCAAATACTCAAGAAACCACACATGAACTACATGTTTCTGATCCAACTGAAGAAATTCAAGAACCTGCTCTTGAAGAACCAGTCGAACAAGATATAGATCCTTTGATGCAAGCACCCACATATCAATGGATGAGATATCACCATGAAGAACAAGTTATTGGTGATACTCAAACTGGCGTTCGAACAAGACATCAACTAGATGCAATGATTGCATATTTTCTATCTCATTCTGAACCTAAGGAAATAGAAGAAGCTTTGAAAGATCCAGATTGGATACTAGTTATGCAAGACGAACTGAACGAGTTCGAAAGAAATCAAGTATGGGAATTGGTAGAAAGGCCAGCTCATGTGAATATCATTGGAACCAAATGGGTTTTCAGAAACAAACTTGATGAAGATGGGAATATCATCAGAAACAAATCTAGACTTGTAGCTAAAGGATACTCTCAAGCAGAAGGCATAGACTTTGATGAAACCTACGCACCAGTTGCAAGATTGGAAGCAATCAGACTATTTCTTGCCTTTGCAGCTTATAAGAAATTCAAAGTTTACCAAATGGATGTTAAAAGCGCATTCTTGAATGGAATTCTTGAAGAAGAAGTATATGTTCAACAACCACCTGGATTTGAAATCAAAGATCAAGCTGATAAAGTTTTCAGACTAAGGAAAGCTCTTTATGGACTAAAGCAAGCACCAAGAGCTTGGTATGAAACTCTATCTCAGTTTCTAGTAGATAATGGATTCATCAAAGGGACTATAGACAAAACATTGTTCAGAATGAAAAATGGTGAAAACACTCTACTTGTCCAAATTTATGTTGATGACATTATTTTTGGATCGGAAGATGAACAATTATGTGAGAAATTTGCAAGTTTGATGAAAAGCAAATTCCAAATGAGTATGATGGGAGAATTGAATTACTTTCTTGGATTACAAGTTAAACAATTAGATGATGGAATTTTCATTCACCAAACCAAGTATACAAGAGAGCTTATCAAAAAGTTTGGTATGGAAAAATCAACTGGAATTTCAACACCAATGGGGACCAACATCAGATTAGATGAAGACAAAGACGGCAAAGATGTTGATCAAACACTTTACAGAAGGATGATTGGAAGCTTACTCTATCTTACAGCAAGTAGGCCAGATATATCATTTACTGTTGGTGTATGTGCAAGATTTCAGTCAAAACCAAAGGAAAGTCATCTCACAGTTGTGAAAAGAACATTGAAATAGATGAAAGATACAGTTGGTGTTGGAATATGGTATTCAAAAGAAGGAGAATTCAAGCTAATATCTTATTCAGACTCAGATTATGCAGGATGCAAAGCGGACAGAAAAAGCACATCAGGCACATGTCAGTTACTAGGAAATAGACTTGTGTCTTGGTTTAGCAAAAAGCAAAACTCAATCTCAACTTCTACAGCTGAAGCTGAATATATAGCAGCTGAAAGTTGTTGTGCTCAAGTTTTATGGATTAGACAGCAATTAAGGGATTATGGGATAGAAGAAGGAATGATTCCCATAATGTGTGATAACATAAGTGCAATTGCAATCACTAATAATCCAGTTCTACACTCAAAGACAAAGCACATTGATGTGCGTCACCACTTCATAATAGATCATGCAGAGAAAAAGGATACCACAGTTCTTTATGTACCTACTGAAGATCAGTTGGCAGATATCTTTACAAAGCCATTGGACAAAGACAGATTTGCCAAACTAAGAACTGAATTGGGGATAATCAAAGTCAGTTGAAATCAGTTAAGCCAGAAATTCGTCAAGGGGATTAATCTTTGTTATGCTGGGTGCGCTCACTTAACAGATTAGTCATTGACATCAACCATTTCAAACTGATCAACTAGAACTGACAGACTTTACTGAAACTGAATATTTTGACGAAACTGAAAGTTACTTCTAAAACTGACTTCAGTCTCAGTTTCTATTCCAGTCAACTTAAGTCAAAGGTTGATAAGATAAAAGCGACAGCGGTTATATCGCATTTAATAACGGCAGTTTACTTTTGTCAGAATATGATGCGTATACACCCCAATACTGTCAAAACAGTACATGCCTTGGTTACCCAAACCATCATGGAATTTGAAAAGTTGTACTAACCAACCGTCAGTACACTACCCTATATATTCAACCTCCATTCACACTTCATAAAAATTAAAATCAGATTTTTCAAACCCAAATTTTTCTCAGATTCAATCTCTGTGTTCACACCCAGACATGGCCACTTCAAAGAAGTCACAAGAAGAAAGACTATTGACAGAGCTAGATGAATTTTCATTCGAAATTTATGAAGCTATGTGTCAAAACACTCTGTTAGCAAGTCACATCTACGTGAAGATTCAAAAGCAACCAGGATTAAGGAATATTCTGGAGGTTACATTCAAAGAATAACGTGACTTGGAAGGTATTTGCAATTCTGGCAAAATATGTGTTTGGTAAGAGACTTCTTAATGACAACAGTTAGTGGAGATCGCATTGCTATCAATGAAAGAGTCATGAGGTCACTTTTTGCCTTCACAAATTCATCTGTGACATCAACAGATTTGTCTACACTACCATTGGATAGGACTACATTTCTAAAGAAGCTAACTTTTTCTATGGAACCAATAGAAATTGGTATCCATGTTGACAAAATCAAGCCAGAATTTGGACACCTCAGCAGATGGCTCAGCAAGCATGTCATTGGAAAATCCAAAGGAATCAGTACACTATCTGAAGAGAGTATTTATCTGATGAACATAATTTAGGATGAAATAGAATTCAATTGGGCAGGTTATATAGTCAATCAGATAAATAAGCAACATATATCAGCCGACCTACATGCAACCCATGCTTTGGTAGGTCAGCTGTATGATGCCAAAAAGGGGGAAGCAGAAGAAGAAAATCTGAAATTACTTAGAGAAATGAAGCGACTTGAAGACGAATTGGAAAGATACAAATCAGATCCTAAGTTCTTAAAGAAAGAGCTAACTGACGAGTGGCTCATTGTGAAATACAGTCAACCTAGAGATCGGAGAGCTACTCTTACAAAGGATCTGTGGATGGAGTTTATCAAAGATCACAATCCTATCAAAGCCAAGTACAAGGACAGGACAACTGAAGCATCCTTGAACTACTTCTTATCTGATGTATCCTCAAAGCAGAAAATGGCACAATATAAGAAGAATTAGAGGATTGATGATAAACTGAAGATTAAAGACAAAACCGAACAAATGAAAGCTGATGTAGTAGAATTTGAAAAATACTACTTGAAAGAATCAGACTTAGCGAAGTTATTTCTATGGAGAAGATGTAAAGAAGGAAGTCAAGTTGACTACAACAAGACATTTTCAAAGGAAGACTCCAAGCTAGAAAATGAATATCATTTGTATGACAATGAGATGAAGTACATTTCAGTAAAGAAAAAGCTTAGTCTTTAATCACATGTATTTGGACTAAATGTAACTATTCCAGTTTTTGCTCATTCTAATGAAATCCAGTTTTCCAGTTTTACATTGTTTTGATCTTTAAGCTTTTCTTTTAGGGAGAGTTTTGGCATCATAAAAAAGGGGGAAATTGTTGGAAATAAAATTTATGTTTTGATGATAATTCATCATACTTATTCAAAGTATTATCTTAACCTCATTGATGAAGTGCTGAAGCTAGCTGTTATAGTGAAAAGCTAAAAGATGTCTAGAACTGAATGTTTAGGTTTTACTAGAGTCTGATAATGGTATAGGTTACATCAGACAAGCAATGTAATAGTTAGTGTGTCGTGAAACTGAAAAACTGGAAGACATTTAGAAAACTGGAAACCATCAAACTGACTCAGAATACACCTACATTAAACTGAAGAAGGTAAGTTCGCTGAGGGACACAGACTCGGTTGGCTTATCTAGAAATATGAAGAAATGAGGGTTCAAACTCAGTAGATGAAGAACTGAGGGACACAGACTCAGTTATTGAAGATTGAAGAACTGAGGGTTCAAACTCAGTTATGAGGATTATAAGTCGAGACTGTAAAGTTAGACTTCAGGCAAGATTGTGGTGACCAGAAATGACTTTATGGATCTTGTATGAAGACCTAAGAATCATAAGGACAATGAATTCTTAGATGGTAATGAGTCATGGTGTACTCTGATTAAGTCAATTATAATCAGCTGAAAAACTGGAGCACTGATATTTGAAGAAGAGTAAAATCTCAGTTAACGCTCCAAGTCAGTCAAAAAACTGACAAATGATAAACTCAGTATAAAACTGATAAGGAAACTCAGTTTTATATGTCAGTCATCCAACAAGATGATAGTACAGTCGAACGTTATAAAGGAAGCAATTCTATTGGATGAAATACTGACACAGCAGAACGGTCAGAAATTATATCCGTTACAAGATAGACGTTGATACAATTTGAATTCAAGCCAAATGAACGTTGGACCTCACACTATAAATAGAGGACTTTTCACCAAGGATAAGAAATGAGGAATACACGAATTAAGAGCAATCAGAATTAACAAGTGCATTAGTCATTCGAATTGCTATCATCTCTGCGCTATAACAAGATCAAATCAAGAGTTTCTTCAAGTGTTCAAGCTACAAAGAATTTATCAAGAAATAGACACTTTGAAGAACCACAAACAAGAATCAATTTATTGATTCTCAACCCAACTTTGATTCTACATCAAAGGTTTAGACTGTGAAGCAAACCGGGAAGGTTTTTCCAAGGACAGTTGTGACAAGCAGTCGGGGCAGACTGTGTTTGTGGTGGTAGCTGGTGAAGAGGCAATTCAACCCACCAAGGACTAGTGTTCAAGCAATTGAAGAGCAGCAATTATACATGTTCTACAACTATTTAGATTGTGAAGCTAGGGATTAGCCAAGGACTATTGTTTTGGACTTTTTGTAACAGTTCACCTCAAGAAGTTCTATTGGAATTTTCCTCCGCACCACAGGGGAAGAGAGGACGTACATGATTACACCACCTAGAACCTCTATAATATTCACCTTATTTACTTTACGCATTTATTTAGTTACTCAGCATTTACTTACAACATTTTGATAGTTGATTGTTATACACTTCACAGTTCACAAACTGACATTCATCAGAATTCAGTTTACCACACTCAGCTTTCATAAAAGAATAACAAGATCAAGAAAAAGGCTAGAATTAAATCCGCTGCCAGTTGACTCAGTTTTTGCTTAAGTCAGTTTGACTTAATCTCAGCTCAGTCAGCTTAACTCCACACAAGTTTTAACAGAACCTTAATTTGATTTAAATCCAGTTTAAGGAAAGTTTTTGGTGACATGTTTATTCACCCCCCCCCTCTAAACTTGTGTTAGCCTTTCCAAGGGACCAACACTTGCACATTTCCATACCAAATCCACGATACTTGCACATTCCACAAAAAATCCATGACACTTGCACATTTCCATAGAAAATCCAACATACTTGCACATTTCCATAGAAAATCCATGATGTTTGCACGCTTCCATGCAAAAATACATGATACTTGCACATTTCCATGCAAAATACACTATACTTGCACATTTACATAGAAAATCCACCATATTTGCACATGTCCATAGAAAATCCATGATGCTTGCACGTTCCCATGCAAAATACGTGATAGTTGCACATTACAATATAAAATACATGATACTTACACATTTCCATTCAAAATACACGTACTTGCTCATTTTCATAGAAAATCTTGATACTTCCACATTTCCACACCAAATCCACGGTACTTGCACATTCCATAGAAAATCCACATTACTTGCACATTTCCAGGAAAATCCATGATACTTGCACTTTTCCATGCAAAATACATGATACTTGCACCTTACCACATAAAATCCACGATACTTGCATATTTCCATTCAAAATACACGTTACTTGCACATTTCCATGCAAAATCCACGATACTCGCACATTTTCATGAAAATTACACGTACTTGCATATTTCCATAGAAGATCCTTGATACTTGCACATTTCCATGCTGAATCCATGATACTTGAACATTCCACAGAAAATCCATGATATTTGCACATTTCCATAGAAAATCCAACATACTTGCACATTTCCATAGAGAACCCATGATTCTTGCACGTTTCCATGCAAAAATACTCGATGATTGCACGTTCCCGCACAAAATGCACGATACTTGCATATTTCCACACAAACTACACTATACTTGCACATTTCCATAGAAAATCCAGCATATGAAGTGAACCGGGAAAGGTTGAGTTGATTTAAATTTTGATCGTGGAATTGAAGGTATTTGGGATAGGTCCTTGACACAACGACAACCTGTGTGGAAGCACCTTGGAATCAATAAGCTCATTGACACAATCACAACTTGTGTGAAAGCACCTTGGAATTACCTTAACACTTAGAAAACCTGCTTCTAAGCACCTTGGTATTTTGGGATTTCCACAAGGATTGCTTAAGTCCTTGATAAATCCTAAACCTTAGAATTATCTTTCCAGAGTAACTCAACGCACACTTTAAAAGTGAAATATAATTGTATATTGATCAAAAGCTGAATTTCAAGTTACAATAGTCTTGGCTATTTATAGGACAAATAATGATAGAAAAATAAGATGAAAAGTTTTCCTCAAATAACTAAAAAGGTGGCGCCATTATTTACTAGATTCATTTGCATCATGAATCAATGTATCTTAAATAAATGCTTGGACTCTTGAAATCTTGATTCATGCATCTTGGTTCAATGTATTTTGCTTTTCCAAAACTTGACTTCTTCACTTAAAAAGCTAGCTAAAGTGGCACCATATTGTCCTCCAAATTCATCCAATTTTTTGTCATTTATTTAACTAATATTGAATAATAAAATATATAATATAATACCATAATAAGGGCCTTAATGCTGGGTCATTATTCAGGCAGCCCACAAGCATAAATAATGGACTTGGTTACTTCACAATCTTCATCATTGGACTTGGACTCTTGCATTAATACTTGGGCTAATTTTTCCAAAGATTTTAGTCTCTTTTGCGTTAATTTTCTTTGAAGTACTGATGTGATATCGACTAAAACGATAAATAAGGCATGGCGGCGCAAACGGTAAGCAAAACGGATATCAAAATGGCCTAATCACACCGTTAAGTACTCTGTGGGTATAAAAAAAGTACGAAAAAAGGCTTGTAATTTTCTTGAAGTAACAAAGTGATATCGACCAGATTGTTAAATAAGGCTCGTCGGCGCAAACGGCATACGAAACGGATACCAGAATGGCCTTGTACAAGGAATCAAAATCACACCATTAAGTACTCTGTGGGTAAGAAATACAAAAAAAAGTTTTTAATTATGTTTAGAGTAATGATGTGATATCAACTAGAGAAATAAATTAGGCACGGCGGCGCTAAAAACATGCAAAAGAGACACACAAATTCCCTTGTAAAAGGAATCAAAAATCACACCGTTAAGTACTATATATGTATGGAAAAAGTACAAAATAAAAAGGTTGTAATTTTCATCGAAGTAACGATGTGATATCGACCAAAACGTTAAATATGGCACGGCGGCGCAAAAGGCCTGCAAAACGGACACCTGAATGGCCTTGTACAAGGAATCAAAAATCACACCCGATAAGTACTATATGGGTACAAAAAAAATTCAAAAAATTTTTAAATTTTGTTTGAAATAACGATGTGATATCAACAAGAATGATAAATAAGGTACGGCGGCGCAAAAAACATTGCAAAACGGACAAAAGAATTGCCTTGTACAAGGAATCAAAAATCACACCGTTAATTACGGTGTGGGTAAGGAAAAAGTATGAAACAAAGTCGTAATTTTCTTCTACGTAACGATGTGATATTGACTGGAACGTTAATAAGGCACGGCAGCCCAAACGGCATGCAAAACGGACACCCGAATGGCCTTGTACAAGGAATCAAAAATCACACCGTTAAGTAATCGATGGGTACAAAAAAAGTACGAAAAAAAATATGTAATTTTTTTTGAAATACTGATGTGATATCGACAAGAACGATAAATACGGCACGGAGGCGCAAACGGCAATCAAAACGGACACCAGAGTGGCCTTGTACAAGGAATCAACAATCACACTGTTAAGTACTCTGTGGGTACAAAAAAAGTATGAAAAAGGGTTTGTACTTTACTTTGAAGTAACGACGTGATATCGACCAGGTTGTTAAATAAGGCACGTCGGCGGAAACGACATGCGAAACGGACACCAGAATGTCCATTTACAAGGAATAAAAAATCACATCATTATGTACTCTGTGGATACAAGAACAAAAAGAAGTTTTTAATTTTTTTTAAAGTACAGATGTAATATCCACCAGAACCATAAATAAGGCATTGCGATGCAAAAAACATGCAATACGGACACACAAATTCCCATGTACAAAATAAAAGGTTGTAATTTTCTTCGAATTAACGATGTGATATCAACCAGAACGTTAAATAAGGCACTCCGGCGCAAACGGCATGTAAAATGGAACTGAATGGCCTTGTACAAGTAATCAATAATCACACCGTTTAGTACACTGTGGATTAAAAAAAAGTATGAAATTTTTTTTGTAATTTTATATGATGTAACGATGTGATATCGACCCGAATGTTAAATAAGGCACGTCGGCGCAAACGGCATGCGAAACGGACACCCGAATGGCCTTGTACAAGGAACCAAAAATCACACCTTTAAGTACTCTGTGGGTAAGAAAAGTGTATGAAACAAATGTCATAATTTTCTTCGATGTAACGATGGGATATCGACCAGAACGTTAAATAAGGTACGGCGGTGCAAACGGTATGGAAAACGGACACCCGAATGGCCTTGTGCAATGAATAAAAAATCACACCGTTAAGTAATCGGTGGGTACGAAAATAATACGAAAAAAAGGTTTGTAATTTTCTTTGAAGTACAGAAGTGATATCGACCAGAACAATAAAATAAGGCCCGGTGGCGCAAACGGCAAGCAAAACGGAGACCAGAATGGCCTTGTACAAGGTATCAAAATTCACACCATTACGTTCTCTATGGGTACAAAAAAAGTATGAAAAAAAGAAGTTTGTAGTTCTCTATGAAGTAATGATGTGATATCGACCAAAACGACAAATAATGCACGGCGGCGCAAACGGCAAGCAAAACAGACACTAGAATGCCCATAGACAAGGAATCAATAATCAAGTTGTTAAGAACTCTGGGGGTACAAAAAAAGTACGAAAAAAGGTTTGTAGTTTTCTTTGAAGTAAAAATGTGATATCGACCAGAATGTTAAATAAGACACGTCAGCACAAACGGCATGAAAAACGGACACCCGAATGGCCGTGTACAAGGAATCAAAAATCACACCGTTAAGTAGTCTATAGGTATAAAAAAAGTCTGAATTTTTTTTTGTAATTTTCTTTGAAGTAATGATGTGATATCGACCAGAAAGTTAAATAAGACACGTGGGCACAAACGTCATGCAAAACGGACACCCGAATGGCCTTGTACAAGGAATCAAAAATCACATCGTTAAGTAATCTGTTGGTAAAAAAATATGAAAAAAAGTTTGAAATTTTCTTCGAAGTAACAATGTGATATCGACCAGAACGTTAAATAGGCACGTCGGCGCAAATGGCATGCGAAACGGACACCTGAATGGCCTTGTACAAGGAATCAAAAATCACGCCGTTAAGTACTTTTTGTGGGTATGAAAAAACTACGAAAAATAAGGTTGTGATTTTCTTCGAAATAACGATGTGATATCAATCAGAACGTTAAATAAGACACGGAGGCACAAACGGCAAGCGAAACGCACACCCGAATGGCCTTGTACAAGGAATCAAAAATCACACCATTAAGTAATCGGTGGTAACCAAAAAAGTACGAAAAAAAAGTTTGTAATTTTCTTTGAAGTACTGATGTGATATCGACCAGAACGATAAATAAGGCATGGCAGCGCAAATGGCAAGCAAAACGGACATCAAAATGGCCTAATCACACCGTTAAGTACTCTGTGGGTATAAAAAAAGTACGAAAACAAGCTTTGTAATTTTCTTGAAGTAACAATGTGATATCGAACAGATTGTTAAATAAAGCACGTCGGCACAAACGGCATATGAAACGGATACCAGAATGGCCTTGTACAAGGAATCAAAAATCACACCATTAAGTACTCTGTGGGTAAAAAAATAAAAAAAAAAGTTTTTAATTGTGTTTGGAGTAATGATGTGATATCGACTAGAGAAATAAATTAGGCACGGTGGCGTTAAAAACTTGCAAAACAGACACACAAATTCCCTTGTAAAAGGAATCAAAAATCACACCGTTAAGTACAATATATGTATGAAAAATGTACAAAATAAAAAGGTTGTAATTTTCATCGAAGTAACGATGTGATATCGACCAAAACATTAAATATGGCACGGCGGCGCAAAAGGCCTGCAAAACGGACACCTGAATGGCCTTGTGCAAGGAATCAAAATCACACCGATAAGTACTATATAGGTACGAAAAAAGTTCAAAAAAGTTTTAAATTTTGTTTGAAATAACGATGTGATATCGACCAGAATGATAAATAAGGTACGGCGGTGCAAAAAAATGCGAAACGGACACAAGAATTGCCTTGTACAAAGAATCAAAAATCACACAGTTAATTATGGTGTGGGTAAGGAAAAAGTATGAAAAAAGTCATAATTTTCTTCGACATAACGATGTGATATCGACCAGAACGTTAAATAAGGCACGGTGTCCCAAACGGCATATGAAACAGACACCCGAATGGCCTTGTACAAGGAATCAAAAATCACACCGTTAAGTAATCGGTGGGCACAAAAAAAGTACAAAAAAAAATTTGTCATTTTTTTGAAGTATATCGACCAGAACAATAAATATGGCACGGTGGTGCAAACGGCAATCAGGTTGTGATTTTCTTCGAAGTAACAATGTGATATCGACGAGAACGTTAAATAAGGCACGGCGGCGCAAACGGCATGCGAAACGGACACCCGAATGGCCTTGTACAAGGAATCAAAAAGCACACCGTTAAGTACTCTATATGTAAAAAAATATGAAATAAAGTTTGTAATTTTCTTCGAAGTAACAAAGTGATATCGACCAGAACGTAAAATAAGGCACGTCGGCGCAAATGGAATGCGAAACGGACACCCGAATGGCCCTGTACAAGGAATCAAAAATCACACCGTTAAGTACTTTGTGGGTATGTAAAAAGTACGAAAAATAAGGTTGTGATTTTCATCAAGTAAATGATATGCTATCGACCAGAACGTTAAATAAGGCACGGAAGCGCACACGGCATGCAAAACGGACACCAGAATGGCCTTGTACAAGTAATCAAAAATCACACCATTAAGTAATCGTTGGGTGGGTACAAAAAAAGTACAAAAAGAAAGTTTGTAATTTTCTTTAAAGTAACGATATGATACCGACTAGAACAATAAATAAGGCACGACGGCTTAAAAAACATGCAAAACGGACACCCAAATTCCATTGTACAAGGAATCATAAATCACATCATTAAGTACAAAATAAAAGGTTGTATTTTCTTCGAAGTAAATATGTGATATCGGCCAAAACTTTAAATAAGGCACGGCGGCGCAAACGGCATGCAAAACGTACACCTGAAGGGCCTAGTACGAGGAATCAAAAATCACACCGTTTAGTACTCTATGGGTATGAAAAAAGTATGAAAAAAAGGTTGTGATTTTCTTCGAAGTAACAATGTGATATCGACCAGAACGTTAAATAAGGCAAGACGGTGCAAACGGCATGCGAAACGGACTCCTGAATGGCCTTGTACAAGGAATCAAAATTCACACCATTAAGTACTCTGTGGGTAAAAAAAATATGAAAAAACGTTTGTAATTTTCTTCGAAGTTACATTGTGATATCGACCAGAACTTTAAATAAGGCACGTCGGCGCAAACGGCTTGCTAAACAGAAACCCAGATGGCCTTGTACAAAGAATCAAAAATCACACCGTCAAGTACTATGGGGGTATGAAAAAAGTACAATATATTTTTTAATTTTTTTTTAAAGTAACACTGTGATATCGACCAAAACAATAAATAAGGCACTGAGGCGCAAAAAACATGCAAAACGGACACTCAAAGTCCATTGTACAAGGAATCAAAAATCACACGGTTAAGTAATATATAGGTATGGGAAAAGTACAAAATAAATGGTTGTAATTTTCTTCGAAGTAAAGATGTGATATCGGCCAGAACGTTAAATAAGGCACGGCGGCGCAAACGGCATGCAAAACGGAATCCTTAATGGCCTTGTACAAGGAATAAAAAATCACACCGTTAATTACCTATGGGTACAAAAAAAGTATGAAAAACAAGGTTGTGAATTTCTTTGAAGTAACGATGTGATATCGATCAGAACGTTAGATAAGGCACGGCGGCGCAAACGGCATGCAAAACGGACACCCGAATGGCCTTGTACAAGGAATCAAAAATCACACCGTTAAGTACTTTGTGTGTATTAAAAAAGTATGAAAAATAAGGTTATGATTTTTTTTGAAGTAATGATGTGATATCGACCAGAACGTTAAATGAGGCACGTCGGCGCAAACGGCATGCGAAACGGACACTAGAATGGCCAAGTACAAGGAACCAAAAATACACCGTTAAGTACTCGGTGGGTACAAAAAAAGTATAAAAATAGTTGTTAATTGTGTTTGAAATAACGATGTGATATCAACCAGAACGATATATAAGGCACATCGGCGCAAAAAACATGAGAAACGGACACAATAATTTCCTCTTACAAGGAATCAAAAATCACACCGTTAAGTACTCTGTGGGTAAGAAAAAAATATGAAAAAAGGTCGTAATTTTCTTCGAAGTAACGAAGTTATATCGACCAGAACATCAAATAAGGCACGGCGGCGCAAACGGCATGCGAAACGGACACCCGAATGGCCTTGTACAAGGAATGAAAAATCACACCGTTGAGTAATCGGTGGGTACAAAAAAAGTACGAAAAAAAGTTTGTAATTTTCTTTGAATTACTGATGTGATATCGACAAGAACGATAAATAAGGCACGGGGGAGCAAACGACGAGCAAAACGGAGACCAGAATGGCCTTGTGCAAGGTATCAAAAATCACACCGTTAAGTACTTTGTGGGTACAAAAAAAGTACGAAAAAAGGTTTGTAATTATCTTTGAAGTAACGATGTGATATCGACCACAACGATAAATAAGGCACGGCGGTGCAAACGGCAGGCAAAATAGACACTAGAATGCCCTTGTACAAGTAATCAAAAATCACACTGTGGGTACAAAAAAAGTACGAAAAAAAGTATTGTAATTTTTTTGAAGTAACGATGTGATATCGACCAGAAAGTTAAATAAGACACGTCGGTGCAAACGGCATGCATAACGGACACCCGAATGGCCTTGTACAAGGAATCAAAAATCACACCGTTAAGTAATCTCTGTGTATGAAAAAAGTATGAAAAATAAGGTTGTGATTTTCTTCAACGTAACGATGTGATATCGACCAGAACGTTAAATAAGGAACGGCGGCGCAAACGGCATGCGAAACGGACTCCCGAATGGCCTTGTACAAGGAATCAAAAATCACACAGTTAAGTACTCTGTGGATAAAAAAGAATATGAAAAAAGTTTGCAATTTTCTTCGAAATAACGATGTGATATCAACCAGAACGTGAAATAAGGCACGTCGGTGTAAACGGCATGCGAAATGTACACCCGATTGGCCTTGTATAAGGAATCAAAAATCACACAATTAAGAACTTTGTGGTATGAAAAAAGTATGAAAAATAAGGTTGTCATTTTCTTCGATATTGATGTGATATTGACTAGAACGTTAAATAAGTCACGGCGGCGCAAACGGCAAGTGAAACAGAAATCACACCATTAAGTAATCGGTGGGTACAAAAAAAGTATGGGAAAAAAATTTGTAATTTTATTTGAAGTACTGATGTGATATCGACCAGAACGATAAATAAGGCACGGCGGTGCAAACAGCAAGCAAAACAGACATCAGAATGGCCTTGCATATGGAATCAAAAATCACACCGTTAAGTACTCTGTAGGTAAAAAAAGTACGAAAAGACGTTTGTAATTTTCTTTGAAGTAACGATGTGATATCGACCAGATTGTTAAATAAGGCACGTCGACGCAAACGGCATGCAAAACGGATACCAGAATGGCCTTGTACAAGGAATAAAAAATCACACCATTAAGTACTCTGTGGGTACAAAAAAATGTACAAAAAAAGTTTTTAATTGTTTTTAAAGTAACGGTGTGATATCGACCAGAACAATAAATATGGCACGGCGGCGCAAAAAACATGCAAAACGGACACAAATTCCCTTGTAAAATGAATCAAAAATATATAGGTATGGAGAAGTACAAAATAAAAGGTTGTAATTTTCTTCGAAGTAACGATGTGATATCGACCAGAACGTTAAATATGGCACGGCGGCGCAAACGGCCTGCAAAACGGACACCTGAATGGCCTTGTACAATGAATCAAAACGGACACTAGAATGGCCTTATACAAGGAATCAAAAATACACCGTTAAGTACTCTATAGGTACGAAAAAAGTATAATTTTTTATAAATGTTATTTGAAATATCGATGTGATATCGACCAGAACGATAAATAAGGCACGGCGGCGCAAACGGCATGCAAAACGGAATTCTAAATGGCCTTGTACAAGGAATCAAAAACCACACCGTTAATTAGACTATGGGTACGAAAAAATTATGAAAAATAAGGTTGTGATTTTCTTCGAAGAAACGATGTGATATCGATCAGAACGTTAGATAATGCACGGCGGCGCAAACGGCATGCAAAATGGACACCCGAATGGCCTTGTACAAGAAATCCAAAATCACACCGTTAAGTACTTTATGGTATTAAAAAAGTACAAAAAATAAGGTTATGATTTTCTTCGAAGTAACGATGTGATATCGACCAGAACGTTAAATGAGGCACGTCGGCGCAAACGGTATGCGAAACGGACCCTAGAATGGCCTTGTACAAGGAATAAAAAATACACCGTTAAATACTCTGTGGGTACAATAAAAGTATAAAAAAAGTTTTAAATTTTGTATGAAATAACGATGTGATATAAACCATAATGATATATAAGGTATAACGGCGCATAAAACATGAGAAACGGGCACAAGATTTGCCTTTTACAAGGAATCAGAAATCACACCGTTAAGTACTCTGTGGGTAAGAAAAAAAGTATGAAAAAGGTCGTAATTTTCTTCGATGTGACGATGTTATATCGACCAGAACATTAAATAAGGCACGGTGGCGCAAATGGCATGCGAAACGGACACCCAAATGGCCTTGTACAAGGAATAAAAAATCACACCGTTAAGTAATCGGTGGGTACAAAAATAGTACGACAAAATAAGTTTGTAATTTTCTTTGAATTACTGATGTGATAAATAAGGCACGGCGGTGCAAATGGCAAGCAAAACGGAGACCAGAATAGCCTTGTACAAGGTATCAAAAATCACACCGTTAAGTACTCTGTGGGTACAAAAAAAGTACGAAAAAAGGTTTGTAAGTATCATTGAAGTAACTATGTCATATCGACCACAATGATAAATAAGGCACGGCGGTGCAAACGGCAGGCAAAACGGACACTAGAATGCCCTTGTACAAGTAATCAAAAATCACACTGTTAAGTACTCTGTGGGTACAAAAAAAAGGAAGAAGAAAAAGCTTTGTAATTTTCTTTTAAGTAACGATGTGATATCGAACAGAAAGTTAAATAAGACATGTCGGTGCAAACGGCATGCAAAACGGACTCCTGAATGGCCTTGTACAAGGAATCAAAAATCACACCGTTAAGTAATCTACGGGTATGATAAAAGTATGAAAAATAAGGTTGTGATTTTCTTCGGTGTAACGATGGGATATCGAACAAAATGTTAAATAAGGCACGGCGGAGCAAACGGCATGCGAAACCGACACCCGAATGGCCTTGTACAAGGAATCAAAAATCACACCGTTAAGTACTCTGTGGGTAAAAAAAATATGAAAAAAAGTTTGTAATTTTCTTTGAAGCAATAATGTGATATCAACCAGAACATTAAATAAGGCATGTGGGCGTAAACGGCATGTGAAACGGATACGTAAATTGCCCTGTATAAGTAATCAAAAATCACACTATCAAGTACTTTGTGTGTATGAAAAAACTATGAAAAATAATTTTGTGATTTTCTTTGAAGTGATGATGTCATATCGACCAGGACGTTAAATAAGGCACGGATACGCAAACGGCAAGCGAAACGGACACCAGAATCGCCTTGTACAAGGAATCAAACATCATACCATTAAGTAATCGGTGGGTGCAAAAAAATATGAAAAAAAGTTTGTAATTTCTTTGAAGTACTGATGTGATATCGACCAGAATGATAAATAGGGCACGGCGGAGCAAACGGCAAGCAATACGGACATCACAATGGCCTTGTACAAGGAATCAAAAATGACACCGTTAAGTAGTCTGTGGGTACAAAACAAGTACGAAAAAAAGTTTTGTAATTTTCTTTGAAGTAACGATGTGATATCGACCAGATTGTTAAATAAGGCACGGCGGGGCAAATGTCCTACGAAACGGACATCCGAATGGCCTTGTACAAGGAATCAATAATCACACCGTTAAGTAATCCATGGGTACAAAAAAAAGTAACAAAAAAAAGTTTGTAATTTCCTTTGAAGTACAGATGTGATATCTACCAGAATGATAAATAAGGCACGGCGGCGCAAACGGCAAGCAAAACAGAGACCAGAATGGCCTTGTACAAGGTATCAAAAATCACACCGTTAAGTACTCTGTGGGTACAAAAAAAGTTTGAAGTAAAAGGTTTGTAATTATCTTTGAAGTAATGATGTGATATCAACCAAAACGATAAATAAGGCACGGCGGCGCAAACGGGAAGCAAAACGGACACTAGAATGCCCTTCTACAAGTAATCAAAAATCACACTGTTTAGTACTCTATGAGTACAAAAAAAAAGGACGAAAAAAGGTTTGTTGTTTTCTTTGAAGTAACGATGAGATATCGACCAGAAAGTTAAATAAGACACGTCGGCGTAAACAGCATGCAATACGGACACCCGAATGACCTTGTACAAGGAATCAAAAATCATACCCTTATGTACTCTATGGGTACAAAAAAAGTACGAAAAAAAATGTTTGTAATTTTCTTTGAAGTAACGATGTGATATCGAGCATAAAGTTAAATAAGACACGTCGGCATGAACGGCATGCAAAACTGACACCCGAATGGCCTTGTACAATGAATCAAAAATCACACCATTATGTACTCTATGGGTATGAAAAAAGTACAAAAAAAGGTTTGTAATTTTGTTTGAAGTAGCGATGTGATATCGACCAGAAAGTTAAATAAGACACGTCGGCGCAAACGGCATGCAGAACGGACAACCGAATGTCCTTGTACATGGAATTAAAAATCACACCGATAAGTAATCTATGGGTATGAAAAAAGTACGAAAAATAAGGTTGTGATTTCTTCGATGTAACGATGTGATATCGACCAGAACGTTAAATAAGGCACGGCGGCGCAAACGGCATGCGAAACGGACACCCGAATGGCCTTGTACAAGGAATCAAAAATCACACCGTTAAGTACTCCATGCGTAAAAAAAATATGAAAAAAAGTTTGTAATGTTTTTTGAAGTAACAATGTGATATCGACCAGAACGTTACATTGATTCATGATGCATTAAAACTAGCATTTTGGGGCGCCAGTTTTATAAGTTATTTTAGGAAGACTTTTCATCTTATTTTCTATCCTTATTTTGTCCTATAAATAGCCAAGACTATTGTAACTTGAGATTCAGCTTTAGATTGATATAAAACTATATTTCACTTTTAAAGTGTTGTGTTGAGTTGCTCTGGAAAAAGAATTCTAATTGTTAGGATTTATCAAGGACTTAAGCAATCCTTGTGGATCTCCCAAAATACCAAGGTGCTTAGAAGCAGGTTTTCTAAGTGTTAAGGTAATTCCAAGGTTCTTTTTCACAAGTTGTGACTGTGTCGAGGAGCTTATTGATTCCGAGGTGTTTCCACACAGGTTGTGGTTGAGCCTCCTTATTCTGCCTTGCCTTTGCTTGCGATTCTCGTACCATTTCACCTTTCTTTTCTCCCTCGAGACTCGTGTGCATACCTGGGGGAAGAGGAACGAGATCAATAGGGGTGATATGATTAAAACCATAAACAATTTCAAATTGTGAGTGTTTAGTAGCAGAATGAGTAGCACGGTTGTAAGCAAATTCAACATATGGCAAACAAGACTCCCAATTCTTTAAATTCTTTTGCACGACTGTGCACAACAATGGACCCAAACTTTGGTTAACAACTTCCGTTTGACCATCGGTTTGTGGGTTATATGCGGTGGAATATAACAGTGTAGTTCCTAATCACATCCATAGCACACGCCAGAATTGGCTTACAAACTTTACATCACGATCACTGACAATTGATTTAGGGACACCATGTAGACGCACAATTTCCTTGAAGAATAATTCAGCAATATGCGAAACATCATTTGTTGGGTTACATGTGATAAAATGTGCCATCTTATAAAAACGATCGACCACCACAAAAATAGAATCTTTTACCATCCGAGAATGCAGTAAACCCAACACAAAGTCCATACATAAGTCAACCCAAGAGAAGCAGGGAATAGGAAGGGGAGTGTACAAACCATGGGGATGTGACTTCGATTTCGCCTTAGGACAAGTAATACACGACTAACAAATACGATGAACATCATGAACCATATTTGGAAAATAAAAATGCGAATGAAGTACGTCTAAGGTTTTAGCAATGCCAAAATGACCCATAAGACCTCCGCCATGTGCTTCTCTCACCAAATACTCACGTATGGACCCTCGGGGAATGCATAATTTATTTTCTTTGAACAGAAATCCCTCATGTCTATAGAACTTCTCACATGCGGAAAATTTAGTAGCTTAATACAACTCAGAAAAATCAAGATCAGATGCGTACAACTCCTTAATGTGCTCAAAACCGAGTAGTTTGGTTTGCATATGTGTGATTAAAGTGTAGTGTCTAGATAATGCATCAACAATGGTGTTCTCTTTTCCCTTCTCATACTTGATCACATAGGGAAATGATTCAATGAATTCCATCCATCTAATGTGGCGTAAGTGCAACTTAGATTTCCCTTTCAAGTATTTTAAGGACTCATGATCAGAAGGAATGACAAATTCTTTAGGACGCAGATAATGTTGGCACACACGTAGACACTGAACAAGTGCATATAATTCCTTATCATACGTGGCATAATTTAAATTCGCACCTTTCAACTTGATACGAATTCCCGGAAGAACTCGGATCCACCTTTGCCCGGATCTAATTAAAGGTCCTCAATGCGAGCTGAATAACTGGGGTTAGATAATCCAATCTACACTCCGGATCTGAACACCACAACGTAGGGTCGACTACGATGATAAAGTTTAGGGAAAGGGTTGAATCTCTCCCACAAAAGAGATCACTAACTCACAATTGTTTACACTAAACAATTATATATAATTTTAACTCAAAACTTGTCTAAGTTTTATTGAAAATAGTTTGGCCTTAAATAGGCTACAAAATTGGAGTAGAAAACTCCCAAATTCGATGTGGGACAAACGCCCACTTTAAATTTTCGATGTGGGACATTTTAAGACATCAAAACACGTCCCACACACATAAAAATGAGTAAAACAAAGTCTAAAAACGTCCAAGTTAATATCATGCATTACAAGGCATAAATAGTGCACTTAATTGGCTTCTCATCGGTTTCTTGAAGCTATCCAATGTCATCATTCACTTTTAACACAAGATTAAGCATCCCATCTCTTATTCTCTTCCTTTGTGATCGAGTTAAAGGTCCATATCGAATCACCAACGGATCAGCACTTTGGATTGGTGCAAGTGGATCAGGAATATGGTCATGAATCACATCATCCCCTCCCGGTTGGGAAGGATCTGTCCTCAGATGATAGGGGTTGTCAAAAGCCGTCGAATCAGCTTCATTAATGGTTGGAGACACACCCCAATCAGGTGGAATATCGATCTTGTATGCATTTTTGTTGATGCGCTCCAAAACTTGAAATGAACCATCACCACGCGGATGCAGCTTTGTCTTTCATTGCCTGGGAAATCAGTCTTTTCGAAAATGCAGCCAAACCCAAACACCATCCCAATTCTCAAATTTTCCACAATACCCGTTTTGTAACATTTCGTTTAATACCCAAAGAAGCTCTAAACGATCTGAAATTTTAACCACAGCTAAATCATCCTTTTATCTACGTTTTCTCTTCTGACACCATCTCAGAATCCAAATCTGAACATAATCAAAATTGCACCACATCATCCTGACCGAAATTATGCAGCAGTTTTGATTCCAAATTCATTTTGGGTGGGTTAAACGAGTCCAAATTTCATCCAATTTTGTGATATTATAGGAAATTTCCTGCTCTACAATTTTCATGTTTTGAGTTTTCCCCAATTTTGCTACGTTTGATCACAATCTGCACCGCAATTCACTGCTATGATTCTGGAAATTTTCTGAATTCTGAGAAGGCCAAAAGTTGTGGAATTTGAAAGGCCAAAGGTTATGAATTTTGATAGCCATCGATTATGAATTTGAAAAAAACCAACGGTTTCTAAATTTGAAAGGCCAAAGGTTTTGCCTGTGGAAAGCCAAGAGTTGATTAAAAAAAAAAAAACTGTCACACAAATTGTTTAAGGCCTCGAATTATAGATGATACTATTTCTCTTTTGGTGTCACTGTATTGTTTGTTTGGTGAAATAAAATGGTGAAATATGAATATGACTCATATTACCACCCTATTAAATGGTGTGAAGATTGGAAATAGTTTGATGACGAGCATAAGGATGATCTTTTCCATTGGCGTGTTGGGATCCAAGAAAGGGTGTGCAGTCTTATCATTGACCAGAATGCTTTGGGCGAGTTTGTAAGCATGGAGGTCATTGAAAATCTTCATTTACCGGTCATAGAGCATCCACATCCTTACACATTACCGTGGTTTGTTTCCGGTAGTGAATTTAAGGTAACCAAACAAGCATTGATTTCTTTCCAATTTGGGACATTCTCATATGAGGCTCTATGTGATGTTGTTCCCATGAGGATTCACCATTTATTTCTTGGTAATTTGTGGTTGTAACAATGGCGTGCTGAATATCATGTGAAACGTCGACGAATTTATCTTCACGAAAATGGTAAACGTTTGTGTTTCATATCCTTGACCCAACGTGAGACTTTTGACATGCAACGAGAAAAGGAATTGCGATATTTTGCCATTGGGGACCTGAAAATTAGTTTTGAGGAGTTTCCTTGTCCCGTGGTGGAAGAAGTGGTTGCAAATGATGAGCCATTAGTTGATGTTTCTATTGATCATATTGAGGGTGTTGTTTCATCTGAAGTTGTAGATGATGTTCATGAAGCTTCAACAGTTGAGATGACTATTGAGCATGATCAGCCACAAATGACAACAAGTGATTCACCATTGATTTGTGTTGCCCCACAAGTTTCTTCACAAGTACATGATCCTTTTGTTGGTGAACTTGACAATGTTGCAAAATCAGCCGAGTCAAGCGAGCACTTAAAAGAGTTAGAAGCACACCATATTTATCATGATCCAATCTTTTTGCATTGTACTCCTTTAGATTTTATTATTGCTGATTTTTATGGTGTTCCCATTCATTTGTACAAGAGGATGATGACTGAATTGTTCACCTCTTTCCTTCTCATGGTTGTAATTCATTATGTGGACCTACTCGCATATTTTAGGCCACGCTTGCTGTTTGATCCAGGTGGATTCGAGGACGAATGCTTTTGAAGGGAGAGGGAATGATGTGATACATGGTGACATTCTGGAAATTGAAGATCTTCTACGGTTTTGAGCTATTTTGACAATTATAACTTATCCGGATGAATTTATGTCCTTGATGAAAGTTGTAGATCTCTTTGAGGACTATAACGTCCATATATGGCTCGCAATTTTTGGACAACCGAAGCTCCAGATATGGACCGAAACAGCAGGGTGCTGAAGGAAGATACTATCTTTATTTTTCCTAAGTGTGGTTATTTTTCCCACATCGAATTTTAGGAGTATTTCCTCCAAGTTTGTAGCATATATAAGACCTTTTATTGGCCATAATAAACTAGACAAGTTTTGAGTTAAAATTATTTTCAAGCTTTGTGCTTTTTATAAACACTTGCGAGTGTGTAATCTCTTCGTTTTACAGATTCAACCGTTGGGAACATATCAACGTTCTGAGCAGACATTGTGGCGTTCCACCCATAGTTCCAAGATTGGATTATCGAGGAATACGGCTTCAGCTCGTCATTGATTCCCGCTAATCTCTTCCTGGGCAAAACATCGGATTTGATTCATTCGGAATCATATCACAACTTCTCACTGAAATATGCAATAGGATGTCCCTCTTGTATTAAAACACCACCAATACCCACCCCGGATGCATCACACTCAATCTCAAACATTATAGAAAAATCAGGTAAAGCAAGTATAGGTGCAGATATGAAATGAGATTTAAGAGTTTCGAATGCTTCTCTTTGAGCAGACCCCAATAGAATGGTGTGTTCCCTTTGATCCACTACCCGCACATGATCCGTTAACATTTCGGGTTGGGCCTGAAACTCGGATTCAACGTAAAAAGAGACTCAAAGCTTTGGAAAAATTAGCCCAAGTATTATGCAAGTGTCCAAGTCCAATGATGAAGATTGTGAAATAACCAAATCCATTATTTATGCTTGTGGGCTGCCTGATTAATGGCCCAGCATTAATGCCTTTATTATATATTTAATATATTTTATTATGAAATATTAGTTAAACAAATGACAAATATTTTGTTGAATTTGGAGGATAATAATGGCTCCATTTTGCAAGCTTGGGAAGTGAAGAAGTCAAGTTTTGGAAAAGCAAAATACATTGAACCAAGATGCATGAATCAAGATTTCAAGAGTCCAAACATTTATTCAAGATACATTAATTCATGATGCATTAAAACTAGCATTTTGGGGCGCCACTTTTATTAGTTATTTTAGGAAGATTTTTCATCTTATTTTCTATCCTTATTTTGTCCTATAAATAACCAAGACTATTGTAACTTGAGATTCAGCTTTTGATTGATATAAAACTATATTTCACTTTTAAAGTGTTGTGTTGAGTTGCTCTGGAAAGAGAATTCTAATTGTTAGGATTTATCAAGGACTTAAGCAATCCTTGTGGATATCCCAAAATACCAAGGTGCTTAGAAGCAGGTTTTCTAAGTGTTGAGGTAATTACAAGGTGCTTTCACACAAGTTGTGACTTTGTTGAGGAGCTTATTGATTCCAAGGTGGTTCCACACAGGTTGAGGTTGTGTCGAGGACCCATTCCAAATACCTTCAAATCCATGATCCAAGTTTAAATCAAGTCAACCTTTCCCGGTTCACTTCATGGATCCTCTATGCAAATGTGCAAGTTTGTTGGATTTTCTATGGAAATGTGCAAATAGCATGGATTTTTTGTGGAATGTGTAAGTATCATGGATTTGGCATGGAAATTTCAAGTATCAAGGATCTTCTACGGAAATGTGCAAGTACGTGTAATTTGCGTGAAAATGTGCAAGCATCATGGATTTTGCGTGGAAATGTGCAAGTATGGTGAATTTTCTATGGAAATGTGCAAGTATAGTGTATTTTGAATGAAAATCTATAAGTATCGTGTATTTTGCATGGAAATGTGCAAGTATCATTGATTTTATGTGGTAATGTGCAAATATCGTGTATTTACATTGATGCCAACATAAATCAAGGATTTTCTATGGAAATGTGCAAGTATTGTGGATTTTCTATGGAAATGTGCGAGTATCATGGATTTTCTGTGGAATGTGCAAGTAATGTGGATTTGGTGTGGAAATATGAAAGTATCAGGGATTTTCAATGGAAATGTGAAAGTATGTGTATTTTGCGAGAAAATGTGCAAGTATCGTGGATTTTGCATGGAAATGTGCAAGTATCGTGGTTTTTATGTGGTAATGTGCAAGTATTGCATATTTTGCATGGAAATGTGCCAGCATCATGGATTTTCTATAAAGATGTGCAAGTATGGTGGATTTTCTATGGAAATGTGCAAGTATATGTGTGGAAATGTGCAAGTATCGTGTATTTTGCGGGTAAATATGCAAGTATCGAGTATTTTTGCATGGAAACGTGCAAACATCATGGATTTTCTATGGAAATGTGCAAGTATGTTGGATATTCTATGGAAATGTGCAAGTATCATGGATTTTTTGTCGAAGGTCCATGTATCGTTGATTCGGCATGGAAATGTGCTATGAAGGATCTTCTATGTAAATTTGCTAGTACGTGTAATTTGCATGAAAATGTGCAAGTCTAGTGGATTTCGCTTGGATATGTGCAAGTATTGTGAATTTTGAATGGAAATGTGCAAGTATCGTGGATTTTATATGGTAATGTGCAAGTATCGTGTATTTTGTGTGGAAGTGCAAGTATCATGGATTTTCTCTGGAAATGTGCAAGTATGGTGGAATTTTTATAGAATGTGCAAGTATGGTGGATTTTCTATAGAATGTGCAAGTATGGTGGATTTTCTATGGAATGTGCAAGTATCGTGGATTTGGCGTGGAAATGTGCAAGTATGAAGATTTTCAAAGGAAATGAGCAAATACGTGTATTTTGAATGGAAATGTGCAAGTATCATGTATTTTATATTGTAATGTGCAACTATCGCGTATTTTGCATGGAAACGTGCAAGCATCATGGATTTTCTATGGAAATGTTAAAGTATGGTGGATTTTCTATGTAAATGTGCAAGTATAGTGTATTTTGCGTGAAAATATGCAAGTATCGTGTATTTTTGCATGGAAATGTGCAAACATCATGGATTTTCTATGGAAATCTACAAGTATGTTGGATTTTCTATGGAAATGTGAATGTGATGCGACCCGGAAGGTCCAATTTTGATAGTCCCTTCGCAACCATTGGACTTAGATCTGAGGACAGATCCTTTTGAAGAGGGAGAGAATGATGTGATCCAATTCAAGAAGAATGAGGATGCACTATTTATCCAAGAAGCAAGAAGATCAGTCGAAGATAGAAGGCAATGTGCATTGTTTATGTCCAATTAGGTTGATTGGGCCTATTAGGCTTGATTTAATTTATTTATGTTCTTTTATTTTGTTTTTAGTAGTAAAAGGCGAAAATCCCATTATGGGAGTTGCCTATATGTTAGTATATTGGGCTAAGTCTTTATTTTCAGAAAATAAAAGCTACTTGGCCTTATTATAGTCAACTTAGGCCCACTAGGACATAAAGTGGCGAAAATTACTATGTAATTTGTCCGTTTCTCATATTTTTTGCGCCGATGTACCTTATTTATTGATTCTGGTTGATATCACATCGTTATTTCAAACAAATTAACAATTTTTTTTGTACTTTTTTCGTACCCACTGAGTACTTAACGGTGTATTTTTGATTCCTTGTACAAGTCCATTCTAGTGTCCATTTCGCATGTCGTTTGCACCGACATGCCTTATTTAACGTTCTGGTTGATATCATATCGTTACTTCGAAGAATATCATAACCTTATTTTTCATACTTTTTTAATACCCACAAAGTAATTAACGGTGTGATTTTTGATTCCTTGTACAAGGCCATTCGGGTGTCCATTTTGCATGCCATTTGCGCCGCCGTGCCTTATCTAACATTTTGATCGATATCACATCGTTACTTCGAAGAAAATCACAACCATATTTTTCGTACTTTTTTCATACCCATGGAGTAATTAACGGTGTGATTTTTGATTCATTGTACAAGGATATTTAGGTGTCCGTTTTGCATGCCGTTTGCGCCGCCGTGCCTTAATTAACGTTTTGGCCGATATCACATCATTACTTCGAAGAAAATTACTACCTTTAATTTTGTACTTTTCCCTATATAGTACTTAACGGTGTGATTTTTGATTCCTTGTACAAGGGACTATGTGTGTCCGTTTTGCATGTTTTTTGCGACGCCGTGCCTTATTTATTGTTCTGGTCGATATCACATCGTTACATTAAAAAAAATGAAAACCTTTTTTTTGTACCCACAGAGAACGTAATGGCGTGATTTTTAATTCATTGTAAATGGACATTCTGGTGTCCGTCTAGCATGCCGTTTGCGCCGACGTGCCTTATTTTACAATCCGGTCAATATCACATTGTTACATCAAAGAAAAGTACAAACCCTTTTTTTCGTACTTTTTTTTTTGTACCCACAGAGTACTTAACATTGTGATTTTTGATTCCTTGTACGAGGCCATTCGGGTGTCCGTTTTGCTTGCCGTTTGCGCTGCCGTGCCTTATTTATCATTTTCAAAACGTCGATATCACATCATTACTTCAAAGACAATTACAAACATTTTTTCGTACTTTTTTTTGTACCCACAAAGTACTTAACGTTGTGATTTTTGATACCTTGTACAAGGCCATTCTGGTCTCCGTTTTGCTTGCCGTTTGCACCGCCGTGCACTATTTATCATTATGGTCGATATCACATCAGTACTTCAAAGAAAATTACAAACTTTTTTTTGTATTTTTTTGTACCCACCGATTACTTAACGGTGTGATTTTTGATTCATTGTACAAGGCCATTTGGGTGTCCGTTTCGCATGCCGTTTGCGCCGCCGTGCCTTATTTAAAGTTCTGGTCGATATCACATCGTTACTTCGTAGAAAATTACGACCTTTTTCATACTTTTTTCTTACCCACAGAGTACTTAACGGTGTGATTTTTGATTCCTTGTACAATGCAATTCTTGTGTCCGTTTCTCATGTTTTTTGCGCAACTGTACCTTATTTATCGTTCTGGTTAATATCACATCGTTATTTGAATAAAATTAACAACTTTTTTGTACTTTTTTCGTACCCACAGAGTACTTAACGTTGTATTTTTTATTCTTTGTACAAAGCCATTCTAGTGTCCGTTTCGCATGCCGTTTGCGCCGACGTGCCTTGTTTAACGTACTGGTCGATATGACACCGTTACGTCGAAGAAAATTTTTCGTAATTTTTTAATACCCAGAAAGTACTTAAGGGTGTTATTTTTGATTCCTTGTACATATATGGCCATTCGGTTGTCCGTTTTGCATGCCGTTTGCATTGCCGTGCCTTATCTAACATTTGATCGATATCGCATCGTTACTTCAAAGAAAATCACAACCTTATTTTTCGTACTTTTTCGTACCCATAGAGTAATTAATGGTGTGAGTTTTGATTCCTTGTACCAGGCCATTCAGGTGTCCATTTTGGATGCGGTTTGGCCGCCGTGCCTTATTTAACGTTCTGGCCGATATCACATCATTACTTCGAAGAAAATTACAACCTTTTATTTTGTACTTTTCCCATACCTATATAGTACTTAACGGTGTGATTATGGATTCCTTGTACAAGGGACTTTGTGTGTCCGTTTTGCATGTTTTTTGCGCCGCCGTGCCTTATATATTTTTTGGTCGATATCACATCGTTACGTTAAAAAAAATTAAATTTTTTTTGTACTTTTTATGTACGCACAGAGAACATAATGGCATGTTTTATAATTCCATGTACATGGACATTCTGGTGTCTGTCTCGCGTGCCGTTTGTGCCGACATGCCTTATTTAACAATCCGGTCGATATCACATTGTTACATCAAAGAAAAGTACAAACCCTTTCTTTCGTACTTTTTTTTGTACCCACATAGTACTTAACAGTGTGATTTTTGTTCCTGATACAAGGCCATTCGGGTGTCCATTTTGCTTGCCGTTTGCGCTGTCGTGCCTTGTTTAATGTTCTGGTCGATATCACATTGTTACTTCTAAAAAAATTACAAACTTTTTTTCATATTTTTTTTACCCAAAGAGTACTTAATGGTGTGATTTTTGATTCCTTGTACAAGGCCATTCGGTTGTCCGTTTCGCATGCCGTTTGCACCTCCGTTCCTTTTTTAACATTCTGGTCGATATCACATCGTTACTTCGAAGAAAATCACAACCTTATTTTTTGTACTTTTTTCATACCCATAGAGTACTTAACGGTGTGATTTTTGATTCCTTGTACAAGGCCACTCTTGTGTCCGTTTTGCATGCCGTTTGTGCCGACGTGTCTTTTTTAACATTATGGTCGATATCACATCGTTACATCCAAGAAAATTACAAACCTTTTGTTTTCTACTTTTTTATACCCATAGAGTACTTAATGGTGTGATTTTTGTTTCATTGTACAAGGCCATTCGGGTGTCCGTTTTGCATGCCGTTTGCGCCGACGTGTCTTATTTAACTTTCTGGTTGATATCACATCATTACTTCAAAGAAAATTACGAACCTTTTTTCATACTTATTTTTTTTACCCACAGAGTACTTAACAGTGTGATTTTTGATTCTTTGTACAATGGCATTCTAGTGTCCGTTTTGCTTGCCGTTTGCGCCACCGTGCCTTCTTTATCATTTTTGTCAATATCACATCATTACTTCAAAGACAATTACTACCTTTTTTTGGGTACTTTTTTTGTACCAACAGTGTACTTAACGGTGTGATTTTTGATTCCTTGTACAAGGCCATTATGATGTCCATTTTGCTTGCCGTTTGTGCCGCCGTGCCTTATTTATCGTTCTGCCCGATATCACATCAGTACTTCAACAAAAATTAAAACCTTTTTTTTTGAACTTTTTATACCCATCGATTACTTAACGGTGTGATTTTTGATTCATTGTACAAGGCCATTCTTGTGTCCGTTTCTTATGTTTTTTGCGCCGCCGTACCTTATTTATCGTTCTGGTCGATAACTCATCGTTATTTCAGACAAAATTACAAACTTTTTTTTACTTTTTTTCGTACCCACAAAGTACATAAAGGTGTATTTTTGATACCTTGTACCAGGCCATTCTACAGTCCGTTTCACATGCCGTTTGAGCCAACATGACTTATTTAACGTTATGGTCGATATCACATCGTTACTTCAAAGAAAATTAAAAAAAAATTTCAAAATTTTTTTGTGCCCACATAGTTCTTAACAGTGTGAATTTTGATTCCTTGAATAAGGCCATTCTGGTGTCTATTTCGCATGCCGTTAGCGCCGCCGTTCTGATCGAAATCACATCGTTACTTTGAAGAAAATCACAACTTTATTTTTCATAACCATAGAGTACTTAACGGTGTGATTTTATATTCCTTGTACAAGGCCATTCAGGTGTCCATTTTGCATGCCATTTGCGCCGCCGTACCTTATTAACGTTCTGGCCGATATCACATCGTTACTTCAAAGAAAATTACAACCTTTTATTTTGTACTTTTCCCATACCTATAGAGTACTTAACGGTGTGATTTTTGATTCCTTGTACAAAGGAATTTGTGTGTCCATTTTGCATGTTTTTTTATGCCGCCGTGCCTTAGTTATTGTTCTGGTCGATATCACATCGTTACTTTAAAAAATAAAAAACTTTTTTTGTACTTTTTTTGTACCTACAGAGTACGTAATTGTGTGATTTGGGATTCCTTGTACATGGACATTTTGGTGTCTGTTTCGCATGCCTTTTGTGCCGACGTGCCATATTTAACAATCTGGTCGATATCACATCTTTACTTCAAAGATAAGTACAAACCATTTTTTTCGTACTTTTTTAATACCCACACAATACTTAATAGTGTGATTGTTGAATCCTTGTACAAGGACAATCTGGTGTCCGTTTTGCTTGCAGTTTGTACCGCCGGGCCTTATTTATCATTATGGTCGATATCACATCAGTACTTCAAAGAAAATTACAGACTTTTTTTCGTGCTTTTTTTGTAACCACCGATTACTTAACGGTGTGATTTTTGATTCCTTGTACAAGGCCATTCGGGTGTCCGATTCACATGCCGTTTGCTCCGCCATGCCTTATTTAACGTTCTGGTCGATATCACATCATTACTTCAAAGAATATTATGACCTTTTTTCGTTTTTTTTCTCACCCACAGAGTACTTAACGGTGTGATTTTTGATTCCTCGTACAAGGCAATTCTTGTGTCCGTTTTGCATGTTTTTTGCGCCGCCGTACCTTATTTATCATTCTGGTCGATATCACATCATTATTTCAAACAAAATTTAAAACATTTTTTGTATTTTTTTGGTACCCACAGAGTACTTAACGGTGTGATTTATGATCCCTTGTACAACGCCATTATGGTGTCCGTTTCGCATGCCGTTTGGGCCGATGTTCCTTATTTAACGTCTTGGTCGATATCACGCAGTTACCTCAAAGAAAATTATAAAAAAAAAATTCATACTTTTTTGTACCCACAGAGTACTAACGGTGTGAATTTTGATTCCTTTTACAAGGCCATTCGGGTCTACATTTCGCCTTCCGTTTCTGCCGCCGTGTCTTATTTAACATTCTGATCGATACCATATCGTCACTTCGAAGAAAATCACAACCTTATCTTTTGTACATTTTCATACCTATAGAGTACTTAACGGTGTGATTTTCCGTTTTGCATGGCGCTTGCACCGCCGTGCTTTATTTAACGTTCTGGTCGATATCACATCGTTACTTCGAAGAAAATTACAATCTTTTATTTTGTACTTTTTCCATACCTTTATAGTACTTAACGGTGTGATTTTTTATTTCTTTTACACGGGAATTTATGTGTCCGTTTTGCATGTTTTATGCGCCGCCGTGCCTTATTTATTGTTCTGGTCGATATCATATTGTTACTTTAAACAAATTTAAAAAAAAAATTTACTTTTTATTGTACCCACAGAGTGCTTAATGGTGTGATTTTTGATTCCTTGTACAAAAGGCCATTCTGGTATCCGTTTCGCATGCCGTTGCGTCGACGTGCCTTAATTAACAATCTGGTCGATATCACATCGTTACTTCAAAGAAAATTATAAACCTTTTTCCGTATTTTTTTTTGTACCTACAGAGTATTAAACGGTGTGATTTTTGATTCCATGTAAAAGGCCATTATGGTATCCATTTTGCTTGCCGTTTGCACCGTCGTGCCTTATTTATCGTTCTGGTCGATATCACATCAGTACTTCAATGAAAATTACAAACTGTTTTTCCGTAGTTTTTTTGTACCCTCCGATTAATTAACGGGGTGATTTTTGATTCCTTGTACAAGGCCATTCGGGTGACCGTTTTGCATGCTGTTTGCGCCGCCGTGCCTTGTTTAATACTCTGGTTGATATCACATCGTTACTTCGAAGAAAATCACAACCTTATTATTCATACTATTTTCATACCCACTATGTACCTAACGGTGTGATTTTTGATTCCTTTTACAAGGCCATTCGGGTTTCCGTTTAGAATGCCGTTTGCACCGACATGCCTTAATTAACATTCTGGTCGATATCACAATGTTACTTCAAAGAAAATTACAAATGTTTTTTCATTTTTTACCCATAGAGTAGTTGACACTGTGAATTTAGATTCCTTGGACAAGGCCATTCAGGAGTCTGTTTCGCATAACGTTTGTGACGCCGTACCTTATTTAACGTTCTGGCTGATATCACATTGTTAGTTCGAAGAAAATCACAATCTTATTTTTCATACACTTTTCATACCCATAGTAACTTAATAGTGTGATTTTTCATTCCTTGTACAAGGCCATTGAGGTGTCCGTTTTGCATGCCGTTTGCGCCACTGTGCCTTATTTAAAGTTCTGGACGATATCACATCGTTACTTCGAAGAAAAATACAAAATTTTATTTTGTACTTTTCCCATACCCATATAATACTTAACGGTGTGATTTTTGATTCCTTGTACAAAGGAATTTGTGTGTCCGTTTTACATGTTTTTTGCGCCGCCGTGCCGTATTTATTGTTCTAGACGATATCACATTGTTACTTTAAACAAGATGAAAAAAAAGTACTTTTTTGTACCCACAGAGTACATAATGGTGTGATTTTTGATTCCTTGTACATGGACATTCTGGTGTCCGTTTAGCATGCTGTTTGCGCCAACGTGCCTTATTTAACAATCTGGTCGATATCACAACGTTACTTCAAAGAAAATTACAAACCCATTTTTGGTACTTTTTTCTGTGACAATAGAGTTCTTTTCTTTGAAGTAACGATGTAATATCGACCAGAACGTTAAATAAGGTACGGTGGCGCAAACGGCATGAGAAACTGACACCCGAATGGCCTTGTACAAGTAATCAAAAATCACATCATTAAGTAATCGGTGGGTACCAAAACAATTCATAAAAAAGTTTGTAATTCTCTCTGAAGTACTGATGTGATATCGACCAGAGCGATAAATAAGGCACGGCAGTGCAAAATCTAGCAAAACGGACACCAGAATGGCCTTGTATAAGGAATCAAAACTCACACTGTTATGTACTCTGTGGGTTCAAAAAAAATTACGACAAAAAAATTTGTAATTTTCTTTGAAGTAACGATGTGATATCTACCAGAACGTCCAATAAGGCACGTCGGTGCAAACGGCATATGAAACGGACACCTGAATGGCCTTGTACAAGGAATCAAAATCACACCATTAAGTACTCTTTGGGTACAAAAACAGTTCATAAAAAAAGTTTTTAATTTTATTTAAGTTACGCTGTGATATCGACCAGAACAATAAATAAGGCACAGCGGTGCAAAAAACAAGCAAAACAGACACACGAATTCCCTTGTACAAGGAATCAAAAATCATACCGTTATGTACTCTATAGGTATGGAAAAAGTACAAAGTAATAGGTTTTAATTTTTTTTCGAAGTAACGATGTGATATCGACCAGAACGTTAAATAAAGCTCGTCGGCGCAAAAGGCATGCGAAACAGACACCAGAATGGTCTTGTACAATGAAGCAAAAATCACACCATTAAGTAATCTGTGGGTACAAAAAAAGTACAATTTTTTTTAATTTTGTTTAAAGTAACGATGTGATATCGACCAGAACAATAAATAGGGCACGGCGGCGCAAAAAACATGCAAAACGGACACAAAAATTCCCTCGTACAAGTAATCAAAAATCAAACCGTTACATATATATGCAAGGAAAAAGTACAAAATAAAAAGTTGTAATTTCTTCAAAGTAACGATGTGATATCGACCAGAGCATTAAAAAGGCACGGCGGCGCAAATAAAATGCAAAGCGGACACCCGAATGGCCTTGTGTAAGGATTCAAAAATCACATCGTTAAGTACTTAGTGGGTATTAAAAAAGAAAAAAATAAGGATGTGATTTTCTTCGATGTAAAGCTTGTGATATCGACCAGAACGTTAAATAAGTCACATCGGTGAAAACGGCATACGAAACGGACACCCGAATGACCTTGTACAATGAATCAAAATTCACACCATTACCAGAACGTTAAATAATGTACAGCGCAAATAGCATGCGAAACGGACACCGGATTGGCCTTGTACAATGAATCAAAAATCACACCATTAAGTAATCGGTGGGCGCAAAAGTTTCTCTCTGAAGTACTGATGAAATATCTACCACATTGATGAATAAGGCACGGCGGCGCAAAAGCTAGCAAAAAGGACACCAGAATGGCCTTGTATGAGGAATCAAAACTCACACAGTTATGTACTCTGTGGGTACAAAAAAAAGTATGACAAAAAGGTTGAAACTTTCTTTGCAGTAATGATGTGATATCTACATGAATGTTAAATAAGGCATGTCGGCGCAAACGGCATGTGAAACGGACACCTGAATGGCCTTGTACAAGGAATCAAAATCACACCATTAAGTACTCTTTGGTATAAAAACAGTTCATAATTTTTTTTTAAATTTTATTTAAAGTAACGCAGTGATATCGACCAGAACAATAAATAAGACACGGCGGTGAAAAAAACATGCAATACGGACACACAAATTCCCTAGTACAAGGAATCAAAAATCACACCGTTAAGTACTCTATGGGTTTAATTTTTTTATCGAAGTAACGATGTGATATCGACTAGAATGTTAAATAAAGCACGGCGGCGTAAACGGCAAGCGAAACGGACACCAGAATCGCCTTGTACAAGGAATCAAAAATCACACCGTTAAGTACTCTGTGGGTTCAAAAAAAGTACGAAAAAAGGTTTGTGATTTTCTTTGAAGTACTGATGTGATTTTTTCCCTAGAGTACTTAATGGTGTGATTTTTGATTCCTTGTACAAGGCCATTCGGATGTCCGTTTTGCATGCCGTTTGCACCGACGTGTCTTATTTAACTTTCTGGTCGACATCATATCGTTACTTCAAAGAAAATTACAAACCTTTTTTCATACTTTTTTTGAACCCACAGAGTACTTAACGGTGTGATTTTTGATTTCTTGTACAAGGCCATTCTGGTCTCCGTTTTGCATGCCGTTTACGCCGCCGTGCCTTATCTATCGTTGTGGTCGATATGACAACAGTACTTCAAAAATAATTACAAACCATTTTTTTCGTACTTTTTTTGTACCCACAGAGTACTTAACGGTGTGATTTTTGATTCCTTGTAAAAGGTCATTCTGGTCTCCATTTGCTTGTCGTTTGCGCCGCCGTGCCATATTTATCGTTCGGGTCGATATCACATCAGTACTCCAAAGAAAATTACAAACATTTTTTTTTTGTACTTTTTTTTTGTACCCATAGAGTACTTAACGGTGTGATTTTTGATTCCTTGTACAAGGCCATTCGGGTGTCCGTTTCACATGCCGTTTACGCTGATTTGTCTTATTTAACTTTCTGGTCGATATCACATAGTTATTTGAAAGAGAATTACCAACCTTTTTTTTGTACCCACAGAGTACTTAACGGTGTGATTTTTTATTCCTTGCACAAGGCCATTCGGGTGTCTATTTTGCATGCCGTTTGCACCGACGTGTCTTATTTTACTTTCTGGTCGATATCACATCATTACTTCAAAGAAAATTACAAACCTTTTTTTCATACTTTTTTTGTACCCATAGAGTACTTAACGGTGTGATTTTTTATTCCTTGCACAAGGCCTTTTGCATGCCGTTTGCACCGACATGACTTATTTATCGTTGTGGTCGATATCACATCAGTACTTCATAGATAATTACAAACCTTTTTTTTGTACTTTTTTTTATACCCAATGCTTACTTAATTGTGTGATTTTTGATTCCTTGTACAAGGCCATTCGGGCATCCGTTTTGCATGCCGTTTGCGCCGACGTGTCTTATTTAACTTTCTGGTCGATATCACATCAGTACTTCCAAGAAAATTACAAACTTTTTTTCGTACTTTATTGTGTACCCACCGATTACTTAACGGTGTGATATTTGATTCCTTGTACAAGGTCATTCTGACCTCCGTTTTGCTTGCCGTTTGCGCCGGCGTGCATTATTTAACGTTCTGGTCGACATCACATCATTACTTCAAAGAAAATTACAACCTTATTTTTCATACTTTTTTAGACCCACAGATTACTTAACGGTGTGATTTTTGATTCCTTGTACAAAGCCATTTGGGTGTCTGTTTCGCATGCCGTTTACGCATATTTGTCTTATTTAACTTTCTGGTCGATATCACATAGTTACTTCAAAGAGAATTACAATTGTTATTTTTTCCTACATTAATTTGTACCCATAGAGTACTTAACGGTGTGATTTTTGATTCCTTGTACAAGGCCATTCTAGTGTCAGTTTCGCTTGCCGTTTACGCCGATTTGTCTTATTTAACTTTCTGGTCGATATCACATCAGTACTTCAAAGAAAATTACAAATGTTGTTTTTCGTACTTTTTTCGTACCCACCGATTACTTAACGGTGTGATTTTTTATTCCTTGTACAAGGCCATTCGGGTGTCCGTTTTGCATGTCGTTTACGCCGATTTGTCTTATTTAACTTTCTGTTCGATATCACAGAGTTACTTCAAAGAGAATTACAAACGTTTTTTTTCATACTTTTTTTTTGTACCCACTGGTTACTTAACGATGTGATTTTTTATTCCTTGTACAAAGCCATTCTGGTCTCTGTTTTAACTTTCTGGTCGTTATTTGATATGAATCATGGTGGTGCTCCCAACGCAGATAATGGTGGTCCAAGTGCTGATCCACTTGTGCTTCGAGATGGTCCAATCACGAGATCACAAAAGTGGAAGTTCTATGAAGCGTTCAAGAATCTCATGATTGGCAACTTTCAAAGAATACGTTGGGCACATCAAGAATGAAGACATGGCCATTTTCTCCTATTTATCTTGTAATTGGGGTTAATGGGCCAATTGGGAAACTTTTTCTATTTTGGGCTAATTTTTTGTATTATTTCCATTTTTAGTTGATATAAGCCCAGCCCAACCTAAACTATTTTCTTTTGGGTTTTGATTGAATCCAAAGCCCAAAATCTTTTATCCATTACCTTTGAAGAAGATCCTTTGAGCCAAACCATCTCCACAAACCTTTAATCCAGCCCAAAAATACAAATCATTTTTCATCTTATTTTGAGGAAACCCAAGAAACCAAGATATTCTATTTTGGTTAAGATTCAACCCAAAGCCCATTTCTTGTTGTCTTAGGCGTGTGGGAATGTTTGTTTCTCCCACATTGAGTTTGAAACTTTATTTCCATAGATTTGCAACCTATATAAGGCATATGATTGTACTTGAACACATAGACAATTTTGGAGTGAAACTTTTATATATTATGAATTTTCAGTGATTGAAAATTTAGTGAGTTAAATATTTTGCCTTGCTGATTAGGTGATGTGTTTAACTTGAGAATTTATCAAAGATATGAGCGATCTTTGTGCGACGTTCTCACTTAGTGATTATCGGGGTGCTGATTCCTTGGTAAAAACTAAGCCTTGCTCAACCTTTTCATTGTTATTTCAATCTAGATCCTCCTAAACCATATCAATTGGTATCAGTGACCTAGGGATTGAGGTATCCGTCCATAGTATAAAAATAAAAAATAAAAACGTGGCCAATTTTTTTTTCCAGCCTATTTGTTGTGTTTTTGCTTCCTTAAGTGTTGCATCTTTTGATATATGATTGTGTTCTTGTTAGATTTCTAGAAATTAGGCCTAAGTTGTTCTAGACTATTCTTCTTTTTGAATGATATTTAAGTTTTGCATATAATCTTCATATAATCTTCAAACCTTCATTCAATCTTCATCCATATTCATATCAAACTCAGCAATATCAGCCTACTACCCCCACGGCTGAAGTGCTGTTTTTGTGGAACTCCAACCCTTTCATCTCCTTTCTTCTTTAAAGCATTCAAGGTGATAGTTAATTGTATCTTGCATCCTTTATTGCTGATTATTAAAAGTTGTTATCTCAAGAGTTGTGTTTCTTTATTTGAAAAGAAAAAAAAGGGATTCAGGCCATCTTCTTATAAAGGGCCGAAAATATTAAAAAAATAAAATAAAAAATAAAAAAAAACGAAAAGAAAACAAAAGAAAGAAGTACTTGTTTCATTTGGAGTTGTGTTGTGTTGCAAGAGTTGTCACCTTGTTTGTTCACACCTTTCATGTCATTTCTTTCCATTCCTTCCAAACCTTTTCCACCTTTCCTTGCTTTGTTTTCCTAAGTGAATTGGTACTTTGAGTCCTAGTTGTTGAATTGTCCACGTTTGCTGTTTTTTTTCATTTATTTGCCGGTTTGCACTAACCTAAAGCAAGAGTTGAGGGTGAGTGTTAAACACGAGTGATTTGTGAGATAACATGGGAGAATCGGAAGAATCTGCTTTGGAGGGTAGATTACGTCTTCATTAACAAACTATTCATAATGATGTCACTAATCATATCGAGCAAGTAAACCGAGACATGGCGGATCAACTAGCTACAATAACTGAATTGTTGCAAGCACATGGTATTCGTAGAGGTAGGGGCCGTGGTGGACGAGGGGGTGTTTTAATATGGGTGGTCATGGTAATAATGGTGGTCGTGGTCATGTTGGTGGACATGATGCTGATGTGTATAGTGATGTAGATGATGACTATGAACAGCCCGAATTTGGTAGCAAAGCCAATAGAAACTTGGAATCAGAGCCTTGTTAAAGGTTCTTGAACAGTAAAAATCCATTGATAATGGATAAAGATCCATTGGATCAATACAATGGTTCTGTTGAAGAATCAGAAAATCACGAGTGTCAACTCGTTCGTAATGAATCTGAAGGATATAGGATCTTAGATCTAAATGAGTTAGATCTACGCACAGCGGATGGATCACAACTTATACATCACAATACATAATTAAAGGATTTAAACTACTACAAGGGGGTTAAGATCATGTTACCAATATCGGGAAGAGACGCCTTGATCTTCCGATGTGTTCTCCAAATGGCGGTTGGTGGACACCCTCTTGATACACGAACCTCCTTGATATGCAACACCAAGAAAAACTCCAAGTTTTTCTTCCTCTAAAACCCTATACAAGAAAACTATTTTTTCCTCTCTTTTATGGTGTATGGGGCGAAATTTTTCCTTGTTTTTTTTACACTTGGAATAACTCTCCTTTTATAGGAGAGTAAATCCTTGGTCTCTAAGTTTTAATTAATTAAATAAATAAATAATTAAACAAAATAAAAAGATATTTTCCTTAATGAATAATTGTGACATATTATTGACCAATAGGAAACCAAATAACATGTCATACAACCAATCACATAACAAGAATATCTTTTATTTTCCATAACACAAGAAAATTAATTCTTGTGCTAATTAAGATCATAATGGCGCCACCCCTAGGGTTTAAAAACCTACATAAAATGTATTTTTTGTGTATTATATTATTTAGGCCAACTAAATAACATTCATGCATATCAATTAATTAGCCCAGTCAATTAATTATCACTAAGGCCCAAATAACAAGATTATTAGTCCGAATTACAAAAGCCACATCGGGGACCATGGACCTATAACCAGTAGCTCCAATAATTAATTATTCATCGAACAGAATAAGTACATTAATTATTAATTCCGGGATTAAGCCACCATAAACCCGAAACTGAACTTTACCGATTACAGATGTATACTTATACTCAACCCATAGAATGAATAAGCGTCCATTGATATAATCACTACATACGGATTAACCCTCCATAGACTGTCCATTCTGAGTGGGAAGTCTCCGTGAACCCGACTCAGAATATCATATCCTTATTTACCATTATCCCCCTGATGATCAATTAGTTCACATATCTGACTAGTGATCAATTAGTCTAATATGAGCTCCTGGGATCGATCACTTTCTTAGGGCTAACAAATAAGGGGACTGTCTCTCTACTTCCCGCAGGAAGGAATGGATTCCATGTCAGTGAAAATCAGAACTACTCACTCATCAGCAGATAGTGCCAATGAGAAGTGGCTTGAAACACATATTTAAGTGAACCGTAACTAACACATCAAACACTACCCCGAGACATGCAGCATCCTGTGATCACCTCAGGATTAAGGTTGATCCATATATGATCATCTAATGATTTAATAAGATTCCTCTATTACGGAATTATATCTAGAAATTCAGATTAAATCGGTCCAGTCCTATATCTATGCCATCATACATAAATGCCCCACGTAGGTACCCTCTACCGATAGTCCGGATAAGACTATCACACCCCAAGGTGTTCTGGGCGCATTATTGGTGTTTTAATCAAGAGACCCTAAACTCTGATTAAGTTCACCACGGACTAACAGTTTAAGCATATCTCCACTAACTCAATCCTCACGTGCAATCCATACACTGAGTTAAGTGGTTACATACATATATACTTAGGGTTTGCAGCAGTGTATTACTTTACAAGCACAAAGCAAGTAATAAGGTGAGATAAATTCTGTCATCCATTATTAAAAACAATTACACAAATTGTCTTTCGGGCACTACACCTAACAATCTCCCACTTGCACGAAATGACAAGCAACGATTGTTTTTAGAGCACACCATTTCTCATCTTATTCACAACACTCTCCCACTTGCTCTAAAGGCAGATGAGACATATCCATCAATGCCGTACCCTCCAAGCACTCGACTTGGTACACTGACTAGTTAGGTTGTCGACTCGAGACGATTTTTAGGATCAAAACGTCGCCGGTCCATCTAATCAGGTGGTACTCTCTATACTTTTTACCTCTAGTGACTGAGAAGATCATTCTAAGCTATCTCTTCACTGTTTTCACAATGAAGTGATATCGGCTCACTAGACCAGGAATCACTCCCAGATCAGGAAGGAAATTTTAAGTACTATGGGTAAACACTGAGCCCGAGATCAACTTAATGATCATCCTTAATGTGACTGCAAGTCAGAATCAGTGTAGTCAACCATATTCAAGTTTGCACCTAAATATACAAGCATATGATTCCTCGTTCTCTAAAGATACTTGAGGACGTACTAAACCGCTACTTATTGCTCGAATCCAAGACTCGATTGCAATTGACTCGTGTTAAGCTGACTTGCCCTTATCCCAGAGAGACTCTATCCCATTTTCTCTTTATCCGAAGATTTGGAGAACCATTCCTGAGAGGTAGGGTAGGACTACTCTCGATGAATGCTGCAACCGTATATGCATTATCATCTTATTCATTAAGATGGATGGGATAGCCTATGACTCATTCCTGTGAATTTGACCGAATTAAATTCTTAGATATAGTCCTATTCTCTCATCCAGAGAATCTTGGCGTGTCAGTTTCCGACTTCAGATGGCACAGCCATGTTGTTTCCAACCGTTGTAGTGTTATCATTCATGAACACTAATACTACTACTTTACCAATATTGATACCCAGTCTACAAAAGACTTATCAATATTTTGGTCAAGTCCACATATTTTAAGACATGCGACTTTTAATGACCGAGAGGGTCTCTTACATCCACAAAGGACATAAGTCCCGGCAGTCAACCTGTCATTTGTTCTAACCAAGACCCTTATGTTCTGAATGAATCCAGACTCTGTTTTACGACAAGAAAGTCTAAGGGTATCACCCCTATTTTCTGCTTTCTAACAAAATCTCGCAAGACTGAGTGGTGAGAGAGTTCAAGGTCTGGTTAACTCTCTACTTGTCAGGGAATCACCCCTATACCATTCAGCTTTGCGCTGAAAATTTAAACTTTCCTATTCATTCGACTCTTTTCCGTGTAAATCCAATTGCTCCCACTGGGCCTGAGACACTCAGGTGGATCTACAAGAGGCTGAACAGAACTGGAGTATCAAAACTCCATTTTCAGGGTTAAGGCTTTCAAACGAACTTCTACGATCAGAATCCTATACAGCCCACCAAGAGCCACAGGTTATCTATCACCCCAGCAGACTGTAAAGTCCAAAAAACCACAATGGGTCAACGGTTAAACCATACTCCCACTGTGTTTTGGGTGGATTGACCATCTGATCTAGTAGTATTTATCAGTGTAATCACCAACAACCGATGTTGGACGTGGTCTGATTAAATCAGATAGTAACTACATTTGGGTAACCGTACTCCAAGGTTTAAGGCTGTTTCTTATAGATTCTATCAGAAGGCTTATGACAGTTTAACCGTCACTTTCTGATCTCAAGAATCGTATAACCAACCTTCACTTGTCTTATTAAGATATTTTACAAACATTCACAATCTGAACGTATGCGCAAAATCTCCAGTCCTACCTTCAAGCATTAAATGCTAAATGCCTACATTTACGGAAGTGGTGTGAACCGAAGTCACTCCTTATCCATAAATTCACTAGCATCTTCTAGGCAGACTTCTCGGTTTACATAATAATGTTAACCGTTATTTTGCAACCAATTATCTTAATCGAGTTTAGCAGTGTATTGTAGCACATCAATAACTATATAAGGCAAGTCTATGGTTTCTTCCTCAGTGAGAAACATTCCACTAGGAGGCAGGCCGAGCATCAGTCCCAAGACTATGCGATAGCCTTTTTCTGAGCATGGAATACTCTATTCTCTGCTAAAATCAGAGACTCCTCCTCGTATTCTTTCGATAAACTAAACCGTGTTTCAAGTAGTTATCAGACAAAATGTCACCACTCAAAATCTCCCACTAGCTTGTATCTCTCACTATACCCCGAAGGTTATGATGAACAAGCTATGTTACCCCTTCAAATCTATTACCCTTTCCCATTTGAAAGGAAGCTTAGTCATTGTACCTTTTAAGACAGTGTTCCGAGACTGGGAGATAGGAATCATCCTTAGCCAGTCATTAGGTCTTATCTCTAGGATATATGAACTAATAAATAGATTTTGAAGAATCGTTTATCTTATACGGAAACCATCGCCTATAATAGTTTAAGACGTGTTACATATACCTTTTCAGCATTTCTTAGTGGTTCTGACTTTATCAAACAAAAGTCCGAGTCTCGGATTCGTACTACAAATGTCATTTTCACTTTCTATGAGGCAACAATATATCGAGTTGAAAGTGAATCCATTTGTTTCAACGAATCTGTAAACAGGAAAATAAATTTTTCTATGATATTCAAGGATAGAATCCGAAATTCATTTCCTTATATCACTCCCACTATTCTAGCTAAAATTACTGCCCATTGTTACTATATTAATCGTTAATACAAAGCTCTCTTGTTCTTCCAAAGAACATAGCTCCCGAGTCGAGTTACTCGGTTAAGAAAGCTAAGGATTCATTGGTTAGTTATCCGAAATCACTTTCCTTATCCTATACTTTCTTTACATAATGTTTCGGTTTAGCCTCAAAACTTTAGTTAAGATGATTAACACTTATAGACATTCTTTCCCATTCTTAACTTTCCTTAAAAGGAAATAGTTTTGAACTAGCAGTTCGTTTGAGTAGACACTACTCGTGAACTGTGGGATGTCTAATGAAAGCGTTACCCAGTGGGACTAATTTTCTAATAAATCAAAAAAACATAAGATAAAAGCTCCCACTAGTTTATCGGTTCCAAATACCGTCTAACTAGCGACACTTTAATCGATGATTCTCCAATTTTTCTATTAGAAAATTTCTCGTGTAGACACAATTAAAATTCACTAGAAGAATTTTATCGCCCCAATCATCTTTCAAACTAACTATGGTTGTCTCTCGTTCAATACGAGTGACAGCAATGACATACTTATTTATGTCACTTAAGTCTTGAAGGCTCAAGAGAAATATTTCTTCTGAAAAATTAATCGCATGTAAGATCAATAAGTACAACGTTCTAGTTACTTACCACTTTTTAACGAAGTCATTACTAGTCAATTTTACACTAGCAGTCTAGCACCTTAGAGAGATATGTATAACTGTTGTAAATAAAAATTGACAGAAAATAAATCCAAATCATACACTACTTATAAATTTTAGGAACATAAACTAAGTACTTATAGTATATCCTACCGTTCCAAGGATTTAATCTAATGCCTCAGTGCCGCCTTAGGGTAGGTCAAAGAGGTTTCGATTAATATTAAAGATCAGATTGAGAATCGAACATCTCATTTGTGATCGTCAATCACCTTTCCTTTTTCAGCCAAGGTACTACCAAAAATACCCTTTATGAGTGTGACCTACTGTCTCAGATTTTTAGGTAGACCTCGAGTGTGCCGCCTTAGGGTCGGTCAGTGACCCGGCAAGTACCCCAAATCCTATCCTTTCGGAGACCAAGCCTTGAATTTTGATAGCGGTGAAGGCCTTCCTTAGGGGGCCGAAATCAAAGCCGGCACGAGGCGTCACCATTCTCTCACGTTGCTTGTGTCAACAGTAGAGGCCGTGGGGTCGGCTGTCGCCTCTCCCGCTCCCACTCAATATTTTGAAAAAGTGGTGGGTTTACTGATCATGTTTTTGGACTTGATGTGAAATTAAGGAACAATAAATCCTAGGCCCGAATGTTGTCGGTCACCCGACCTATTCGTTGTAACATATGTGGCTGTCGGACGGGTCAAGACTAGGAGAGCTCCGTTGAGCCGTAGTGGCACTTCGGATGGCTCAGCCTTGCTAGACCCCCGTGCAAACGCCACACGTGGAGGGTGAAGTCGATCGAGCCATAGCTACGGTTGACCACCCAACCGTGGTTAAACCACTTTCGAACCATGTTTGCCCGTGATTATCCAATCCTTAAACATCAAACTTTCACGTAGACACTACGGAACAAAAAACGTAATCTCGTCTAGGTAAGGTGGAATTCACCGAGAATCAAACACCTTTTCCACGAGGTTTCGGGATTTCATTCCTTATGCTTTCGCAGAGTGGGATTCACCGAGAATCCATCACCCAACCTCGACGATTGAAAAAACCCGTGTTCCTCGGTTTTTATCCTAATTAGTTTCTAATTAATATCAAACAATTAATTAAAACTAATTGCGTGTGTTGTATACATGCCTAACTAATTCCTCGAATTAATTTCTACATGTATGCATATGGAGTGGAATTCATGATATGATGCATGTCATGGCAATTTTCCGGTTCTACACATATAATCTAAACATGTATTCTAGTGCAGAAAAAAAACACCAAGATGGACCGTTGGCACCCCCGTATCTAACCTATTAGAAAAAAAATAACCAAACCCTAACTAGGGTTTACTACTTTCTAACAAAATCTGCAGCTGTTCAAATTATTCGATGATCGGGAAACCAAACAAACTCGGATCGTCACGAAACTTTCCAGATCTGTTCTTCATTCCTCGGGCTTCAATATGGACGGTTGGATCGGATCTTTGACTTGTCAATTTTCTCCAGCGAGCCGCCCAACTTGATGGTGGATCTGACTTTTACTGCAGCGCCTCAAAGACTTCCCAAGGCCGATCGGGAATCGAGATGAATCTCGATCGACCTGAAATTTTTATTCCACGTCAAAATCTCCATATTTATCGATATGACCGGTTGGATTTTCATTTCAACGGTCTAAACTCTCCTAGAAATTCGAGGAAGTCACAGGTAGGGTTTCTGTGAATCCTTCGTTTTTCTGTTGCACCAGCTTCTTTGCAGCAATGAACGGATATCAAAACAGACTCCGATCGAAGCCAAATTTTGTGGAATTTTTCATCATCTTCCAATCTAGATTCTGACCGGAGGGATCGTCGTTTCAATGGCTCGATCAACAGGAAAAACGAAATAACTAAACAGATACTAAACAGATCTATTTTCTAGAAATTAAAATTACAATAAAAATAAATTACATAATTTCCTATACTCATATGAACGAATTTTCATCGTTTATATGAGTTTACAATAGATCTAACGGGTAAACAGTGCCAACCCCTAATCCATCTCTTCAACCATAGCAATTAATCATTATCAAAGCATAAAACAATAAATAAAATTTACCTACATGCAATTCCACTCCTTTAAATCGTTTAATTATGATTATGACTATATAAGTCGTGGAACCTTGCTCTGATACCACATGAAGGATGTAGGATCTTAGATCTAAACGAGTTAGATCTACGCGCAGCGGATGGATCACGACTTATACATCACAATACATAATTAAAGGACTTAAACTACTACAAGGGGGTTAAGATCATGTTACCAATATCGGGAAGAGACGCCTTGATCTTTCGATGTGTTCTCCAAACGGCGGTTGGTGGACACCCTTCTTGATACACGAACCTCCTTGATATGCAACACCAAGAAAAACTCTTTTTCTTCCTCTAAAACCCTAGACAATAAAACTAATTTTTTCTCTCTTTTATGGTGTATGGGGCGAAATTTTTCCTTGTTTTTTTTACACTTGGAATAACTCTCCTTTTATAGGAGAGTAAATCCTTGGTCTCCAAGTTTTAATTAATTAAATAAATAATTAATTAAACAAAATAAAAAGATATTTTCCTTAATGAATAATTGTGACATATTATTGACCAATAGGAAACCAAATAACATGTCATACAACCAATCACATAACCAGAATATCTTTTATTGTCCATAACACAAGAAAATTAATTCTTGTGCTAATTAAGACCATAATGGTGCCACCCCTAGGGTTTAAAAGCCCACATAAAATGTCTTTTATGTGTATTATATTATTTAGCCCAACTAAATAATATTCATGCATATCCATTAATTAGCCCAGCCAATTAATTATCACTGAGGCCCAAATAACAAGATTATTAGTCCGAATTACAGAAGCCACATCGGGGACCATAGACCTATAACTAGTAGCTCCAATAATTAATTATTCATCGAACAGAATAAGTACATTAATTATTAATTCCGGGATTACGCCACCATAAACCCGAAACTGAACTCTACCGATTACAGATGTATACTTATACTCAACCCATAGAGTGAATAAGCGTCCATTGATATAATCACTACATACGGATTAACCCTCCATAGACTGTCCATTCTGAGTGGGAAGTCTCCGTGAACCCGACTCAGAATATCTTATCCTTATTTACCATTAACCCCCTGATGATCAATTAGTTCACATATTTGACTAGTGATCAATTAGTCTAATATGAACTCCCGGGATCGATCACTTTCTTAGGGCTAACAAATAAGGGGACTGTCTCTCTACTTCCCGCAGGAAGGAATGGATTCCATGTCTGTGAAAATCAGAACTACTCACTCATCAGGAGATTGTGCCAATGAGAAGTGGCTTGGAACACATATTTAAGTGAACCGTAACTAACACATCAAACACTACCCCGAGACAAGCAGCATCCTGTGATCACCTCAGGATTAAGGTTGATCCATATATGATCATCTAATGATTTAATAAGATTCATCGATTACGGATTTATATCGAGAAATTCAGATTAAATCGGTCCAGTCCTATATGAATGCCATCATATATAAATGCCCCACGTAGGTACCCTCTACCGATAGTCCGGATAAGACTATCACACCACAAGGTGTTCTGGGTGCATTATTGGTGTTTTAATCAAGAGACCCTAAACTCTGATTAAGTACCACGGACTAACAGTTTAAGCATATCTCCACTAACTCAATCCTCACGTGCAATCCATACACTGAGTTAAGTGGTTACATACAGATATACTTAGGGTTTGCAGCAGTGTATTACTTTACAAGCACAAAGCAAGTAATAAGGTGAGATAAATTCTGTCATCCATTATTAAAAACAATTACACAAATTGTCTTTCGGGCACTACACCTAACAGAATCTTCTACTGGATTCAATGCTAACATAATAATTCAGCAAGAATTATTATCTAAGATTAAAGCTTCTAAACTATAACTTAAAAAAAGAAAAAAATCTTTAGAATGCCTAGCTTTATAAGCAGCGTCTTCAAAAGAGAAAACAAAATTTATTATTTTGGTAGTACTCGAGAGTTCTCTGTAGACACTAAAGATGTCAGAGGAGAAGTTTATTTACCTCTTATTACTCAACAAGAGATAAATAAGATTCTTCTTAAAATTAAAGAAGAGCATATATCTACAATCAGTATGGTCCATTTAGGAGCCATAAAGATTTGTATAAAATCTCAATTTCAAGAAGGCATTAATACGCCTATTAAACTAGCGTTAATTGATAATAGAATTAACAATAGAAAAGATTGTGTTCTAGGTGCAGCTAAGGGTAACCTAGCCTACAATAAATTTTTATTTCTAGTATATCCTAAGTTTGGTCTTAGTATACACAGTAAAAATTTAGATAAATCTTTATCACTTATACATCACTTCGAAAGAGAAGATCTGATGAATGAAGGTGACAAACCTTTTTGTGTAACTTATTTAATAAGTTATGCATTAACCAATAGTCATCATAGTATTGACTATAGAAAAGCTGAGTACATCGAATTAGACGATGTCTTCTCAGAGATAGGAACTATAAAAGAAAAGAATTTTTCTAATATAGATTCTAATACGGACTCTTGGGCAATTGATATTGCTAAAGGGAAAAGTATATTAGGTGCTGAAAAAACACCTACTATAAATGATAGGTTCTCAGTTGGAGCAACCTCATCTCGAAGGAGCTTTGTTAAAACTCCTATTGCAAGAAATAGCTTGCTAGAACGATCTGCATCTATGAGATCAGATAAAGAATTACTCTTATCTATATCAGAAAGAGTAGATAACGCAACACAAACGCTTAAAAAGATTTGTGGATAAATGGATATTATTAATCCAAAACCGATTTGTTTTCAGAAACTCTGGAAAGAAGCAAGGATTAGTTTCCTTAGCAAGAAGTGTAAATTCCAGAAAGATATTTTTCATAGAGAAATATCTAGAAAACCGTTAAAGGTTTCATTACCTACAAAATGGGAATGTTGGGATTGCTGGAATAAACGCCATTAATATGGATCCAGTATTCAATAAAGAAAAGAGGCTAAAGGAAATGATTCCTTTACATAAGAAAAAAACCTGGTTACGGTGTCGGACCAGTTAAATTTGGTAATCAAATTCAATATTTGATCACTGAAGAAGAAAGAGCTAGATATCATAGCTGGAAAAATTGATTTCAAGAAGAAATCTATTTAACATGTCCTCAAGGGCATTATCAATGGAATGTTTTTTATTCAGCGGGTTTTTTTATTACTGCTTTTAGTAATTGTGATTCTTCATCGCAATACTCGCCAGAAACCAGATTTACAATCAAAACTAATAAAGATTCTCTTCCCTCATATAAGAGTCAGAAGCTCATCTTTATTTGGAAGATTATGACTCTCTCCTATAGTTGCCGTGTTAATGGCTTTATAGTTGACAACCATTCTCTTTTTTCCTCTTCTTCTCTCGGCTTCATTCTCAACTAGGAATGCTGGAGACATGTGAGGTGATTTACTAGGCTTATTAATTTTTATGTCTAATAGTTCTTGAATTTGTTTACCAAATTCTTCTCTATCCATTGGACTATAAATCATAGGCTTAACCTTGATTATTGTCTTTGGATCAATAAGTTTTATGGTTGCAGTCATCCATTTTTTAGACTTCTTAGGGTCTATAGGATTTTCACCTCAAACTTTCTTTAACAAGTCGTTAATCTTTTTGAACTTTATGTTCTCATGATTAAATTCTTGCTCTGTTTTGCATACTTCAACTTCTATCTCCCCCCTGCTAAAAATTTCATTTTTTCAGGGCTAACTGGGATAGGTGCGGGTGTATGTTTCTTAGAATTATTTTTCATAGATTCTAAAAACCCTTGCTGTGCCATGGTAAAGGCTTTTCTTACTTTTCCAATAATCACTGGTTGATTATCAAGAGTAAAAATGATTCTATCTGTAAATTGTGTGAAAGGTCCATACAATTTACAGAAGTTATTACCAAGAATAATGTCCTTGCCATTTTCTTGTTGATAAATCGTAGGAATGTGAAATATTTCACCTGCGATTCGTATATTAATATTTGTACAAACTTTAGAAACGTGAAGTGTTTCTTTATTTGCAATTGTTAATGGAATGATATTGGGCACATTCTCCCAATGCTCATTAGGTATAACATACTTTGATGCTAGGCAAAGACTAGCGCCAGTATCTACATAACAATGTAAATTTATCTGTTTATATCCAGAGAACTTAAATTGTCCTTTGATATAAATAGAATTTGGATTAGTAATATTTCTCGTTATTACTAATTCTTCGTCATTCCAGGATTCTTCCTGAATGGCCAAATTAGTCTGAATCCGCTGTATTGTATTCATCAGGTGAATAATTATATTCATCAGAGGAATAGTCGGATATAAGATTTCTTGAGATTTCATCTTCTGAATCTATTAAAATTTCTCTAAAGATATAGACTTCTCTATATGAGTCGTATATATCTTCTATAGGTTCGAAACCTAAATCAATAATTTCCTCAATTCGATTAACCTTGTGAGGATATTGTTGTTTGTTGGGACATTCATTGGCATAATGACCCTCAACATTGCAGATCCAACATCTATAATTCTTCTTGCCTTTGGGACATAATTTCTTATTATTTGTATTTTTATCTCTATTTTCAGTCTTCTGACGTGGCTTAAAATACTTACCAGGTTTAAACTGTTTGTTTTTCTTTTTATAAGAGAATTTCTTTTTCTTATAATGTTTTTTAAACTTATTTTTTGTATAAGTCTTCTGTGGTATGCAACCGTACTCTGTAGGTGCATCCATAACATTTAAACAACATCTCTTATTGAATTTCTTCAATTTTTTCTGTTGTTTGGATAGATCACAAATTTTTGTGAGTTCTTCTTTAACAATTCTATTGGCAAAGCCAAGACTGTTGACTACTACTCCAATGGTTTCATTTTCAAAGCTTTGCAGTGATTTTTCTCCTACAATAGGGATTTTGGTTAAATATTGCTTTATAAACCCAATGAACTCATTGCTTGGAAGTTTATAAAGATTAGTTTCAAAATCGTATGTGAATGTGTCTAAAAGTCAAACATCACATAATTGTAAGTTTATAAGGCGATTTCTAGCCTTTCCTTGTTGTCTAAGAATCTCATTGGTTTTATCCGTTGTATAATTGATTCCTAGAAACATAGTATAGAAGCTATCGATGATACTTCTAAACATGTTATCTGCGTTAACATTAGTCCAATTTGTGTTTTTAACAAATGTTTGAACTATTCCAGCTGTTCTATGTTCTACTAAGAGGAGTATTTTATTAATTGTTCCATAAGCCTCTTTGTTAGTCTGATAATCAAACTTATCTCAGTTGCCCATTCGTCTATGAGCTCTTTTCTGTTTGTCCTTCCATCAATATTGAGGATAGGAGTCCTAGATTCCTTATGTTCACCAGGAATTTTAGGATAATTAGTAGTAAAAAAGGTTCCTTCATTACCTTTTCTTTTCTTAAAGGAAGATTCTTCTTCTTTAGTACCAGAAGCTCCTTCTTCAGGTTGTTTTTCTGATGCTTCTTTTTTAGGAATAGCTTCAGATTGTTCCTCAATAGGGTATATGGTTTCAATTCCAAGAATTACACTTAATTCTGGTCTTGTTTCCATTTCTTTTTCTAGTTCTAACTCGTCTAGAGTCATTAACTTGATTACTTCATCTAAGGGTGAAGTATTCTGTCCATCTAAAATGAACTCATCTTTTTCTAGGTTATCCCAGAAATACTCTTCTAATTTTGCGCCTAAGTTTATTGACAAGGCCATCTTAAAGCATTTGGGTCAGCACTTGAACCAAGCTCTTCATTTCCCACATTGTGGTTAGGATAACTATATTTTCCGTCTTCCGGAAAAGCAGAAGTAGAAATGTTAATAGGTACTTCTTCAGTGTAGGAAACCTTGTGTATTTCCTCTTTAACTTCTTTTATGACTTTTGCTGCTAGGTATTCGACTTCAGTTCTAGAAGCAAGTCTTGATATCTTGTTCTCGATATATCTTAACTGTTTTAATATGACCTTTAAATCTTCATGAAGAATATTAACGGTCTCATTCATCGTTATCATGCTTCTGCTAGCCATGAAACTATGGTTGACCTAGAATTACCTTGAGAGTTTTCTCAAGTTTGTCAACTTTGCAACAGAGCATTTGTACTTTTTGATCTGCATGTTCATCGATCTTACGGTTCAGAGTTTGTATCTCTGTATTGGTTTTTTCTACCAAAATTAATAACTCATGATTTTGCTCGGCATGTGCCAAGTTAGAGTCTTGATGATGATTATTATATCCCCCCTCTCTAAAAGATCGGAAAATCTATTCCAGTTGGGTGGATTTTTCGATAATCCTTGACTAGGATCTTTGCTTATTCCAAAAAAGGAAAGCATTTTATAGAGTCCTAATAATATGCGTGCAGACTGCATTTAAGTTATTACCAAAATGTTGTATTGCTTTGATATTGACTTCATTCGTAGAAAACCAATGATGTGTAATATTGTTTTCTCGATTTAAGGTTTTGATTTGCAATAATCGTCCCTTCTTAACTATAGGTGGTGAAGTCATAACTACCACAAATTATTATTGGCCTCCGTTTCGCTTGCCGTTTGCGCCGGCGTACCTTATTAATCGTTCTGGTCGATACCTCATCAGTACTTCAAAAAGTATTACAAACGTTTTTTTTTCGTACTTTTTTGTGTACCCATAGAGTGCTAAACGGTGTGATTTTTGATTCCTTGTACAAGGCCATTCTGGCCTCCGTTTTGCTTGCCGTTTGCGCCGGCGTGCCTTATTTATCGTTCTGGTCGATATCACATCAGTACTTCATAGAGAATTAGAAAAAAAAATTTATTTTTTTGTATGCATAGAGTAGTAACGGTGTGATTTTTGATTCATTTTACAAGGCCATTCTGGACTCCGTTTTGCTTACAGTTTGCGCCGGCGTGCCTTATTTATCGTTCTGGTCGATAGCACATCAGTACTTCAAAGTGAATTACAAACATTTTTTCGTACTTTTTTTTTGTACCCATAGAGTAGTAACGGTGTGATTTTTGATTCCTTGTACATGGCCATTCTGGACTCCGTTTTGCTTGACGTTTGCGCCGGCGTGCCTTATTTATCGTTGTGGTCGATATCACGTCAGTACTTCAAAGAGAATTACAAACGTTTTTTTTTCATACTTTTTTTTGTACCTATAGAGTACTTAACGGTGTGATTTTTGATTCCCTGTACAAGGCCATTCTGGCCTCCGTTTTGCTTGCCGTTATCGCCGGCGTGCCTTATTTATCGTTCTGGTCGATATCACATCAGAACTTCAAAGGGAATTATAAACTTTTTTTTGTACCCATAGAGTAGTAAAGGTGTGATTTTTGATTCCTTGTATAAGGCCATTCTGGCCTCCGTTTTGCTTGCCGTTTGGGCCGGCGAGCCTTATTTATCGTTCTGGTCGATATCAAATCAGTACTTCAAAAAGAATTACAAATCTTTATTTTCGTAATTTTTTGTACCCATAGAGTACTTAACGGTGTGATTTTTTATTCCTTGTACAAGGCCATTTTGGCCTCCGTTTTGCTTGCAGTTTGCGCCGGCGTGCCTTATTTATCGTTCTGGTCGATACCACATCAGTACTTCAAAGAGTATTACAAACTTTTTTTTTCGTACTTCTTTTTGTACCTATAGAGTACTTAACGGTGTGATTTTTGATTCCCTGTACAAGTCCATTCTGGCCTCCGTTTTGCTTGCCGTTAGCGCCGGCGTGCCTTATTTATCGTTCTGGTCGATATCACATCAGAACTTCAAAGAGAATTATAAACTTTTTTTTTTGTACTTTTTTTTTGTACCCATGGAGGAGTAACGGTGTGATTTTTTATTCCTTGTATAAGGCCATTCTGGCCTCCGTTTTGCTTGCCGTTTGGGCCGGCGTGCCTTATTTATCGTTCTGGTGGATATCAAATCAGTACTTCAAACAGAATTACAAATGTTTATTTTCATACTTTTTTGTACCCATAGAGTACTTAACGGTGTGATTTTTGATTCCTTTTACAAGGCCATTCTAGACTCCGTTTTGCTTGCCGTTTGCACCGGCGTGCCTTATTTATCGTTCTGGTCGATACCACATCAGTACTTCCAAGAGAATTACAAATGTTTTTTCGTCCTTTTTTTGTACCCATAGAGTACTTAACGGTGTGATTTTTGATTCCTTGTACAAGGCCATTTTGGCCTCCGTTTTGCTTGCTGTTTGCTCCGGCGTGCCTTATTTATCGTTCTGGTCGATACCACATCAGTACTTCAAAGAGTATTACAAACGTTTTTTTTCGTACTTTTTTGTACCTATAGAGTGCTTAACTGTGTGATTTTTGATTCCTTGTAATGGGCCATTCTGGACTCCGTTTTGCTTGCCGTTTGTGCCGGCGTGCCTTATTTATCGTTCTGGTCGATACCACATCATTACTTCCAAGAGAATTACAAATGTTTTTTCATCCTTTTTTTTGTACCCATAGAGTATTTAACGGTGTGATTTTTGATTCCTTGTAGAAGGCCATTATGGCCTCTGTTTTGCTTGCCGTTTGCGCTGGCGTGCCTTATTTATCCGTCTGGTCGATACCACATCAGTACTTCAAAGAGAATTACAAACGTTTTTTTTTTCATCTTTTTGTACACATAGAGTACTTAACGGTGTGATTTTTGATTCCTTGTACACGGCCATTCTGGCCTCCGTTTTGCTTGCCGTTTGCGCCGGCGTGCCTTATTTATCGTTCTGGTCGATATCACATCAGTACTTCAAAGAGAGTTAGAAACGTTTTTTTTCATACTTTTTTTGTACCCATAGAGTAGTAACGGTGTGATTTTTGATTCCCTTTACAAGGCCATTCTGGATTCCGTTTTGGTTCCCGTTTGCGCCGGCGTGCCTTATTTATCGTTCTGGTCGATATCACAACAGTACTTCAAAGAGAATTACAAACATCTTTTTTCGTACTTTTTTTGGTACCCATAGAGTAGTAACGGTGTGATTTTTGATTCCTTGTACAAGGCCATTCTGGCCACCGTTTTGCTTGCCGTTTGCGCCGGCGTGACTTATTTATCGTTCTGGTCGATATCACATCAGTACTTCAAAGAGAATTACTAACGTTTTTTTTGAACCCATAGAGTAGTAACAGTGTCATATTTGAGTCATTGTACTTGGCCATTCTGTACTCCGTTTTGCTTGATGTTTGCGCCGGCGTGCCTTATTTTTCTTTCTGGTCGATATCACGTCAGTACTTCAAAGAGAATTACAAACGATTTTTTTCGTAATTTTTTTTGTACCCATAGAGTAGTAACGGTGTGATTTTTTATTCCTGGTACAAGGCCATTCTGGAATTCGTTTTGCTTGCCAGTAGTGCCGGCGAGCCTTATTTATCGTTCTGGTCGATATCACATCACTACTTCAAATAGAATTACAAACGTTTTTTCGTACTTTTTTTTTGTACCCATAGAGTAGTAACGGTGTGATTTTTGTTTCCTTGTACAATGCCATTCTGGCCTCCGTTTTGCTTGCCGTTTGCGCCGGCGTGACTTTTTATCGGTCTGGTCGATATCACATATGTACTTCAAAGAGAATTACAAACGTTTTTTTTGCAAACTTTTTTTGTACCCATAGAGTAGTAATGGTGTGATTTTTGATTCCTTGTACTTGGCTATTCTGGCCTCCGTTTTGCTTGCCGTTTGCGCCGGCGTGCCTTATTTATCGTTCTAGTCAATATCACATCAGTACTTCAAAGAGAATTACATCTTTTCGTACTTTTTCTTGTACCCATAGAGTACTTAACGGTGTGATTTTTGATTCCTTGAACAAGGCCATTCTGGCCTCCGTTTAGCTTGCCGTTTATGCCGGCGTGCCTTATTTATCGTTGTGGTCGAAAACACATCAGTACTTCAAAGCGAATTACAAACTTTTATTTTCGTACTTTTTTTTTGTCCCCATAGATTACTTAACGGTGTGATTTTTGATTCCTTGTACAAGGCCAATTTGGCCTCCGTTTTGCTTGCTGTTTCCGCCGGCCAGCCTTATTTATCGTTCTGGTCAATACCACATCAGTACTTCAAAGTGTATTACAAACATTTTTTCGTATTTTTTTTTGTACCCATAGAGTGCTCAACGGTGTGATTTTTGATTCCTTGTACAAGGCCATTCTGGCCTCCGTTTTGCTTACCGTTTGCGCCACGGCGCCTTATTTATCGTTTTGGTCGATACCACATCAGTACTTCCAAAAGAATTACTAACGTTTTTTTCGTCCTTTTTTTATACCCATAGAGTACTTAACAGTGTGATTTTTGATTCTTTGTACAAGGCCATTCTGGCCTCCGTTTCGCTTGCCGTTTGCGCCGGCGTGCCTTATTTATCCTTATGGTCGATACGACATCAGTACTTCAAAGAGAATTACAAACGTTTTTTTCGTACTTTTTTTTTGTACCTATAGAGTACTTAACGGTGTGATTTTTGATACCGTGTACAAGGCCATTCTGGCCTCCATTTTGCTTGCCATTAGCGCCGGCGTGCCTTATTTATCATTCTGGTCGATATTACATCAGAACTTCAAAGAGAATTATTAACTTTTTTTCGTACTTTTTTTGTACCCATAGAGTAGTAACGGTGTGATTTTTGATTCCTTGTACAAGGCCATTCTGGCCTCCGTTTTGCTTGCCATTTGGGCCGGCGTGCCTTATTTATCGTTCTGGTCAATATCAAAACAGTACTTTAAAGAGAATTACAAATGTTTATTTTCGTACTTTTGTTGTACCCATAGAGTACTTAACGGTGTGATTTTTAATTCCTTGTACAAGGCCATTTTGGCCTCCGTTTTGCTTGCCGTTCGCGCCGGCGTGCCTTATTTATCGTTCTGGTCGATACCACATCAGTACTTCACAGAGTATTACAAACGTTTTTTTCGTACTTTTTTTGTACCCATAGAGTGCTTAACGGTGTGATTTTTGATTCCTTGTACAAGGCCATTCTGGACTTCGTTATGCTTGCCGTTTCCGCCGCCGTGGCTTATTTATCGCTCTGGTCGATACCACATTAGTACTTCCAAGAGAATTACAAATGTTTTTTTCGTTCTTTTTTTTGTACACATAGAGTACTTAACGGTGTGATTTTTGATTCCTTGTACAAGGCCATTTTGGCCTCCATTTTGCTTGCTGTTTGTGCCGGCGTGCCTTATTTATCGTTCTGGTCGATACCATATCAATACTTTAAAGAGTATTACAAACGCTTTTTTCGTCCTTTTTTTTTGTACAAATAGAGTGCTTAACGGTGTGATTTTTGATTCCTTGTACAAGGCCATTCTGGACTCCGTTTTGCTTGACGTTTGCGCCGGCGTGCCTTATTTATCGTTCTAGTTGATACCACATCAGTACTTCCATGAGAATTACAAATGTTTTTTCGTCCTTTTTTTTGTACCCATAGAGTACTTAACGGTGTGATTTTTGATTCCTTGTACAAGGCCATTCTGGCCCCCGTTTTGCTTGCCATTTGGGCCGGCGTGCCTTATTTATCGTTCTGGTCGATATCAAATCAGTACTTCAAAGAGAATTACAAATGTTTATTTTCGTACTTTTTTTGTACCCATAGAGTACTTAACGGTGTGATTTTTGATTCCTTGTACAAGGCCATTTTGGCCTCCGTTTTGCTTGCCGTTTGCGCCGGCGTGCCTTATTTATCGTTCTGGTCGATACCACATCAGTACTTCAAAGAGTATTACAAATGTTTTTTTTCGTACTTTTTTTGTACCCATAGAGTGCTTAACGGTGTGATTTTTGATTCCTTGTACAAGGCCATTCTGGACTCCGTTTTGCTTGCCGTTTCCGCCGGCGTGGCTTATTTATCGTTCTGGTCGATACCACATCAGTACTTCCAAGAGAATTACAAATGTTTTTTTCGTCCTTTTTTTGTACTCATAGAGTACTTAACGGTGTGATTTTTGATTCTTTGTACAAGGCCATTTTGGCCTCCGTTTTGCTTGCTGTTTGCGCCGGCATGCCTTATTTATCATTCTGGTCGATACCATATTCGTACTTTAAAGAGTATTACATACTTTTTTTTCGTACTTTTTTTTGTACCTATAGAGTGCTTAACGGTGTGATTTTTGATTCCTTGTACAAGGCCATTATGGACTCCGTTTTTCTTGCCGTTTGCGCCGGCGTGCCTTATTTATCGTTCTGGTTGATACCACATCAGTACTTCCAAGAGAATTACAAATGTTTTTTCGTCCTTTTTTTTGTACCCATAGAGTACTTAACGGTGTGATTTTTGATTCCTTGTACAAGGCCATTCTGGCCTCCGTTTTGCTTGCCGTTTGCGCCGGCGTGCCTTATTTATCCATCTGGTCGATACCACATAAGTACTTCAAAGAGAATTACAAACGTTTTTTTCGTACTTTTTGTTGTACACATAGAGTACTGAACGTTGTGATTTTTGATTCCTTGTACAAGGCCATTCTGGCCTCCGTTTTGCTTGCCGTTTGCGCCGGCGTGCCTTTTTTATCGTTCTGGTCGATACCACATCAGTACTTCCAAGAGAATTACAAATGTTTTTTTCGTCCTTTTTTTATTACCCATAGAGTACTAAACATTGTGATTTTTGATTCCTTGTACAAGGCCATTCTGGCCTCCGTTTTGCTTGCCGTTTGCGCCGGCGTGCCTTTTTTATCGTTCTGGTCGATACCACATCAGTACTTCCAAGAGAATTACAAATGTATTTTTCGTCCTTTTTTTATTACCCATAGAGTACTAAACATTGTGATTTTTGATTCCTTGTACAAGGCCATTCTGGCCTCCGTTTTGCTTGCCGTTTGCGCCGGCATGCCTTATTTATCCTTCTGGTCGATACCACATCATTACTTCAAAGAGAATTACTAACATTTTTTTTCAAACTTTTTTTTGTACCTATAGAGTACTTAACGGTGTGATTTTTGATTCCGTGTACAAGGCCATTATGGCCTCCGTTTTGCTTCCCGTTAGCGCCGGCGTGCCTTATTTATCATTCTTGTCGATATCACATCAGTACTTCAAAGAGAATTATAAACTTTTTTTTGGTACTTTTTTTTTGTACCCATAGTGTAGTAACGGTGTGATTTTTGATTCCTTGTACAAGGCCATTTTGGCCAACGTTTTGCTTGCCGTTTGCGCTGGCGTGCCTTATTTATTGTTCTGGTCAATACCACATCAGTACTTCGAAGAGTATTTCAAACGTTCTTTTTCGTACTTTTTTTGTACCCATAGAGTACCCATAGACTCCGTTTTGTTTCGTCCTTTTTTTTTGTACCCATAGAGTACTTCACGGTGTGATTTTAGATTCCTTGTACAAGGCCATTTTGGCCTCCGTTATGCTTGCTGTTTTCGCCGGCGTGCCTTATTTATCGTTCTGGTCGATACCATATCAGTACTTCAAAGAGTATTACAAACGTTTTTTTTTCGTACTTTTTTTTGTACCTATAGAGTGCTTAACGGTGTGATTTTTGATTCCTTGTACAAGGCCATTCTGGTCTCCATTTTACTTGCCGTTTGCGCCGGCGAGCCTTATTTATCGTTCTGGTCGATACCACATCAGTACTTCCAAGAGAATTACAAATTTTTTTTCGTCCTTTTTTTTTGTACCCATAGAGTACTTAACGGTGTGATTTTTGATTCCGTGTACAAGGCCATTCTGGCCTCCGTTTTGCTTGTTGTTTGCGCCGGCATGCCTTATTTATCGTTCTGGTCGATACCATATCAGTACTTCAAAGAGTATTACAAACGTTTTTTTTCGTACTTTTTTTGTACCTATAGAGTGCTTAACGTTGTGATTTTTGATTCCTTGTACAAGGCCATTCTGGACTCCGTTTTGCTTGACGATTGCGCCGGCGTGCCTTATTTACCGTTCTAGTTGATACCACATCAGTACTTCCATGACAATTACAAATGTTTATTCGTCCTTTTTTTTGTACCCATAGAGTACTTAACGGTGTGATTTTTGATTCCTTGTACAAGGCCATTCTGGCCCCCGTTTTGCTTGCCATTTGGGCCGGCGTGCCTTATTTATCATTCTGGTCGATATCAAATCAGTACTTCAAAGAGAATTACAAATGTTTATTTTCGTACTTTTTTTGTACCCATAGAGTACTTAACGGTGTGATTTTTGATTCCTTGTACAAGGCCATTTTGGCCTCCGTTTTGCTTGCCGTTTGCGCCGGCGTGCCTTATTTATCGTTCTGGTCGATACCACATCAGTACTTCAAAGAGTATTACAAATGTTTTTTTTCGTACTTTTTTTGTACCCATAGAGTGCTTAACGGTGTGATTTTTGATTCCATGTACAAGTCCATTCTGGACTCCGTTTTGCTTGCCGTTTCCGCCGGCGTGGCTTATTTATCGTTCTGGTCGATACCACATCAGTACTTCCAAGAGAATTACAAATGATTTTTTCGTCCTTTTTTTGTACTCATAGAGTACTTAACGGTGTGATTTTTGATTCTTTGTACAAGGCCATTTTGGCCTCCGTTTTGCTTGCTGTTTGCGCCGGCATGCCTTATTTATCATTCTGGTCGATACCATATTCGTACTTTAAAGAGTATTACATACTTTTTTTTCGTACTTTTTTTTGTACCTATAGAGTGCTTAACGGTGTGATTTTTGATTCCTTGTACAAGGCCATTATGGACTCCGTTTTTCTTGTCGTTTGCGCCGGCGTGCCTTATTTATCGTTTTGGTTGATACCACATCAGTACTTCCAAGAGAATTACAAATGTTTTTTCGTCCCTTTTTTTGTACCCATAGACTACTTAACGGTGTGATTTTTGATTCCTTGTACAAGGCCATTCTGGCCTCCGTTTTGCTTGCCGTTTGCGCCGGCGTGCCTTATTTATCCATCTGGTCGATACCACATAACTACTTCAAAGAGAATTACAAACATTTTTTTCGTACTTTTTTTTGTACACATAGAGTACTGAACGGTGTGATTTTTGATTCCTTGTACAAGGCCATTCTGGCCTCCGTTTTGCTTGCCGTTTGCGCCGGCGTGCCTTTTTTATCGTTCTGGTCGATACCACATCAGTACTTCCAAGAGAATTACAAATGTTTTTTTCGTCCTTTTTTTATTACCCATAGAGTACTTAACATTGTGATTTTTGATTCCTTGTACAAGGCCATTCTGGCCTCCGTTTTGCTTGCCGTTTGCGCCGGCATGCCTTATTTATCCTTCTGGTCGATACCACATCATTACTTCAAAGAGAATTACTAACATTTTTTTTCAAACTTTTTTTTGTACCTATAGAGTACTTAACGGTGTGATTTTTGATTCCGTGTACAAGGCCATTATGGCCTCCGTTTTGCTTCCCGTTAGCGCCGGCGTGCCTTATTTATCATTCTTGTCGATATCACATCAGTACTTCAAAGAGAATTATAAACTTTTTTTTGGTACTTTTTTTTTGTACCCATAGTGTAGTAACGGTGTGATTTTTGATTCCTTGTACAAGGCCATTCTGGCCTCCGTTTTTCTTGCCGTTTGGGCCGGCGTGCCTTATTTATCGTTCTGGTCGATATCAAATCAGTACTTCAAAGAGAATTATAAATGTTTATTTTCGTACTTTTTTTGTACCCATAGTGTACTTAACGGTGTGATTTTTGATTCCTTGTACAAGGCCATTTTGGCCTCCGTTTTGCTTGCCGTTTGCGCTGGCGTGCCTTATTTATTGTTCTGGTCAATACCACATCAGTACTTCAAAGAGTATTACAAACGTTCTTTTTCGTACTTTTTTTGTACCCATAGAGTACCCATAGACTCCGTTTTGTTTCGTCCTTTTTTTTTGTACCCATAGAGTACTTCACGGTGTGATTTTAGATTCCTTGTACAAGGCCATTTTGGCCTCCGTTATGCTTGCTGTTTTCGCCGGCGTGCCTTATTTATCGTTCTGGTCGATACCATATCAGTACTTCAAATAGTATTACAAACGTTTTTTTTTCGTACTTTTTTTGTACCTATAGAGTGCTTAACGGTGTGATTTTTGATTCCTTGTACAAGGCCATTCTGGTCTCCATTTTGCTTGCCGTTTGCGCCGGCGAGCCTTATTTATCGTTCTGGTCGATACCACATCAGTACTTCCAAGAGAATTACAAATTTTTTTTCGTCCTTTTTTTTTTGTACCCATAGAGTACTTAACGGTGTGATTTTTGATTCCGTGTACAAGGCCATTCTGGCCTCCGTTTTGCTTGCTGTTTGCGCCGGCATGCCTTTTTTATCGTTCTGGTCGATACCATATCAGTACTTCAAAGAGTATTACAAACGTTTTTTTTTCGTACTTTTTTTGTACCTATAGAGTGCTTAGCGTTGTGATTTTTGATTCCTTGTACAAGGCCATTCTGGACTCTGTTTTTCTTGCCGTTTGCGCCGGCGTGCCTTATTTATCGTTCTGGCCGATACCACATCAGTACTTCCAAGAGAATTACAAATATTTTTTTGTCCTTTTTTTATGCACCCATAGAGTACTTAACGGTGTGATTTTTGATTCCTTGTACAAGGCCATTCTGGCCTCCGTTTTGCTTGTCGTTTGCGCCGGCGTGCCTTATTTATCCATCTGGTCGATACCACATAAGTACTTCAAAGAGAATTACAAACGTTTTTTTTCATACTTTTTATTGTACACATAGAGTACTTAACGGTGTGATTTTTGATTCCTTGTACAAGACCATTCATGGTCTCTGTTTTGCTTGCCGTTTGCGCCGGCGTGCCTTATTTATCGTTCCTGTCGATATAACATCAGTATTTCAAAGAGAATTAGAAACATTTTTTTTCATACTTTTTTTGTACCCATAGAGTAGTAACGTTGTGATTTTTGATTCCTTTTACAAGGCCATTCTGGACTCCGTTTTGGTTGCCGTTTGCGCCGGCGTGCCTTATTTATCGTTAGGGTCGATATCACATCAGTACTTCAAAGAGAATTACAAACATTTTTTTTCATACTTTTTTTGGTACCCATTTGATTCCTTGTACAAGGCCATTCTAGCCGCCGTTTTGCCTGCCGTTTGCGCCGGCGTGACTTATTTATCGTTCTGGTCGATATCACATCTGTATTTCAAAGAGAATTACTAACGTTTTTTGTACTTTTTTTTTGAACCCATAGAGTAGTAACAGTGTGATTTTTGATTCCTTGTACTTTGCCATTCTGGCCTCCATTTTGCTTGCCGTTTACGCCGGCGTGCCTTATTTATCCTTCTGGTCGATACGACATCAGTACTTCAAAGAGAATTACAAACTTTTTTTTCGTACTTTTTTTTGGACACATAGAAACTTAACGGTGTGAATTTTGATTCCTTGTACAAGGCCATTCTGGCCTCCATTTTGTTAGCGATGGCGTGCCTTATTTATCGTTCTGGTGGATATCACATCAGTAGTTCATAGAGAATTAGAAACTTTTTTTTTGTACTTTTTTTGTACCCATAGAGTAGTAACGGTGTGATTTTTGATTCCTTTTACAAGGCCATTCTGGACTCCGTTTTGCTTACCGTTTGTGCCGGCATGCCTTATTTATCGTTCTGGTCAATGTCACATCAGTACTTCAAAGAGAATTACAAACATTTGTTTTCATACTTTTTTTTGTACCCATAGAGTAGTAACGGTGTGATTTTTGATTCCTTGTACAAGGCCATTATGTCCTCCGTTTTGCTTGCCGTTTGCACCGGCGTGACTTATTTATCGTTCTGGTCGATATCACATCAGTACTTCAAAGAGAATTGCAAACATTTTTTTCGTACTTTTTTTTGTACCCATAGAGTAGTAACGGTGTGATTTTTTATTCCTTGTACTTGGCCATTCTGGACTCCGTTTTGCTTGACGTTTGCGCCGGCGTGCCTTATTTATCACGTCAGTACTTCAAAGAAAATTACAAATGTTTTTTTTTTCGTACTTTTTCTTTGTACCCATAGAGTAGTAACGGTGTGACTTTTGATTCCGGGTACAAGGCCATTTTGGCCTTCGTTTTGCTTGCCGCTTGTGCCGGCGTGCCTTATTTATCGTTTTGGTTGATATCAAATCAGTACTTCAAAGAGAATTACAAACGTTTATTTTCGTACTTTTTTTTGTACCCATAGAGTACTTAACGGTGTGATTTTTGATTCCATGTACAAGTCCATTTTGGCATCCGTTTTGCTTGCCGTTTGCGCCGGCGTGCCTTATTTATCGTTCTGGTCGATACCACATCAGTACTTCAAAAAGTATTACAAAAGATTTTTTTCGTACTTTTTTTGTACCCATAGAGTGCTTAACGGTGTGATTTTTGATTCCTTGTACAAGGCCATTCTGGACTCCGGTTTGCTAGCCGTTCGCGCCGGCATGCCTTATTTATCGTTCTAGTCAATATCACATCAGTACTTCAAACAGAATTACTTATGTTTTTTCCGTAACTAGTACCCATAGAGTACTTAACGGTGTGATTTTTGATTCCTTGTACAAGGCCATTCTGGACTCCGGTTTGCTAGCCGTTTGTGCCGGCATACCTTATTTATCGTTCTAGTCAATATCACATCAGTACTTCAAACAGAATTACTTATGTTTTTTCTGTAACTAGTACCCATAGAGTACTTAACGGTGTGATTTTTGATTCCTTGTTCAAGGCCATTCTGTCCTCCGTTTTGCTTGCCGTTTGCGCCGGCGTGACTTATTTATCGTTCTGGTCGATATCACATCAGTACTTCAAAGAGAATTACAAACATTTTTTTCGTACTTTTTTTTGTACCCATAGAGTAGTAACGGTGTGATTTTTTATTCCTGGTACTTAGCCATTCTGGACTCCGTTTTGTTTGACGTTTGCGCCGGCGTGCCTTATTTATCACGTCAGTACTTCAAAGAGAATTACAAATGTTTTTTTTCGTACTTTTATTTGTACCAATAGAGTAATAACGGTGTGAATTTTGATTCCGGGTACAAGGCCATTCTGGCCTTCGTTTTGCTTGCCGCTTGTGCCGGCGTGCCTTATTTATCGTTTTGGTTGATATCAAATCAGTACTTCATAGAGAATTACAAACGTTTATTTTCGTACTTTTTTTTGTACCCATAGAGTACTTAACGGTGTGATTTTTGATTCCATGTACAAGGCCATTTTGGCATACGTTTTGCTTGCCGTTTGCGCCGGCGTGCCTTATTTATCGTTCTGGTCGATACCACATCTGTACTTCAAAAAGTATTTCAAAAGTTTTTTTTCGTACTTTTTTTGTACCCATAGAGTGCTTAACGGTGTGATTTTTGATTCCTTGTACAAGGCCATTCGGAAAGTCCAAAGTCTCGATAGTTAGCTCTCGGTCTGCCGGTCGTCTGGCCTCCGTTTTGCTTGCCGTTTGCGCCGGCGTGACTTATTTATCGTTCTGGTCGATATCACATTAGTACTTCAAAGATAATTACAAACATTTGTTTTCATACTTTTTTTTGTACCCATAGAGTAGTAATGGTGTGATTTTTGATTCCTTGTACAAGGCCATTCTATCCTCCGTTTTGCTTGCCGTTTGCGCCGGCGTTACTTATTTATCGTTCTGGTCGATATCACATCAGTACTTCAAAGAGAATTACAAACATTTTTTTCGTACTTTTTTTTGTACCCATAGAGTAGTAACGGTGTGATTTTTTATTCCTTGTACTTGGCCATTCTGGACTCCGTTTTGCTTGACGTTTGCGCCGGCGTGCCTTATTTATCACGTCAGTACTTCAAAGAGAATTACAAATTTTTTTTTTCGTACTTTTTTTTGTACCCATAGAGTAGTAAAGGTGTGACTTTTAATTCCGGGTACAAGGCCATTTTGGCCTTCGTTTTGCTTGCCGCTTGTGCCCGCGTGCCTTATTTATCATTTTGGTTGATATCAAATCAGTACTTCAAAGAGAATTACAAACGTTTATTTTCGTACTTTTTTTTGTACCCATAGAGTACTTAACGGTGTGATTTTTGATTCCATGTACAAGGCCATTTTGGCATCCGTTTTGCTTGCCGTTTGCGCCGGCGTGCCTTATTTATCGTTCTGGTCGATACCACATCAGTACTTCAAATAGTATTACAAAAGTTTTTTTTCGTACTTTTTTTTGTACCCATAGAGTGCTTAACGGTGTGATTTTTGATTCCTTGTACAAGGCCATTCTGGACTCCGGTTTGCTAGCCGTTTGCGCCGGCATGCCTTATTTATCGTTCTAGTCAATATCACATCAGTACTTCAAACAGAATTACTTATGTTTTTTCCGTAATTTTTCTAGTCCCCATAGAGTACTTAACGGTGTGATTTTTGATTCCTTGTACAAGGCCATTCTGTCCTCCGTTTTGCTTGCCGTTTGCGCCGGCGTGACTTATTTATCGTTCTGGTCGATATCACATCAGTACTTCAAAGAGAATTACAAACATTTTTTTCGTACTTTTTTTTTGTACCCATAGAGTAGCAACGGTGTGATTTTTTATTCCTTGTACTTGGCCATTCTGGACTCCGTTTGCTTGACGTTTGCGCCGGCGTGCCTTATTTATCACGTCAGTACTTCAAAGAGAATTACAAATGTTTTTTTTCGTACTTTTTTTTTGTACCCATAGAGTAGTAACGGTGTGACTTTTGATTCTGGGTACAAGGCCATTCTGGCCTTCGTTTTGCTTGCCGCTTGTGCCGGCGTGCCTTATTTATCGTTTTGGTTGATATCAAATCAGTACTTCAAAGAGAATTACAAACGTTTATTTTCGTAATTTTTTTGTACCCCTAGAGTACTTAACGGTGTGATTTTTGATTCCATGTACAAGGCCATTTTGGCATCCGTTTTGCTTGCCGTTTGCGCCGGCGTGCCTTGTTTATCGTTCTGGTCGATACCACATCAGTACTTCAAAAAGTATTTCAAAAGTTTTTTTCGTACTTTTTTTGTACCCATAGAGTGCTTAACGGTGTGATTTTTGATTCATTGTACAAGGCCATTCTGGACTCCGGTTTGCTAGCCGTTTGCGCCGGCATGCCTTATTTATCGTTCTAGTCAATATCACATCAGTACTTCAAACAAAATTACTTATGTTTTTTCCGTAATTTTTCTAGTACCCAGAGAGTACTTAACGGTGTGATTTTGATTCTATGTACAAGGCCATTCTGGCCTCCGTTTACCTTGCCGTTTGCGCTGGCGTGCCTTATTTATCGTTGTGGTCGAAAACACATCAGTACTTCAAAGCGAATTACAAGCGTTTATTTTCGTACATTTTTTTGTCCCCATAGACTACTTAACGGTGTGATTTTTTATTCCTTTTACAAGGCCATTTTGGCTTCCGTTTTGCTTGCCGTTTGCGCCGGCCTGCCATATTTATCGTTCTGGTCGATACCACATCCGTACTTCAAAGAGTATTACAAACATTTTTTTTCGTACTTTTTTTTGTACCCATAGTGTGCTCAACGGTGTGATTTTTGATTCCTTGTACAAGGCCATTCTGGGCTCCGTTTTGATTGCCGTTTGTGCCGGCGTGCCTTATTTATCGTTCTGGTCGATACCACATCAGTACTTCGAAGAGAATTAGAAACATTTTTTTGGTCCTTTTTTTGTACCCAAAGAGTACTTAACGGTGTAATTTTTGATTCTTTGTACAAGGCCATTCTGGCCACCGTTTTGCTTGCCGTTTACGCCGGCATGCCTTATTTATCCTTCTGGTCGATACGACATCAGTACTTCAAAGAGAATTACAAACGTTTTTTTCATACTTTTTTTTGGACACATAGACACTTAACGGTGTGAATTTTGATTCCTTGTACAAGGCCATTCTGGCCTCCATTTTGCTTGCCGTTTGCGCTGGCGTGCCTTATTTATCGTTCTGGTCGATATCACATCAGTACTTCATAGAGAATTAGAAACTTTTTTTTGTACCCATAGAGTAGTAACGGTGTGATTTTTGATTCCTTTTACAAGGCCATTCTGGACTCCGTTTTGCTTACCGTTTGCGCCGGCGTGCCTTATTTATCGTTCTGGTCAATGTCACATCCGTACTTCAAAGAGAATTATAAACATTTGTTTTCATACTTTTTTTTTTGTACCCATACAGTAGTAATGGTGTGATTTTTGATTCCTTGTACAAGGCCATTCTGGCCATCGTTTTGCTTGCCGTTTGCGCCGGCGTGACTTATTTATCGTTCTGCTCGATATCACATTAGTACTTTAAAGAGAATTACAAACATTTGTTTTCATACTTTTTTTGTACCCATAGAGTAGTAACGGTGTGATTTTTGATTCCTTGTACAAGGCCATTCCGGACGAATTCTTCACCAAAGTTTTCCCAATTTCCAGAGAGTTAGCCGTCCGGACACAACACCTTGTCCGTCCGGACAAACTTTTGCAGCCAAGAATCCATTTTCCAGAGAGTTAGCCGTCCGGATGAGAGGTTTTTGTCCGTCCGGACAGCCACTGAACGCACGTCCAAGGTGTCCAGACGGGCGTCCGGACCCATGTGACCCAAAATCTTCACTTTTTTCACCTTCAACCTCCGTGTTTCGCCTCGGGCACTTCTAAACTCCATAATTCTCGCCTTTCGGGCCCTCGAGACACCCTAGTCCTGCATCCATATGAAAACAACAAGCAAACGCATAACCTCGCAAACTACGGGTGCTCGGGAAAAAACGAGTACAAAATGCTGAAATAAGGTCGAGTTTACGGAAAACCGACAGTCACTCGCCGTGCAATAAAACCTCATTTACTACTCAAAATAGGGTCTAAACTCACCCGAAACATGCCAGAAATGTTATAATCGTGGGCTGAACTGTACAGAAATGTACTGTAAAGTTGGTTCCTATCACCACCCCACACTTAGCCTTTACTCGTCCTCGTGTAAATTAGGCGTTCAAACAATACCAAGGAATCAACTTTACGGTACATGCATGCATTTCAAAATATCGAGGTGAAAAGAACTTAGTTAAGTGAATGCATTACTTTGACTCTATTGGATCATGACACGGAGTGAGTGTGTGTTGAATGACGACGACTTATGCTTAATACGATTTAGGGCTTGGAATACCGGACAAATGACTTTACACAATCCTGCCCTTCCTAGAATCTCCACTAATCGGGACTAACCAAGGTTAAACACGGTCCAACAGGACTTGAATGGTTATAACGTTAGGCTAGGGTAAATTCGGTTAATCGAAAAGGGTAATTTGGGAAACTGGAGAAAAGAAGTACGAGTGAACATAATCCAAACACGTACCACGTCTTCTTTACCAAACAAACCCACCAAACTCCTTTTTGATCATTTTCAACACTTTGGGAACTATAGGACACTCAAAAACCCGAACTCATTGCCAAACTCGACTATGTTTCAAGTGTCGTGAGGTGAGCTCGAATACTTAGTACCTATCTGACTATCCCAACCCTAACATCATCATTGCTTTAAGATCATTGCCTTTTTCAACCCTTTGTTTCTATATACAACACAATTATTTGATTTGATTTTTTTTTAAATGAAACCCGAGCATCCAGCCCCACTGAGCTCCTCCTCTCCTTATAGCTCTAAAACTGAGGAAACAACAACCCGACTCAAAAACAACATCTCCCCCCACCCCACACTTTCCTTGGCAAGTGTGGTTTAACAAGAGACTAAGTCCACTCGTAGAGTCAAATGAAGGGAATGTGACCAAAATAAGGCTCAAGGGTAGGTTTCTGACTAAGTAACGAAACGGCTATAAAGCGAATGGTGGTCGGACCATTCTATCAAGGCTGAGAGGGGCTACGAAGGTCAAACATTCGGCTCAGGCTTATTTGGCTAAAGTAGGGTAAAAAAGAACGCCAAAACTGTCATCCCGTGTTCCTACCAAGGCCAATCCTTCTATTTCGCCTCGAAACTAGGGGTACAGGTGTGTAAAGTAATCGGGATAAGCATAACCGTAGTCAAACGTGTACTAAAAAGTGTTTCGTATCATGACAATATAGACTCACTGTGAGACATTCACAAAACTAAAGACCTTTCACCACTCAATTGTGAACAGCATGCATATAACGTGGTGTTAAAATCTTGGAAAAATTTGAAAAACGGCCTAAAAATCGACTCGGAAACGAGTAAAAACCATGTTTATCACATCACGGCATAATACTTTTATGAACAAGCGAATAAGCTAAGTCGTCCCCCCCCCCCTCACTTAAGTGAAGCACCGTCCTCGGTGTGTGAACGAGAAAGAAAAGGAAAGACTTAGCTTATGAGCCCGGCAAAACGGCGCGATCAAGTCCCGTAACGGTCGTGAAAGTAGTCCATCCCGAATCCCTAGTCATTGAAAAACATCCAAGAAATACATGCACGGGACATGGTCCGCGTGCCAAAGCATATAATATGGGGAGAATCCGGGGGTGATAAAAATAAACGACCTCGTCACGTCAGAAGACTTGAACATATGGCATAGAGATAGTCAAAATACGAATCAACCATACAATAAACAACCAACACGTTTAAACGTGCTCAAAATAAAATCTTAACCCAAGTCAAATCCAGTGATATATCCGGATGGATAGGGTATGTTTGTCCGTCCGGACAAGTGAATGCCAAGATCATTGTAAAAACCAGAGATCCATCCGGACGGATGGGTGTGTGTGTCCGTCCGGACAAGGATTAAAACAGAGGAAAAGTGAATTTTAAGCATGAAGGCCCCTCGGGATCATCCGGATTCAATCCTCAACACTAAAACACAGCAAAACGAATTCAAAACCAGCAAAAACACAGGAAATGATGGGTTGCCTCCCACCGAGCGCCTTTGTTTTATGTCGTTGGCTCGACATAGTGACTTATACTATATCGGTTTTTTCAAGATTATACTACCGATACGAGTGAGGAGGACGAGGTGTAGAAAGAAAACGAACGGTGAGTTATGAGGTTAAGATGTCATGCATTGGAGTCCATGACGGGACTAAACAATTGGCTTCCTCTATCTTAGGATCCTCCAAAATCACCACTTCGAGAGCTTCATCAAACGGCAACTTTTCATATTTCTTCAAACGAAGGCCATTTGTGATTGAAGTCCCATGCTTGGGGTGCTTTATCTCTACAGCCCCGAGTCAAAAATCCTCTCAACTGTGTAAGGTCCCGACCATCGAGACTTCAACTTTCCCGAAAAAAGATGCAAACGAGTATCATACAACAGAACCTCATCTCCTACCTCAAACATCTTTGGCTTTATCAATTGATCGTGGAGGAGCTTGGTTTTCTCTTTGTATCTTGCCGAACAATCATAGGCTCGTAGTCGAAACTCCTCCAATTCAACTAATTGAGCCATCCTTCTCTCTCCACTAAGAGTCTCGTCCATATTTAACTCTTTAATAGCCCAATGCGCTCTATGCTCAACCTCCACTGGTAAGTGACACGTTTTTCCAAAGACAATCATGTACGGCGACATACCAATTGGAGTCTTAAATGCGGTTCTGTGAGCCCAAAGAGCGTCATCCAAATTTTTGGACCAACTCTTAGAATTTTTATCAACAGTTCGTTCAAGAATCCTTTTAATACCTCGGTTTGAAACCTCCACTTGGCCACTCGTTTGAGGGTGATAAGCCGTTCCCAACTTATGAGTCACCCCATACTTAAGGAGTAGCTTATCTAAATCTCTATTCGCAAAATGAGTGCCATTGTCAGAAATGATAGTTCTAGGTACTCCAAACCGTGTGAAAATGAAATTTTTTAGAAACTTAATGACCACGTGTCTGTCATTAGTGGGGGATGCAATCGCTTCCACCCACTTCGAGACGTAATCACAAGCTACCAAAATGAACTTGTTGCCAAAAGAAGAAGGGTAGGGTCCCACAAAGTCAATTCCCCAAACGTCGAAGACCTCACAAACAATGATAGGTCGTTGAGGCATCTCATTTTTCCAAGAAATTCTCCCCGAACGTTGACACGCGTCACAGGTTTTTACATAAGCGTACGCATCCTTAAAAATTGTCGGCCAATATAGCCCGCTTTGCAAAACCTTCAATGCGGTCCTTTGTCCCGAGAAATGCCCCCCGGCCTCTCTATCATGGCAAAAGGATAACACGCTCAATCTCTCGCCCTCAGTTATACATCTTCTCACAACGCCATCAGCACACAATCGAAACAAGTAGGGATCCTCCCAAACGAAGTATCTAGCCTCACTCACTAAATTCCTCCTCTGATTCTCATCTAACTCCGACTCGATAAATCCACTTTCCAGGTAATTCACTATCGGTGCAAACCACGGAGCTCCCTCCTTTCCTTTCTTCAGAAAATTCCCTCGTTTTTTCCTGTAACATAGTGTCTACAACAAAAAGTCGCTCATCCGGAAACGAGTCATCTATTTCAACCCTTTCTGATTCGTCACCCTCAACTGGCTCAATCCGACTAAGGTGATCGGCTACCACATTCTCACAACCTTTACGGTTTTTAATTTCCACATCAAACTCTTGAAGGAGCAAAATCCATCTCAACAAACGCGGTTTCGCATCCTTCTTAGCGAACAAATATTGCAATGCGGAATGGTCCGTATGGACAATCACTTTAGACCCCACCAGATAGGATCTAAACTTGTCGAAAGCAAAAACTACCGCCAACAATTCTTTCTCAGTCGTAGTGTAGTTCTGTTGGGCCGGATTCAAGGTGTGACTGTCATAATAAATCGGTCGAAACAACTTATCCACCTTTTGTCCTAACACTGCTCCTACTGCCAAATCGCTAGCATCGCACATAACCTCAAACTCTTGCTCCCAATTTGGAGCTATCAAAATAGGAGCCTCAGTCAAAAGCCTCTTAATCTCCTCGAAAGCTTCCACACACTCATCATCAAAAGTCACATTTACTCCCTTCTTCAATCTAGAAGTAAGAGGTGTAGCCTTTTGGGCAAACTTAGGGATAAATCTACGATAAAACCCCACATGTCCCAAGAAAGATCTTAACGTTTTCAAACTAGTAGGCATAGGCAACCTAGAAATAGCATCTACCTTAGCCCTATCAACCTCTATCCCCTCAGCTGAGACCTTATGACCTAGGACAATTCCCTCAGTCACCATAAAATGACACTTCCCCCAGTTCAAAATCAAATCGGTCTCCTCGCACCTAGCGAGCACCCTATCTATATTAGTCAAGCATGCATCAAAACTGTCCCCAAAAACTGTAAAATCATCCATAAACACCGCCATACACTTATCCATCAAATCAGCAAAAATGGCAAGCATGCATCACTGAAATGTCGCGGGTGCGTTACACAACCCGAAAGGCATTCTTCGAAATGCAAAGGTGCCATAGGGACAAGTAAACGTGGTCTTTTCTTGGTCATTGACATCAATGTGAATCTGATAATAACCACTAAATCCGTCAAGAAAACAATAAAATGCATGACCAGCAAGCTTATCTAACTCTTGATCAACAAACGGGAGTGGGAAATGATCCTTCCTAGTCTTTTCAGTCAACATGCGAAAATCAATGCAGACTCGATGACCAGTAACAGGGCGTACAAAAAAAGACTCACCTTGCTCATTTGTTAGCACCGTAATGCCGCCCTTCTTAGGTACCACCTGTGTGGGACTCACCCACTCACTATCCGAGATGGGGTAGATGATGCCCAACGTCAACATCTTCACCACTTCCTTTCTTACCACTTCCAGTAAATGCGGGTTCAGTCTCCTTTGCGGTTGACGCCTTGGTCTCGCCCCATCCTCGAGGATGATTTTGTGCTTACATATGTCGGCACTAATCCCCTTGATATCCACCATTTTCCATCCAAAAGCTCGTTTCCTCTTCTTCAAGACTTGAACTAGCTTTACTTCCTGCAAGGCTGTTAGTGAAGCAGATATAATAACTGGAAGTAAATCACTACCTTCAAGAAAAACATATTTGAGGTGTTGAGGAAGCGGTTTCAACTCCAAATCCGTCGGTGGTTCCTCAATGGATGGCTTTGGCATATCCTCTGGCGAACCGAGATCCAGTTTCTTAGTCCAGCTAGCTTCCATGAACTCACCCGCCTCGAGATGCATGGCATAAAATCACATCACCCGGCTGTTGTCCGTCACCTTGCATGATTTCATCAAACATTTCTCCAATGGTTCTTTGTGCCCCTGCAAATTCACATTCTCCAAAACACACGGGTGGATGACATCTATCGAAAAACAATCGTTCATCTCATCCTCGGGGTGTTTCATGGTTTTGTACACATTAATCTTGGCACTATCTTGACCAACTCTTAAAATTATATCCCCCCTCTTAACATCTAACAAGGTCTCCCCAGTATTAAGGAAAGGCCTACCTAACAAAAGAGGTGTCTTAGAATCAGTGTCCATATCAAGAACCACGAAATCAACCGGAAACACAAATTTATCAACTTGTACCAACACATCCTCGGCTACCCCTAGCGGTGTCCTAACTGACCTATCCGCCATTTGCAAAGTCATGCCCGTTGGTTCAAATCTCCCTAGGCCCAACTTCTCATAAACTGACTTTGGCATCAAACTAACCGATGCCCCCAAATCGCAAAGCACATTTTTGAAAACAGTCTCTCCTACGGTTATCGGTATAGTAAAACTGCCCCTATCTTGAATTTTGGGAGGGACTTTATTCTCAAAAATGGCGGAACATTCATAACTCAACTGGACCATCTGTTGCATTTTCTCTTTACTTGAAAGCATATTCTTTAAAAACTTGAAATACGATGGGATGTTAGAAATGATATCCAACATTGGCATGGTCACTTCAAATTTCCTCAAAATTTCTAAAAATTTGGCTTGACTTTGGGTGAAGACCTCCTTTTTAGTTGTTTTGGGAGGAAATGGTAAAGTGGTCACATCAAAACCCGGGGGAGGAGGGGGAATTTTACCTTTACTACCTTTAGGCCTAAGTGGTGGCGATGGCTCTTCTTCCTTCACATCAATGATTATCGTATCCGACTTTGGCCTCGCCGTTTCTTCCCACTTTCGCTTGTATTCTTCCACTTCCCTTTCCAACCTCGAGATTCTCTCTTTTTCAGCCCTTTTCTCAACATCCTCATCAAAAACTTCTTGCTCACCCAACGGCCCTTTGTAATCACAAAATTTCTCTTTCTCGGAGTTTGGCATCATTGATAACGGAAAAATTCACCGTTATTTTTATAACTTTTCAACCCGTTTCTGATATCATTTCGAGTATTTTTTATATCAGTTCGAGTCATTAATTCCTATGTTTCAACTAAATATGTTAGTAGTAGTTATTATATAAAATATCGTATTTTTAGCGTGTTTTATAGTTTTTGTACCGGATTAGTAACCGGTGTGTCGTGTCGTGTTTACGTTTGGTATTTTGGTGGTTTATTGCAGAATTATAGGTTAACCAAAATCCCGAGTAACGACACGTTTTGAGGCCTAAAAGAGGTGTTTTTAGGGATATAAGAGTGTGCCACAAGCTTAAAAGGTCAAGTGGATCAGTGGTTCGTAGTGTCACTAACGATTTATATCTTCGACGAACCAATGGCCCATTAAAACGGCATTTTCTGAAGAGGTGGCCTTAATGAAAGTTGTAGATCTTTGATAGAGCTTTCCAACGCATTTTGAATCATGTTAATTGGAGGTCTACAACTCAAGTTATGACCAAGTGGCTAATCGATTCGTAATAGTAAAAATCCCGAAAACGACACGACATACGAATGGCTCATCAAAACGGCGTTTTCTGAAAAAGAATCCTTCATGAAAGTTGTATATCTTCAAGAAAGCTTTCCAATGGATTTTGAATCAAGTCAATCGGATTTCTACAACTCAAATGGTGGTCAAGTGGCTAATTGATTTGTATTAAGGAAAATGTCGCAAACGACACGTAATGGGAATGGCCCATCAAAACGACGTTTTCTGAAGAAGTGTCCTTCATGAAAGTTGAAGAATTTTCCGAGAGCTTTCTAATGACGTTTGAATCATGATTTTTGGAGGTCTACAACTCGAGATATGAATTTTAGAAGTTTAATATATAATTATATATAATTATATTCTCCTGCATGTGCTGCATGTTACTGTAATCATTAGTGATGATGAGCTCGGATCGATCCGGCACAATTTCGGATCGATCCGGCCCCTCTTTTGTAGCCTATATATACAGAGGATCAGCAGCAGCAACGGTTGCCCCCTTTTCTCCTCTTCTCCTTCATCTTCTTCTATTTTATTTTTATGTTTTGGGGGCCTATATGTAATATATATGTCGTTATAATGTCGGTGTAATAACCCGACTAGTTATCATTTTAATATAATTTCGTTTCCGTTTTTATTGCTTTCTTTTATTTTATGCAATTAGTATAAATATATATATATACGTATATTATATATATATCTATATGTATATATATATATCTATACGTATATCTATATAAATGTAGTTATCTTTTTCGTTTTGTTTTCTTTCGTTTTGTTATTTTCGTTGTTATTTTCGTTAATATGAGTAGTTAAACTAAACATAGCCGAATTATGTGAAAACGGGTAAAATTGACCCTCGGGAGACGAGATGGGAGTTGTGTGCGCGTAATTAAACGTTCGTATGATAAACTCATGTTTTAAAACCCGTTTTGAGCATTTTAGTAGCTTTGAATAAAATTGACAACTTTGTTCACGGTTACATCGAGCTTATAAATGTATTTTGCGGTGAGATGTGAGATATGGATATCACTAATCATAGTCCCGATTGTTAGATTGACAATCTAAGTGACAGATCTGGACTATGCCTAAGTGAGATTCTTATTTTTACGAGATGTGCGAAACATGTTTTAAAATCACTAAACCATAGTCTTAATCGTTAGATTGGCAACCTAAGTGATACGTTAAAATTATGTTTTTGTGAGGTTTTTCAACGGCTTTTTATTCCGGTCAACCATGTTAGGTGAGTTAGCTTTCTAAAGGGAGGGTTAATAAACCTAGTGTGGGGGTTAAGTGAGAGCTGTTCAGATCTTAACGCAAGAATAAAGAGTTGACACCCGTGAATGTCATTTAAACTGAATCAGATAAAACACACTCCTTATCAAGTTTTTCCTGTGGGGAGATAACCTGTTGGATCATGGCTCGGCTATGCTTTTTAATCACCTAGTTAATCTCGTTAGTTAAAAATTTATTTTTCGCATTAGTATAAACACTCCACTTAAAACTTTGATCGCCTAGACTAAGAACCACGTTCGCTTTGGTACTCACAACCACATTTCTCTTGGGGCGACCTCGTACTCCTGTAGCTATCCTAGCAATCGACCTGGTACTCTGCCAGTTAGAGAGTTAGTTTACCCACGGTTTTGCGAGTCTTTATAAATGTATTTTTAGTGGGTGAATTTTTCGCTCATCAAAAAAAATTGGCGCCGTTGCCGGGGAAATGTGTGATATTGTTGTGATATCTTGTAAGTGAACCGAAGGCTTGGGCCTAGGTTTTTATTTTCTTGTTTTATTTAGATGTCGACAAAGAGCTATGGATGCTAAAGTGATATTGTCCTGAACTCGGTTTGAATACGACTTTGGTACTTAGCCTCTTCGGAGGGTGATATCTTGTAAGTCTGGCTAAAACTGGGGATTAGGGCCTTCGGCAACCATAACTTTTTGAGGGGTCTAAATATCGTGTGTTTACGGAAAAAAAAACGAAAAAAAAAAGAAAATTTTTATTGTTTTATTGTTGTTTTCTGAGATCTTGCAGATTGAGCTTAAATGGATGGATTTTTCAATCAAAACTACTCAGCTGAACAACAATACCCCTATCAACCTTATCAACAACAGTTCGTGTCTGAGCCTCAATATCAACAGCAGAATAACCAAGGTTCATGGAATTATCAGTGCCCTAGTGCATACCAGGACCAGAATTATGGTTATTCGAGTTATGAGCCACAACATTACGAGGGTTGTCCTAACCCTGGTGCTTATCAGGATTACGGTGTTCATACTCAGCACGTTGATAGCTTCAACCAGATTCAGCCACCTGATCAGTGTCTGGAATGGCAAGAGGACTACTACTCACCTCCGATGAATCAAAGTCAATACGATCAGTTTTCCCCCATGCCACAAGAAGAATTCACCGACAGTCAAATAGAGCAACTAGAACGATTGAACCAGATCTTGGAAGAGCGATTGTTGGACATGCAGGAGTTCAAGGTAAGTACTGACTCCGCTATAAGAAATCTTCAAGACAAGGTGGGGCAATTGATTGAATTAGTGAGGTATGTGAAAGAGGCAGAGACAAGTGCAATAGAGGTGGTTAGGGATGAAAATGTTATCACTGAAAAAGTTCAGGATGAGAATGAGGTTGAGGATTCAGTTTGCTATGCTAAGATTTCAGAGCCAGATACAGAGCAAGAGGAGCGGGAGATTGATTGGCCATCTTTAGTAAAGCCACTGGGAGAGTTGGTAATAGTAGATATGTTGGTCCCGGAACACTACATTCGTCCACTCTATGAGGATGAATTTTCTGCGGTCCAGTTTGTGTACTCCCCAATGGATGAACTTTATGGAATAGCAAAGAAGATGGTTTGACAGTCTGATAAAAGAAGATTCTCTGGCTGGGAGGAGATGGCATCGAGAGCCAAACGAGGTACGTTTCTAGACAATTTAATTTCTTTGGTTCTCGCATTGTTAATTTTTCTTAAGCTATTGATCTTCTTAAGTTCTGATTTTGGTTGATAACTTGTAAATACTACTTTTGTCGAGCAAACGACGTTAAACAAAAGCGCTACCGGGAGGCAGCCCGTTAAATAAATAATTTGAATAAGACTAGTCTTAATGTAGAATATGTGCACAGAGTCAATATAATAGGAAATATGAACACAAATCACAACCAAGTCATAGGATGAATGTTTGAATGTCATTTAAAGGGAACGATTAGGTGGTTATCCGAAAATCCCGAGGTAGAACACAAAGAAAACATTCAAATGCTTCATTTCTTGGACTTAGGTTGTTAAACCCTTGAGGATCTGGTTATAAAAGACTCTATACTCTTTCACACATTTCATTTTATGATCTAGTCTGATTCAAATTTCTGGTCGTTGTAGTATAGTGGTGAGTATTCCCGCTTTAATAAAACTGTGTGTAATAAAAATGAAACTAAGAATAGCTGACTTGACTGTGATATATGCTCTTGTGATACTTTCTATGATACGTATATGCTTAGATGTTCTGTGTTTTACCCGTTAAGGTTATTTTTCCATCTAAAGCTATTATGTGATATTGCCTATCGAATTTTCTGACGTGACAGGGCCATTATCTTATTATTCCCATATCCCTATTCGATGTCTTGGCACGAGGACCATGTCCTGTGTTTGCTTTGTTTTGGTACAGGGATTAGGGACGTGCTTTCTCATGGCTGTTACGGGATTCGATGGCACCTTTCTGCCTGGTTTATAAGCTAAGTCTTCCTCTCTATCTCATTTACACACTGAGAATAATGCAAAATCGTAAGTGGGGGGTAGAGTATGGTTGGTATAGAAATGGCAGTAAGTGTTTAAACCCTTAGTTTTTTATTCTTTTTCGAGCATTATTTAGTTGATTAAAATAATCTGTATAAGGTATATATTCCATGGATTTAAAGATGTAATGATCAATTTGGATATGTATAACTAATGTGAACCGTAAGTGCATTTTAGCCTAAATTTATTTGTATAACATGAATTCCTTCACGTAAGCCTTTGATATTGAAGCGAAAATTTTAAACTGTATCCATTCAGTATCCTAGTGGTTATTCTAGAGATAATAGCAGTAACTTAGTACCTGATTTTTGAACGTGTACTGTGAATATCGGAAGGTTTGAATGTGATAGAAAGAATGTCAAAATAAGATAAACTATATATATGTCGGTTGTAGCTACCAATGATTTGAGTGCGGTAGGGCGTTATCACGAAACGTCCTATATCACTATGAGGTTTAAAAGCTCCCGATTGCCTGATGATTGTAGTCTAGCTAGGGTGTTATCACGAAACATCCTATTGCTGGGAATGAGGGCATATGCTACACATGTGAAATTAAGTGAAAAGTTAGATAAGTATTGATGTATTCGATCTCACCTCATGACGCTTGAAAGATAGTCGATTTTGGCAATGAGTTCGGATATGTTAGTGTCCTATGAAAAAAAAAAAAAAAACAAAAAAAAAAAAAACCTAGTTATCTTCTGACTATCCCCAGTATAAACTGAATGATATGCTTTAGGGATTATCCTAATAAGTACACAGGAGGACGTTGTGTGGAATCGTTACTACCTATACCTAGGAAAGTCATTAGGACTGTCTGAGTGGATATTTGTGCGTTTGCTTGATTTATTCAAGAGAGGATAGTGGAAATTGAAAAGGCTTGTCACACACACACTCTGTTATACGTTTATATTAAGGTTAACGTGTGGTTATGATTCGATTGGTTACATCATCCGGTTGGCCTTTATATTTTACATGTTCATGAATTTTTCCTCATTCATTTTTATTTTATCGCTTGTTTTGTTCGAGGACGATCAAAAGCTAAGTGGGGGGTTGTGATAACGGAAAAATTCACCGTTATTTTTATAACTTTTCAACCCGTTTCTGATATCATTTCGAGTATTTTTTATATCAGTTCGAGTCATTAATTCCTATGTTTCAACTAAATATGTTAGTAGTAGTTATTATATAAAATATCGTATTTTTAGCGTGTTTTTATAGTTTTTGTACCGGTTTAGTAACCGGTGTGTCGTGTCGTGTTTACGTTTGGTATTTTGGTGGTTTATTGCAGAATTATAGGTTAACCAAAATCCCGAGTAACGACACGTTTTGAGGCCTAAAAGAGGTGTTTTTAGGGATATAAGAGTGTGCCACAAGCTTAAAAGGTCAAGTGGATCAGTGGTTCGTAGTGTCACTAACGATTTATATCTTCGATGAACCAATGGCCCATTAAAACGGCATTTTCTGAAGAGGTGGCCTTAATGAAAGTTGTAGATCTTTGATAGAGCTTTCCAACGCATTTTGAATCATGTTAATTGGAGTTCTACAACTCAAGTTATGACCAAGTGGCTAATCGATTCGTAATAGTAAAAATCCCGAAAACGACACGACATACGAATGGCTCATCAAAACGGCGTTTTCTGAAAAAGAATCCTTCATGAAAGTTGTATATCTTCAAGAAAGCTTTCCAATGGATTTTGAATCAAGTCAATCGGATTTCTACAACTCAAATGGTGGTCAAGTGGCTAATTGATTTGTATTAAGGAAAATGTCGCAAACGACACGTAATGGGAATGGCCCATCAAAACGACGTTTTCTGAAGAAGTGTCCTTCATGAAAGTTGAAGAATTTTCCGAGATCTTTCTAATGACGTTTGAATGATGATTTTTGGAGGTCTACAACTCGAGATATGAATTTTAGAAGTTTAATATATAATTATATATAATTATATTCTCCTGCATGTGCTGCATGTTACTGTAATCATTAGTGATGATGAGCTCGGATCGATCCGGCACAATTTCGGATCGATCCGGCCCCTCTTTTGTAGCCTATATATACAGAGGATCAGCAGCAGCAACGGTTGCCCCCTTTTCTCCTCTTCTCCTTCATCTTCTTCTATTTTATTTTTATGTTTTGGGGGCCTATATGTAATATATATGTCGTTATAATGTCGGTGTAATAACCCGACTAGTTATCATTTTAATATAATTTCGTTTCCGTTTTTATTGCTTTCTTTTATTTTATGCAATTAGTATAAATATATATATATACGTATATTATATATATATATCTATATGTATATATATATATCTATACGTATATCTATATAGCTGTAGTTATCTTTTTCGTTTTGTTTTCTTTCGTTTTGTTATTTTCGTTGTTATTTTCGTTAATATGAGTAGTTAAACTAAACATAGCCGAATTATGTGAAAACGGGTAAAATTGACCCTCGGGAGACGAGATGGGAGTTGTGTGCGCGTAATTAAACGTTCGTATGATAAACTCATGTTTTAAAACCCGTTTTGAGCATTTTAGTAGCTTTGAATAAAATTGACAACTTTGTTCACGGTTACATCGAGCTTATAAATGTATTTTGCGGTGAGATGTGAGATATGGATATCACTAATCATAGTCCTGATTGTTAGATTGACAATCTAAGTGACAGATCTGGACTATGCCTAAGTGAGATTCTTATTTTTACGAGATGTGCGAAACATGTTTTAAAATCACTAAACCATAGTCTTAATCGTTAGATTGGCAACCTAAGTGATACGTTAAAATTATGTTTTTGTGAGGTTTTTCAACGGCTTTTTATTCCGGTCAACCATGTTAGGTGAGTTAGCTTTCTAAAGGGAGGGTTAATAAACCTAGTGTGGGGGTTAAGTGAGAGCTGTTCAGATCTTAACGCAAGAATAAAGAGTTGACACCCGTGAATGTCATATAAACTGAATCAGATAAAACACACTCCTTATCAAGTTTTTCCTGTGGGGAGATAACCTGTTGGATCATGGCTCGGCTATGCTTTTTAATCACCTAGTTAATCTCGTTAGTTAAAAATTTATTTTTCGCATTAGTATAAACACTCCACTTAAAACTTTGATCGCCTAGACTAAGAACCACGTTCGCTTTGGTACTCACAACCACATTTCTCTTGGGACGACCTCGTACTCCTGTAGCTATCCTAGCAATCGACCTGGTACTCTGCCAGTTAGAGAGTTAGTTTACCCACAGTTGCGAGTCTTTATAAATGTATTTTTAGTGGGTGAATTTTTCGCTCATCAATCATCTTCTCAAGTTCTCGACCTTGTTGACCCGTCTCTTTACCACTCCGGGTGACTACCGCACAAACATCTTTAGATTCCTTGGGGTTTCTCTCCGTGTTACTAGGTAGCCCCGTACTCAAAGGCGGTTGAGATCTATTCTCGGTCAACTGGCCCACCTGAATCTCCAAATTCCGTATGGCCGCTCTCTGTTCAATCACAAGCTTATTCAATTGATCAAGACCTTCATCCGAAGACTTCCTTTGACTTCCCGGACTACCCCCTTGTTGATTATAGGAGCTGTTTTGCTTATGGGCATTCGGATGTTGATAAGTCTCAGAATTTTGATTTCCGGCTTGTTGAGTATTCTGTTGGTTGCTGACTTGTTGCCCTTGCTCTCGACTCCCATGATCTCTATTCTGATTATTGCCCCATTGGCCTTGTCGATTCTGACCCCAAATCTGGTTACTTGAATTTTGATTTTGGCTTTCATAACCTTGGTTGTTGAAGTTTTGATGTTGTCGACCCCAACTACCTTGATTATTCTCTCTCCAACCACCTTGGAAATTCTGAGGGTTCCCTTGCTCTCTATTCTGATTCCAACCTCGGTTGCCTTGGCCTTGATTATTTTGGTTCCACCCTCGGTTGCCTCGATCCCAATTCCCTTGGCCACCTTGATTTCCTTGGTTCCAATTTTGGCCTTGCTGGTTGTTATTCCATGAATCCCAAAATTCTGGTTCCTCCCATTATTCCCAGAATTGTTGTGATTCCAGCTTCCTTGGTTGTTGTTGCCCATATTCCAATTCCCTCCAGAATTATTTCCAATGTAACTTACATTTATTCGGTTGCATATCTTCTTCCATGCCAAGTCCCATTGATGATTCAAAATCTTGATAGTATGGTGGAAATTGCAAGCTTGTATTATTACCCCACTGATTGTTTGGATTCACTGGCCCACCAAAACTCTGCTGTTGCCCAAACTGAAGGTTCTTCCCGGGACTTTGTTGACTACTACCACTCGAGCTTCCCACTCCCAATCTGTTGAGTGCGGCTACCAACTCTTCCACTACTGCAACTGGTTGTGGCTGAGACACACTTGCTATAGGTTGTTGAGGAATCGGCTGTGGGACCGGCTGTGGTGTCTGTCGAGGTAACTGTTGAGGATAAGCCGACCTACTCGGATTCGAACAAAACTGAGCCGAATGATTACCTCCACATAACTGACAAACCTGTAATGCATCTTCCATTTTTTTCACCTTGGTTTGCAGTGCCAACAACTCATTGTGTGCAGCTGTCTCTTTGTCCAACTGTTCTTCAAGTGCCTTGACAGTTTGTTGAGACTCATTCGGGTTGTCTGTCCCTGAACTTGAAACCCATTCATCATCCCTTTCAATTGCATCATTAATATGTTGCATAGCCAACTCGGGATCAATCCTTGTCAAACCCTTTCCACTTGCCGCATCCAAAAGATTTCTATCCGATTTATCCAAGGCTCGATAGATTTTTATGACTTGTTCAACCGTACTCAAATTGTGGGGAGGGCACTTTTTCATCAAAGCTCTGAACCTCTCAACTGTCTCTTTCATAGTCTCTCCTTTTCTCCCACTAAAGTGATGAATTTCACGCTTCAAATCTTCAATCTTCGCCGGAGGAAAATACTTTTTCAGAAAAACATCGGCCACTTCCGCCCAAGTAGATAGGGAGCCATTTGGTAGGGTATTAAACCATGTTTTTGCAGCCCCTCTCAAAGCAAACTGAAACATCATCAACTTGAGTGCCTCCTCGGTCACTCCATTATACTTCAATGTCGAGATTATTTGTAGGTAATTGTCCAAAAACTCATTAGGATCCTCATTCCTTTGCCCATAGAAAACCGCATTCTCACTGATAAGATTTATAACATTTTGCTTTGGTTCCATGTTGTTAGCATGGATAGCGGGAATTCTGATTGGATTGTGGCCAGTCCCTTGGTATGGAGTAACCACATAATCTCTCGCTGAAACAAACCCTTGATTGGCAGGTGGGTCATTATGTTGCTGTTGATTCGGGTTATTCTGATTAGCTTGAAGAAGCTGATTCTGTGCCGCTAATTGTTGAACCAACTGAAGTAACTGCTGATTGTCCTGACCCAGTGCTTGTTGTTGAAGTTGTACATCCCCTTCCAAAGCGGGAACGAACAAATTCCTCCCATCTGTCCTTACAACCAAAGGAGGGTCCACATGATTTCTTTCACATGGAGGAGGGGTGTTTAGATGGTCCAATCCTCCAACTTGAGATGTACCATCACCATTCAACCTATCTCTTCCGCTGGTCGTCATACCTTCTCCCTCTGAAGAAGAATCCGAAGCTTCTTGTCCGTCCACGGTGTCTGAAACCGAGGCAGACGATCTTCTCCTCAATTGGCTTGCGTGCCTATCAATCTTCGGGTAAAAAGGCTCTAGAGGAGTCCCAGAACTCCGGGTCATACACTGCAAGTCAAATCAAACAACAAGAAAACAATAAAAGAAAACGACCTAAGCCCAAGCTTTCGGTCAACTTTTGTGATATCAAAGCGTTGCCAATCCCCGGCAACGGCGCCAACTTGATAAGCGGATTTTCTAGGTCCGGTCGATCAAGTAAAAACTCGAAACCTTAGAAAAATCTACTTTCTAACCGGCAGTGGACCGGGTCGATTGTAGGATAGTGCTTGAGGAGTCCGAGGTCGAACCCCAGAGATTGGTTTTTGAGTACCACAGTTGACTTAGCACTCAGTTCAGGTGAAACAGATAGATATGAAGTTATACTATTGCATAAAAGAAAGATTACACTACTCGAAATTCTAAACAATTAAAAGAAGTATGGCCGAACTACGATCCAACGGATTACTTTACCCTTAAACAGATTACCCTGGGAGTGTGCCTTACCTTACTTCACCGTCTAACGATAACTCATAGGTGTCGAGTCCTAATTCTAGTGTTATTCACACCCTACGCGAAGCTCGTCAATCCTCCCTTTAGAAGACCGACTCACCTAACGTGATTAAGCTCTAGACTCGCTCGAACAACCGATGCAAACCCCATATTAGAATTGGACTTGATGACTAGGGCGTCAATCTAGTACACGGGTAGGTGTCAAACTACCTTTCAAGTCCAAAATCTCTACGGTCCCGAAACCCCGTTCCCACACGTCGCCGCAACATACATTTATAAGCTAAGTGTGTGCAATGGTAAACTAGGTGATCAATCTAGCTCAAAAACGATTCAAACAAGTTTCGAGACACGGATTATCAATTAAAACGTTTATTTACGCACTACACTACCTCCCGGTTCATCAATCTATCGGTGTTTCACCCGCCTTCACATAGTTCAACCATACGAAGAATCTAGCTACTCATAATCGAATCTAAGCAATAAAAACGGAAGAAAAACATCAAAACAACAATAAAATAACAAAAGAACATACTTACTTTACTCAACTTGAAGGAGGTGCCAAATGTGCTTACAAAAGATCGAATTTTTGTCAAGTGAAAGTTACGGATCGAAGCTAAAAGTTAGTAGATCAAAGAGAGGATTTAATGAGGATTCTAATGATATAAAATACTTAGTCTAACTCTAAAAGACGAAGAAAATCGCCCGAAATCTCCAAAAAGCTAAAAAGGGAAACTTGCTATCTACTTCTTCAACTCCCTCTGTGTCTGTGTGTGAAATGAGCAGCTTTATATAGAAAGTCTTCTGTCCGTACGGATATCCACCATGTCCGGCCGGACTGTTCTTGATTTTCCAGGTGTCCGGACGGATGCATAGATGTCCTTCCGGATGAAATGCTCTTGTCCGTCCGGATGCTGGTTCTGTCCGACCGGATGCTGGCTCTGTCCGTCCGGACGAATTCTTCATCAAAGTTTTCCCAATTTCCAGAGAGTTAGCCGTCCGGACACAACACCTTGTCCGTCCGGACAAACTTTTGCAGCCAAGAATCCATTTTCCAGAGAGTTAGCCGTCCGGATGAGAGGTTTTTGTCCGTCCGGACAGCCACTGAACGCACGTCCAAGGTGTCCAGACGGGCGTCCGGACCCATGTGACCCAAAATCTTCACTTTTTTCACCTTCAACCTCCGTGTTTCGCCTCGGGCACTTCTAAACTCCATAATTCTCGCCTTTCCGGCCCTCGAGACACCCTAGTCCTGCATCCATATGAAAACAACAAGCCAACGCATAACCCTGCAAAATACGGGTGCTCGGGAAAAAACGAGTATAAAATGCTGAAATAAGGTAGAGTTTACGGAAAACCAACAGTCACTCGCCGTGCAATAATACCTCATTTAATACTCAAAATAGGGTCTAAACTCACCCGAAACATTCCAGAAATGTGATATTCGTGGGCTGAACTGTACAGAAATGTATGTAAAGTTGGTTCCTATCATACCCATAGAGTGCTTAACGGTGTGATTTTTGATTCCTTGTACAAAAGGCCATTCTGGACTCTGGTTTGCTAGCCGTTTGCGCCGGCATGCCTTATTTATCGTTCTGGTCGATACCACATCAGTACTTCCAAGAGAATTACAAATGTTTTTTCGTCCTTTTTTTTGTACCCATAGAGTACTTAACGGTGTGATTTTTTATTCCTTGTACAAGGCCATTCTGGCCTCCGTTTTGCTTGCCGTTTGCGCCGGCGTGCCATATTTATCCGTCTGGTCGATACCACATCAGTACTTCAAAGAGAATTACGAACATTTTTTTCATACTTTTTTTTGTACACATAGAGTACTTAACGGTGTGATTTTTGATTCCTTGTACAAGGCCATTCTGGCCTCCTTTTTGCTTGCCGTTTCCACCGGCGTGCCTTATTTATCATTCTGGTCGATATCACATCAGTACTTTAAAGAGAATTAGAAACGTTTTTTTCGTACTTTTTTTGTACCCACAGAGTAGTAACGGTGTGATTTTTGATTCCTTTTACAAGGCCATTCTGGACTCCGTTTTTCTTGCCGTTTGCGCCGGCGTGCCTTATTTATCGTTTTGGTCGATATCAAATCAGTACTTCAAAGAGAATTACAAACATTTTTTTCGTACTTTATTTGGTACCTATAGAGTAGTAACGGTATGATTTTTGATTCCTTGTACAAGGCCATTCTGGCCTCCGTTTTGCTTGGCGTTTGCGCCGGCATGACTTATTTATCGTTCTGGTCGATATCACATCAGTACTTCAAAGAGAATTACTAACGTTTTTTGTACTTTTTTTTGAACCCATAGAGTAGTAACAGTGTGATTTTTGATTCCTTTTACTTGGCCATTCTGGACTCCGTTTTGCTTGATGTTTGCGCCGGCGTGCCTTATTTATCGTTCTGGTCGATATCACGTCAGTACTTCAAAGAGAATTACAAACGATTTTTTTGTACCCATAGAGTAGCAACGGTGTGACTTTTGATTCCTGGTACAAGGCCATTCTGGAATTCGTTTTGCTTGCCAGTTGTGCCGGCGTGCCTTATTTATCATTCTGGTCGATATCACATCAGTACTTCAAATAGAATTACAAACGTTTTTTCATACTTTTTTTTGTACCCATAGAGTAGTAACGGTGTGATTTTTGATTCCTTGTACAATGCCATTCTGGCCTCCGTTTTGCTTGCCGTTTGCGCAGGCGTGACTTTTTATCGTTCTTGTCGATATCACATCAGTACTTCAAAGAGAATTACAAACGTTTTTTTTCATACTTTTTTTGTATCAATAGAGTAGTAATGGTGTGATTTTTGATTCCTTGTACTTGGCCATTCAGGCCTCCGTTTTGCTTGCCGTTTGCGCCGGTGTGCCTTATTTATCGTTCTAGTCAATATCACATCAGTACTTCAAACATAATTACTTATGTTTTTTCCGTACTATTTCTAGTACCCATAGAGTACTTAACGGTGTGATTTTTGATTCCTTGTACAAGGCCATTCTGGCCTCCGTTTACCTTGCCGTTTGCGCCGGCGTGCCATATTTATCGTTGTGGTCGAAAACACATCAGTACTTCAAAGCGAATTACAAACGTTTATTTCGTACATTTTCAATCCCCATAGAGTACTTAACGGAGTGGTTTTTGATTCCTTTTACAAGGCCATTTTGGCCTCCGTTTTGCTTGCTGTTTGCGCCGGCCTGCCTTATTTATCGTTCTGGTCGATACCACATCAGTACTTCAAAGAGTATTACAAACGTTTTTTTTCGTACTTTTTTTTGTACCCATAGAGTGCTCAATGGTGTGATTTTTGATTCCTTGTACAAGGCCATTCTGGGCTCCGTTTTGCTTGCCGTTTGCGCCAGTGTGCCTTATTTATCGTTCTGGTCGATACCACATCTGTACTTCGAAGAGAATTAGAAACATTTTTTTCGTCCTTTTTTTGTACCCAAAGAGTACTTAACGGTGTGATTTTTGATTCCTTGTACAAGGTCTGGCCTCCGTTTTGCTTGCCGTTTGTGCCGGCGTGCCTTATTTATCCTTCTGGTCGATACGACATCAGTACTTCAAAGAGAATTACAAACGTTTTTTTTCGTACTTTTTTTTGGACACATAGAAACTTAACGGTGTGAATATTGATTCCTTGTACAAGGCCATTCTGGCCTCCATTTTGCTTGCCGTTTGCTCTGGCGTGCCTTATTTATCGTTCTGGTCGATATCACATCCGTACTTCATAGAGAATTAGAAACTTTTTTTTGTACTTTTTTTGTACCCATAGAGTTGTAACGGTGTGATTTTTGATTCCTTTTACAAGGCCATTCTGGACTCCGTTTTGCTTACCGTTTGCGCAGGCGTGCCTTATTTATCGTCCTGGTCGATATCACATCAGTACTTCAAAGAGAATTACAACCATTTGTTTTCATACTTTTTTTTTGTACCCATAGAGTAGTAACGGTGTAATTTTTTATTCCTAGTACAAGGCCATTCTGGCCTCCGTTTTGCTTGCCGTTTGCGCCGGCGTGACTTATTTATCGTTCTGGCCGATATCACATCAGTACTTCAAAGAGAATTGCAAACATTTTTTTCGTACATTTTTTTTGTACCCATAGAGTAGTAACGGTGTGATTTTTGATTCCTTGTACAAGGCCATTCTGTCCTCCGTTTTGCTTGCCGTTTGCGCCGGCGTGCCTTATTTATCGTTCTGGTCGATACCACATCAGTAATTCAAGGAGTATTACAAACATTTTTTTCGTACTTTTTTTGTACCCATAGAGTGCTTAACGGTGTGATTTTTGATTCCTTGTACAAGGCCATTCTGGATTCCGTTGTGCTTTCCGTTTGCGCCGGCGTGCCTTATTTATCGTTCTGGTCGATACCACATCAGTACTTCCAAGAGAATTACAAATGTTTTTTCGTCCTTTTTATTGTACCCATAGAGTACTTAACGATGTGATTTTTGATTCCTTGTACAAGGCCATTCTGGCCTCCGTTTTGCTTGACGTTTGCGCCAGCGTGCCTTATTTATCCGTCTGGTCGATACCACATCAGTATTTCAAAGAGAATTACAAACATTTTTTTCCGTACTTTTTTTTGTACACATAGAGTACTTAACGGTGTGATTTTTGATTCCTTGTACAAGGTCATTCTGGCCTCCGTTTTGCTTGCCGTTTGCGCCGGCGTGCCTTATTTATCGTTCTGGTCGATATCACATCAGTACTTCAAAGAGAATTAGAAACGTTTTTTTCTTCATACTTTTTTTGTACCCATAGAGTAGTAACGGTGTGATTTTTAATTCCTTTTACAAGGCCATTCTGGACTCCGTTTTGCTTGCCGTTTGCGCCGGCGTGCCTTATTTATCGTTCTGGTCGATATCACACCAGTACTTCAAAGAGAATTACAAACATTTTTTTCGTACTTTTTTTGGTACCCATAGAGTAGTAACGGTGTGATTTTTGATTCCTTGTACAAGGCCATTCTGGCCTCCGTTTTGCTTGCCGTTTGCGCCGGCGTGACTTATTTATCGTTCTGGTCGATATCACATCAGTACTTCAAAGAGAATTATTATCGTTTTTCATACTTTTTTTGAACCCATAGAATATTAACAGTGTGATTTTTGATTCCTTGTACTTGGCCATTCTGGACTCCGTTTTGCTTGATGTTTGCGCCGGCGTGCCTTATTTATCGTTCTGGTCGATATCACGTCAGTACTTCAAAGAGAATTACAGACGATTTTTTTCGAAATCTTTTTTTGTACCCATAGAGTAGTAACGGTGTGACTTTTGATTCCTGGTACAAGGCCATTATGGCATTTGTTTTGCTTGCCAGTTGTGCCGGCGTACCTTATTTATCGTTCTGGTCGATATCACATCAGTACTTCAAATAGAATTACAAACGTTTTTTTCGTACTTCTTTTGTACCTATAGAGTAGTAACGGTGTGATTATTGATTCCTTGTACAATGCCATCCGGCCACGTTTTGCTTGCCATTTACGCCGGCGTGACTTTTTATCATTCTGGTCGATATCACATCAGTACTTCAAAGAGATTTACAAACGTTTTTTTTCATACTTTTTTTGTACCCATAGAGCAGTAACGGTGTGATTTTTGATTCCTTGTACAAAGCCATTCTGTCATCCGTTTTGCTTGCCGTTTACGCCGGCATGTTCATATCAGTACTTTAAAGAGAATTACATATGTTTTTTCATACTTTTTCTTTACCCATAGAGTACTTAACGGTGTGATTTTTGATTCCTTGTGCAAGGCCATTCTGGCCTCCGTTTAGCTTGCCTTTTGCACCGGCGTGCCTTATTTTTCGTTGTGGTCAAAAACACATCAGTACTTCAAAGTGAATTACAAACGTTTTTTTTTTCGTACTTTTTTTTGTAACCATAGAGTACTTAACGGTGTGATTTTTTATTCGGTGTACAAGGCCATTCTTGCCTCCGTTTTGTTTGCCGTTAGCGCCGGCGTGCCTTATTTATCGTTCTGGTCGATATCACATCAGTACTTCAAAGAGAATTATAAACTTTTTTTTCGTACTTTTTTTTGTACCCATAGAGTATTAACGGTCAGATTTTTGATTCCTTGTACAAGGCCATTCTGGCCTCCGTTTTGCTTGCCGTTTGGGCAGGCGTGCCTTATTTATCGTTCTGGTCGGTATCAAATCAGTACTTCAAAGAGAATTACAAACGTTTATTTTCGTACTTTTTTGTACCCATATAGTACTTAAGGGTGGGATTTTTGATTCCTTGTACAAGGCCATTTTATCCTCCGTTTTGCTTGCCGTTTGCACCGGCGTGCCTTACTTATCGTTCTTGTGGATACCACATCAGTACTTCAAAGAGTATTACAAAAGTTTTTTTTCATACTTTTTTGTACCCATAGAGTGCTTAACGGTGTGATTTTTTATTCCTGGTACAAGGCCATTATGGACTCCGTTTTGCTTGCCGTTTGCGCCGGCAAACCTTATTTATCGTTCTGGTCGATACCACATCAGTACTTCCAAGAGAATTAAAAATGTTTTTTTATCCTTTTTTTTGTACCCATAGAGTACTTAACGGTGTGATTTTTGATTCCTTGTACAAGGCCATTTTGGCCTCCGTTTTGCTTGTTGGTTTGCGCCGACGTGCCTTATTTATCGTTCTGGTCGATAGCACATCAGTAATTCAAGGAGTATTACAAACATTTTTTTCGTACTTTTTTTGTACCCATAGAGTGCTTAACGGTGTGATTTTTGATTCCTTGTACAAGGCCATTCTGGATTCCGTTTTGCTTTCCGTTTGCGCCGGCGTGCCTTATTTGTCGTTCTGGTCGATACCACATCAGTACTTCCAAGAGAATTACAAATGTTTTTTCTTCCTTTTTTTTGTACCCATAGAGTACTTAACGGTGTGATTTTTGATTCCTTGTACAAGGTCATTCTGGCCTCCGTTTTGCTTGCCGTTTGCACCGGCGTGCCTTATTTATCGTTCTGGTCGATATCACATCAGTACTTCAAAGAGAATTAGAAAGGTTTTTTTCATACTTTTTTTGTACCTATAGAGTAGTAACGGTGTGATTTTTAATTCCTTTTACAAGGCCATTCTGGACTCCGTTTTGCTTGCCGTTTGCGCCGGCGTGCCTTATTTATCGTTCTGGTCGATATCACATCAGTACTTCAAAGAGAATTACAAACATTTTTTTCGTACTTTTTTTGGTACCCATAGAGTAGTAACGGTGTGATTTTTGATTCCTTGTACAAGGCCATTCTGGCCTGCGTTTTGCTTGCCGTTTGCGCCGGCCTGACTTATTTATCGTTCTGGTCGATATCAAATCAGTACTTCAAAGAGAATTACAAACTTTGTTTTTCGTACTTCTTTTTTGTACACATAGAGTACTTAACAGTGTGATTTTTGATTCCTTGTACAAGGTCATTCTGGCCTCCGTTTTGCTTGCCGTTTGCGCCGGCGTGCCTTATTTATCGTTCTGGTCGATATCACATCAGTACTTCAAAGAGAATTAAAACGTTTTTTTTCGTACTTTTTTTGTACCCATAGAGTAGTAACGGTGTGATTTTTGATTCCTTTTACAAGGCCATTCTGGACTCCGTTTTGCTTGCCGTTTGCGCCGGCGTGCCTTATTTATCGTTCTGGTCGATATCACATCAGTACTTCAAAGAGAATTACAAACGTTTTTTTTCGTACTTTTTTTGGTACCCATAGAGTAGTAACGGTGTGATTTTTGATTCCTTGTACAAGGCCATTCTGGCCTCCGTTTTGCTTTCCGTTTGCACCGGCGTGACTTATTTATCGTTCTGGTCGATATCACATCAGTACTTCAAAGAGAATTACTATCGTTTTTTCGTACTTTTTTTTGAACCCATAGAATAGTAACAATGTGATTTTTGATTCCTTGTACTTGGCCATTCTGGACTCCGTTTTGCTTGATGTTTGCGCCGGCGTGCCTTATTTATCGTTCTGGTCGATATCACGTCAGTACTTCAAAGAGAATTACAAACGATTTTTTTTGTAATTTTTTTTGTACCCATAGAGTAGCAACGGTGTGACTTTTGATTCCTGGTACAAGGCCATTCTGGAATTCGTTTTGCTTGCCAGTTGTGCCGGCGTGCCTTATTTATCATTCTGGTCGATATCACATCAGTACTTCAAATAGAATTACAAACGTTTTTTCATACTTTTTTTTGTACCCATAGAGTAGTAACGGTGTGATTTTTGATTCCTTGTACAATGCCATTCTGGCCTCCGTTTTGCTTGCCGTTTGCGCAGGCGTGACTTTTTATCGTTCTGGTCGATATCACATCAGTACTTCAAAGAGAATTACAAACGTTTTTTTTCATACTTTTTTTGTATCCATAGAGTAGTAATGGTGTGATTTTTGATTCCTTGTACTTGGCCATTCAGGCCTCCGTTTTGCTTGCCGTTTGCGCCGGCGTGCCTTATTTATCGTTCTAGTCAATATCACATCAGTACTTCAAACATAATTACTTATGTTTTTTCCATACTTTTTCTAGTACCCATAGAGTACTTAACGGTGTGATTTTTGATTCCTTGTACAAGGCCATTCTGGCCTCCGTTTACCTTGCCGTTTGCGCCGGCGTGCCATATTTATTGTTGTGGTCGAAAACACATCAGTACTTCAAAGCGAATTACAAACGTTTATTTTCGTACATTTTCAATCCCCATAGAGTACTTAACGGAGTGGTTTTTGATTCCTTTTACAAGGCCATTTTGGCCTCCGTTTTGCTTGCTGTTTGCGCCGGCCTGCCTTATTTATCGTTCTGGTCGATACCACATCAGTACTTCAAAGAGTATTACAAACGTTTTTTTTCGTACTTTTTTTTTGTACCCATAGAGTGCTCAATGGTGTGATTTTTGATTCCTTGTACAAGGCCATTCTGGGCTCCGTTTTGCTTGCCGTTTGCGCCAGTGTGCCTTATTTATCGTTCTGGTCGATACCACATCAGTACTTCGAAGAGAATTAGAAACATTTTTTTCGTCCTTTTTTTGTACCCAAAGAGTACTTAACGGTGTGATTTTTGATTCCTTGTACAAGGTCCGGCCTCCGTTTTGCTTGCCGTTTGTGCCGGCGTGCCTTATTTATCCTTCTGGTCGATACGACATCAGGATTTCAAAGAGAATTACAAACGTTTTTTTTCGTACTTTTTTTTGGACACATAGAAACTTAACGGTGTGAATATTGATTCCTTGTACAAGGCCATTCTGGCCTCCATTTTGCTTGCCGTTTGCTCTGGCGTGCCTTATTTATCGTTCTGGTCGATATCACATCCGTACTTCATAGAGAATTAGAAACTTTTTTTTGTACTTTTTTTGTACCCATAGAGTTGTAACGGTGTGATTTTTGATTCCTTTTACAAGGCCATTCTGGACTCCGTTTTGCTTACCGTTTGCGCAGGCGTGCCTTATTTATCGTCCTGGTCGATATCACATCAGTACTTCAAAGAGAATTACAAACATTTGTTTTCATACTTTTTTTTTGTACCCATAGAGTAGTAACGGTGTAATTTTTTATTCCTTGTACAAGGCCATTCTGGCCTCCGTTTTGCTTGCCGTTTGCGCCGGCGTGACTTATTTATCGTTCTGGCCGATATCACATCAGTACTTCAAAGAGAATTACAAACATTTTTTTCGTACATTTTTTTTGTACCCATAGAGTAGTAACGGTGTGATTTTTGATTCCTTGTACAAGGCCATTCTGTCCTCCGTTGTGCTTGCCGTTTGCGCCGGCGTGCCTTATTTATCGTTCTGGTCGATACCACATCAGTAATTCAAGGAGTATTACAAACATTTTTTTCGTACTTTTTTTGTACCCATAGAGTGCTTAACGGTGTGATTTTTGATTCCTTGTACAAGGCCATTCTGGATTCCGTTGTGCTTTCCGGTTGCGCCGGCGTGCCTTATTTATCGTTCTGGTCGATACCACATCAGTACTTCCAAGAGAATTACAAATGTTTTTTCGTCCTTTTTATTGTACCCATAGAGTACTTAACGATGTGATTTTTGATTCCTTGTACAAGGCCATTCTGGCCTCCGTTTTTCTTGACGTTTGCGCCAGCGTGCCTTATTTATCCGTCTGGTCGATACCACATCAGTATTTCAAAGAGAATTACAAACATTTTTTTCCGTACTTTTTTTTGTACACATAGAGTACTTAACGGTGTGATTTTTGATTCCTTGTACAAGGTCATTCTGGCCTCCGTTTTGTTTGCCGTTTGCGCCGGCGTGCCTTATTTATCGTTCTGGTCGATATCACATCAGTACTTCAAGGAGAATTAGAAACGTTTTTTTTCATACTTTTTTTGTACCCATAGAGTAGTAACGGTGTGATTTTTAATTCCTTTTACAAGGCCATTCTGGACACCGTTTTGCTTGCCGTTTGCGCCGGCGTGCCTTATTTATCGTTCTGGTCGATATCACATCAGTACTTCAAAGAGAATTACAAACATTTTTTTCGTACTTTTTTTGGTACCCATAGAGTAGTAACGGTGTGATTTTTGATTCCTTGTACAAGGCCATTCTGGCCTCCGTTTTGCTTGCCGTTTGCGCCGGCGTGACTTATTTATCGTTCTGGTCGATATCACATCAGTACTTCAAAGAGAATTATTATCGTTTTTCATACTTTTTTTGAACCCATAGAATATTAACAGTGTGATTTTTGATTCCTTGTACTTGGCCATTCTGGACTCCGTTTTGCTTGATGTTTGCGCCGGCGTGCCTTATTTATCGTTCTGGTCGATATCACGTCAGTACTTCAAAGAGAATTACAGACGATTTTTTTCGAAATCTTTTTTTGTACCCATAGAGTAGTAACGGTGTGACTTTTGATTCCTGGTACAAGGCCATTATGGCATTTGTTTTGCTTGCCAGTTGTGCCGGCGTACCTTATTTATCGTTCTGGTCGATATCACATCAGTACTTCAAATAGAATTACAAACGTTTTTTTCGTACTTCTTTTGTACCTATAGAGTAGTAACGGTGTGATTATTGATTCCTTGTACAATGCCATCCGGCCACGTTTTGCTTGCCATTTACGCCGGCGTGACTTTTTATCATTCTGGTCGATATCACATCAGTACTTCAAAGAGATTTACAAACGTTTTTTTTCATACTTTTTTTGTACCCATAGAGCAGTAACGGTGTGATTTTTGATTCCTTGTACAAAGCCATTCTGTCCTCCGTTTTGCTTGCCGTTTACGCCGGCATGTTCATATCAGTACTTTAAAGAGAATTACATATGTTTTTTTCATACTTTTTCTTTACCCATAGAGTACTTAACGGTGTGATTTTTGATTCCTTGTGCAAGGCCGTTCTGGCCTCCGTTTAGCTTGCCTTTTGCACCGGCGTGCCTTATTTTTCGTTGTGGTCAAAAACACATCAGTACTTCAAAGTGAATTACAAACGTTTTTTTTTCGTACTTTTTTTTGTAACCATAGAGTACTTAACGGTGTGATTTTTTATTCGGTGTACAAGGCCATTCTTGCCTCCGTTTTGTTTGCCGTTAGCGCCGGCGTGCCTTATTTATCGTTCTGGTCGATATCACATCAGTACTTCAAAGAGAATTATAAACTTTTTTTTCGTACTTTTTTTTGTACCCACAGAGTAGTAACGGTCAGATTTTTGATTCCTTGTACAATGCCATTCTGGCCTCCGTTTTGCTTGCCGTTTGGGCAGGCGTGCCTTATTTATCGTTCTGGTCGGTATCAAATCAGTACTTCAAAGAGAATTACAAACGTTTATTTTCGTACTTTTTTGTACCCATATAGTACTTAACGGTGGGATTTTTGATTCCTTGTACAAGGCCATTTTATCCTCCGTTTTGCTTGCCGTTTGCACCGGCGTGCCTTACTTATCGTTCTTGTCGATACCACATCAGTACTTCAAAGAGTATTACAAAAGTTTTTTTTCATACTTTTTTGTACCCATAGAGTGCTTAACGGTGTGATTTTTTATTCCTGGTACAAGGCCATTATGGACTCCGTTTTGCTTGCCGTTTGCGCCGGCAAGCCTTATTTATCTTTCTGGTCGATACCACATCAGTACTTCCAAGAGAATTAAAAATGTTTTTTTATCCTTTTTTTTGTACCCATAGAGTACTTAACGGTGTGATTTTTGATTCCTTGTACAAGGCCATTTTGGCCTCCGTTTTGCTTGTTGGTTTGCGCCGACGTGCCTTATTTATCGTTCTGGTCGATAGCACATCAGTAATTCAAGGAGTATTACAAACATTTTTTTCGTACTTTTTTTGTACCCATAGAGTGCTTAACGGTGTGATTTTTGATTCCTTGTACAAGGCCATTCTGGATTCCGTTTTGCTTTCCGTTTGCGCCGGCGTGCCTTATTTATCGTTCTGGTCGATACCACATCAGTACTTCCAAGAGAATTACAAATGTTTTTTCTTCCTTTTTTTTTTGTACCCATAGAGTACTTAACGGTGTGATTTTTGATTCCTTGTACAAGGTCATTCTGGCCTCCGTTTTGCTTGCCGTTTGCACCGGCGTGCCTTATTTATCGTTCTGGTCGATACCACATCAGTACTTCAAAGAGTATTACAAAAGTTTTTTTTCATACTTTTTTGTACCCATAGAGTGCTTAACGGTGTGATTTTTTATTCCTGGTACAAGGCCATTATGTACTCCGTTTTGCTTGCCGTTTGCGCCGGCAAGCCTTATTTATCGTTCTGGTCGATACCACATCAGTACTTCCAAGAGAATTAAAAATGTTTTTTTATCCTTTTTTTTGTACCCATAGAGTACTTAACGGTGTGATTTTTGATTCCTTGTACAAGGCCATTTTGGCCTCCGTTTTGCTTGTTGGTTTGCGCCGACGTGCCTTATTTATCGTTCTGGTCGATAGCACATCAGTAATTCAAGGAGTATTACAAACATTTTTTTCGTACTTTTTTTGTACCCATAGAGTGCTTAACGGTGTGATTTTTGATTCCTTGTACAAGGCCATTCTGGATTCCGTTTTGCTTTCCGTTTGCGCCGGCGTGCCTTATTTGTCGTTCTGGTCGATACCACATCAGTACTTCCAAGAGAATTACAAATGTTTTTTCTTCCTTTTTTTTGTACCCATAGAGTACTTAACGGTGTGATTTTTGATTCCTTGTACAAGGTCATTCTGGCCTCCGTTTTGCTTGCCGTTTGCACCGGCGTGCCTTATTTATCGTTCTGGTCGATATCACATCAGTACTTCAAAGAGAATTAGAAACGTTTTTTTTTTCATACTTTTTTTTGTACCCATAGAGTAGTAACGGTGTGATTTTTAATTCCTTTTACAAGGCCATTCTGGACTCCGTTTTGCTTGCCGTTTGCGCCGGCGTGCCTTATTTATCGTTCTGGTCGATATCACATCAGTACTTCAAAGAGAATTACAAACATTTTTTTCGTACTTTTTTTGGTACCCATAGAGTAGTAACGGTGTGATTTTTGATTCCTTGTACAAGGCCATTCGCCTCGTTTTGCTTGCCGTTTGCGCCGGCGACTTATTTATCGTTCTGGTCGATATCAAATCAATACTTCAAAGAGAATTACAAACTTTGTTTTTCGTACTTTTTTTGTACCCATAGAGTACTTATGTGTGATTTTTGATTCCTTGTACAAGGTCATTCTGGCCTCCGTTTTGCTTGCCGTTTGCGCGGCGTGCCTTATTTATCGTTCTGGTCGATATCACATCAAGATTTCAAAGAGAATTAGAAACGTTTTTTTCATACTTTTTTGTACCCATAGAGTAGTAACGGTGTGATTTTAATTCCTTTTACAAGGCCATTCGGACTCCGTTTTGCTTGCCGTTTGCCGGCGTGCCTTATTTATCGTTCGGTCGATATCACATCGATTCCAAGAGAATTACAAACATTTTTTCATACTTTTTTGGTACCCATAGAGTAGTAACGGTGTGATTTTTGATTCCTTGTACAAGGCCATTCTGGCCTCCGTTTTGCTTTCCGTTTGCACCGGCGTGACTTATTTATCGTTCTGGTCGATATCACATCAGTACTTCAAAGAGAATTACTATCGTTTTTTCGTACTTTTTTTTGAACCCATAGAATAGTAACAATGTGATTTTTGATTCCTTGTACTTGGCCATTCTGGACTCCGTTTTGCTTGATGTTTGCGCCGGCGTGCCTTATTTATCGTTCTGGTCGATATCACGTCAGTACTTCAAAGAGAATTACAAACGATTTTTTTTGTAATTTTTTTTGTACCCATAGAGTAGCAACGGTGTGACTTTTGATTCCTGGTACAAGGCCATTCTGGAATTCGTTTTGCTTGCCAGTTGTGCCGGCGTGCCTTATTTATCATTCTGGTCGATATCACATCAGTACTTCAAATAGAATTACAAACGTTTTTTCATACTTTTTTTTGTACCCATAGAGTAGTAACGGTGTGATTTTTGATTCCTTGTACAATGCCATTCTGGCCTCCGTTTTGCTTGCCGTTTGCGCAGGCGTGACTTTTTATCGTTCTGGTCGATATCACATCAGTACTTCAAAGAGAATTACAAACGTTTTTTTTTTCATACTTTTTTTGTATCCATAGAGTAGTAATGGTGTGATTTTTGATTCCTTGTACTTGGCCATTCAGGCCTCCGTTTTGCTTGCCGTTTGCGCCGGCGTGCCTTATTTATCGTTCTAGTCAATATCACATCAGTACTTCAAACATAATTACTTATGTTTTTTCCATACTTTTTCTAGTACCCATAGAGTACTTAACGGTGTGATTTTTGATTCCTTGTACAAGGCCATTCTGGCCTCCGTTTACCTTGCCGTTTGCGCCGGCGTGCCATATTTATTGTTGTGGTCGAAAACACATCAGTACTTCAAAGCGAATTACAAACGTTTATTTTCGTACATTTTCAATCCCCATAGAGTACTTAACGGAGTGGTTTTTGATTCCTTTTACAAGGCCATTTTGGCCTCCGTTTTGCTTGCTGTTTGCGCCGGCCTGCCTTATTTATCGTTCTGGTCGATACCACATCAGTACTTCAAAGAGTATTACAAACGTTTTTTTTCGTACTTTTTTTTTGTACCCATAGAGTGCTCAATGGTGTGATTTTTGATTCCTTGTACAAGGCCATTCTGGGCTCCGTTTTGCTTGCCGTTTGCGCCAGTGTGCCTTATTTATCGTTCTGGTCGATACCACATCAGTATTTCGAAGAGAATTAGAAACATTTTTTTCGTCCTTTTTTTGTACCCAAAGAGTACTTAACGGTGTGATTTTTGATTCCTTGTACAAGGTCTGGCCTCCGTTTTGCTTGCCGTTTGTGCCGGCGTGCCTTATTTATCCTTCTGGTCGATACGACATCAGTACTTCAAAGAGAATTACAAACGTTTTTTTTCGTACTTTTTTTTGGACACATAGAAACTTAACGGTGTGAATATTGATTCCTTGTACAAGGCCATTCTGGCCTCCATTTTGCTTGCCGTTTGCTCTGGCGTGCCTTATTTATCGTTCTGGTCGATATCACATCCGTACTTCATAGAGAATTAGAAACTTTTTTTTGTACTTTTTTTGTACCCATAGAGTTGTAACGGTGTGATTTTTGATTCCTTTTACAAGGCCATTCTGGACTCCGTTTTGCTTACCGTTTGCGCAGGCGTGCCTTATTTATCGTCCTGGTCGATATCACATCAGTACTTCAAAGAGAATTACAAACATTTGTTTTCATACTTTTTTTTTGTACCCATAGAGTAGTAACGGTGTAATTTTTTATTCCTTGTACAAGGCCATTCTGGCCTCCGTTTTGCTTGCCGTTTGCGCCGGCGTGACTTATTTATCGTTCTGGCCGATATCACATCAGTACTTCAAAGAGAATTACAAACATTTTTTTCGTACATTTTTTTTGTACCCATAGAGTAGTAACGGTGTGATTTTTGATTCCTTGTACAAGGCCATTCTGTCCTCCGTTTTGCTTGCCGTTTGCGCCGGCGTGCCTTATTTATCGTTCTGGTCGATACCACATCAGTAATTCAAGGAGTATTACAAACATTTTTTTCGTACTTTTTTTGTACCCATAGAGTGCTTAACGGTGTGATTTTTGATTCCTTGTACAAGGCCATTCTGGATTCCGTTGTGCTTTCCGTTTGCGCCGGCGTGCCTTATTTATCGTTCTGGTCGATACCACATCAGTACTTCCAAGAGAATTACAAATGTTTTTTCGTCCTTTTTATTGTACCCATAGAGTACTTAACGATGTGATTTTTGATTCCTTGTACAAGGCCATTCTGGCCTCCGTTTTTCTTGCCGTTTGCGCCGGCGTGCCTTATTTATCGTTCTGGTCGATATCACATCAGAATTACAAACATTTTTTCCGTACTTTTTTGTACACATAGAGTACTTAACGGTGTGATTTTTGATTCCATGTACAAGGTCATTCTGGCCTCCGTTTTGTTTGCCGTTTGCGCCGGCGTGCCTTATTTATCGTTCTGGTCGATATCACATCAGTACTTCAAGGAGAATTAGAAACGTTTTTTCATACTTTTTTGTACCCATAGAGTAGTAACGGTGTGATTTTTAATTCCTTTTACAAGGCCATTCTGGACACCGTTTTGCTTGCCGTTTGCGCCGGCGTGCCTTATTTATCGTTCTGGTCGATATCACATCAGTACTTCAAAGAGAATTACAAACATTTTTTTCGTACTTTTTTTGGTACCCATAGAGTAGTAACGGTGTGATTTTTGATTCCTTGTACAAGGCCATTCTGGCCTCCGTTTTGCTTGCCGTTTGCGCCAGCGTGACTTATTTATCGTTCTGGTCGATATCACATCAGTACTTCAAGGAGAATTATTATCGTTTTTCATACTTTTTTTTGAACCCGTAGAATATTAACAGTGTGATTTTTGATTCCTTGTACTTGGCCATTCTGGACTCCGTTTTGCTTGATGTTTGCGCCGGCGTGCCTTATTTATCGTTCTGGTCGATATCACGTCAGTACTTCAAAGAGAATTACAGACGATTTTTTTCGAAATCTTTTTTTGTACCCATAGAGTAGTAACGGTGTGACTTTTGATTCCTGGTACAAGGCCATTATGGCATTTGTTTTGCTTGCCAGTTGTGCCGGCGTACCTTATTTATCGTTCTGGTCGATATCACATCAGTACTTCAAATAGAATTACAAACGTTTTTTTCGTACTTCTTTTGTACCTATAGAGTAGTAACGGTGTGATTATTGATTCCTTGTACAATGCCATCCGGCCACGTTTTGCTTGCCATTTACGCCGGCGTGACTTTTTATCATTCTGGTCGATATCACATCAGTACTTCAAAGAGATTTACAAACGTTTTTTTTCATACTTTTTTTGTACCCATAGAGCAGTAACGGTGTGATTTTTGATTCCTTGTACAAAGCCATTCTGTCCTCCGTTTTGCTTGCCGTTTACGCCGGCATGTTCATATCAGTACTTTAAAGAGAATTACATATGTTTTTTCATACTTTTTCTTTACCCATAGAGTACTTAACGGTGTGATTTTTGATTCCTTGTGCAAGGCCATTCTGGCCTCCGTTTAGCTTGCCTTTTGCACCGGCGTGCCTTATTTTTCGTTGTGGTCAAAAACACATCAGTACTTCAAAGTGAATTACAAACGTTTTTTTTTCGTACTTTTTTTTGTAACCATAGAGTACTTAACGGTGTGATTTTTTATTCGGTGTACAAGGCCATTCTTGCCTCCGTTTTGTTTGCCGTTAGCGCCGGCGTGCCTTATTTATCGTTCTGGTCGATATCACATCAGTACTTCAAAGAGAATTATAAACTTTTTTTTCGTACTTTTTTTTGTACCCATAGAGTAGTAACGGTCAGATTTTTGATTCCTTGTACAATGCCATTCTGGCCTCCGTTTTGCTTGCCGTTTGGGCAGGCGTGCCTTATTTATCGTTCTGGTCGGTATCAAATCAGTACTTCAAAGAGAATTACAAACGTTTATTTTCGTACTTTTTTGTACCCATATAGTACTTAACGGTGGGATTTTTGATTCCTTGTACAAGGCCATTTTATCCTCCGTTTTGCTTGCCGTTTGCACCGGCGTGCCTTACTTATCGTTCTTGTCGATACCACATCAGTACTTCAAATAGTATTACAAAAGTTTTTTTTCATACTTTTTTGTACCCATAGAGTGCTTAACGGTGTGATTTTTTATTCCTGGTACAAGGCCATTATGGACTCCGTTTTGCTTGCCGTTTGCGCCGGCAAGCCTTATTTATCGTTCTGGTCGATACCACATCAGTACTTCCAAGAGAATTAAAAATGTTTTTTTATCCTTTTTTTTTGTACCCATAGAGTACTTAACGGTGTGATTTTTGATTCCTTGTACAAGGCCATTTTGGCCTCCGTTTTGCTTGTTGGTTTGCGCCGACGTGCCTTATTTATCGTTCTGGTCGATAGCACATCAGTAATTCAAGGAGTATTACAAACATTTTTTTCGTACTTTTTTTGTACCCATAGAGTGCTTAACGGTGTGATTTTTGATTCCTTGTACAAGGCCATTCTGGATTCCGTTTTGCTTTCCGTTTGCGCCGGCGTGCCTTATTTATCGTTCTGGTCGATACCACATCAGTACTTCCAAGAGAATTACAAATGTTTTTTCTTCCTTTTTTTTGTACCCATAGAGTACTTAACGGTGTGATTTTTGATTCCTTGTACAAGGTCATTCTGGCCTCCGTTTTGCTTGCCGTTTGCACCGGCGTGCCTTATTTATCGTTCTGGTCGATATCACATCAGTACTTCAAAGAGAATTAGAAACGTTTTTTTTCATACTTTTTTTGTACCTATAGAGTAGTAACGGTGTGATTTTTAATTCCTTTTACAAGGCCATTCTGGACTCCGTTTTGCTTGCCGTTTGCGCCGGCGTGACTTATTTATCGTTCTGGTCGATATCACATCAGTACTTCAAAGAGAATTACAAACATTTTTTTTCGTACTTTTTTTGGTACCCATAGAGTAGTAACGGTGTGATTTTTGATTCCTTGTACAAGGCCATTCTGGCCTGCGTTTTGCTTGCCGTTTGCGCCGGCCTGACTTATTTATCGTTCTAGTCGATATCAAATCAGTACTTCAAAGAGAATTACAAACTTTGTTTTTCGTACTTCTTTTTTGTACACATAGAGTACTTAACGGTGTGATTTTTGATTCCTTGTACAAGGTCATTCTGGCCTCCGTTTTGCTTGCCGTTTGCGCCGGCGTGCCTTATTTATCGTTCTGGTCGATATCACATCAGTACTTCAAAGAGAATTAGAAACGTTTTTTTTTTCATACTTTTTTTGTACCCATAGAGTAGTAACGGTGTGATTTTTAATTCCTTTTACAAGGCCATTCTGGACTCCGTTTTGCTTGCCGTTTGCGCCGGCGTGCCTTATTTATCGTTCTGGTCGATATCACATCAGTACTTCAAAGAGAATTACAAACATTTTTTTCGTACTTTTTTTGGTACCCATAGAGTAGTAACGGTGTGATTTTTGATTTCTTGTACAAGGCCATTCTGGCCTCCGTTTTGCTTTCCGTTTGCACCGGCGTGACTTATTTATCGTTCTGGTCGATATCACATCAGTACTTCAAAGAGAATTACTATCGTTTTTTCGTACTTTTTTTTGAACCCATAGAATAGTTACAGTGTGATTTTTGATTCCTTGTACTTGGCCATTCTGGACTCCGTTTTGCTTGATGTTTGCGCCGGCGTGCCTTCTTTATCGTTCAGGTCGATATCACGTCAGTACTTCAAAGAGAATTACAGACGATTTATTTCGAAATTTTTTTTGTACCCATAGAGTAGTAACGGTGTGACTTTTGATTCCTGGTACAAGGCCATTATGGCATTTGTTTTGCTTGGCAGTTGTGCCGGCGTACCTTATTTAACATTCTGGTCGATATCACATCAGTACTTCAAATAGAATTACAAACGTTTTTTTCGTACTTTTTTTGTACCTATAGAGTAGTAACGGTGTGATTATTGATTCCTTGTACAATGCCATTCGGGCCACCGTTTTGCTTGCCGTTTGTACCTGCGTGACTTTTTATCGTTCTGGTCGATATCACATCAGTACTTCAAAGAGAATTACAAACGTTTTTTTCATACTTTTTTCGTACCCATAGAGTAGTAACGGTGTGATTTTTGATTCCTTGAACAAAGCCATTCTGTCCTCCGTTTTGCTTGCCGTTTACGCCGGCATGTTCATATGAGTACTTTTAAGAGAATTACATATGTTTTTTTCGTACTTTTTCTTTACCCATATAGTACTTAACGGTGTGATTTTTGAATCCTTGTGCAAGGCCATTCTGGCCTCCGTTTAGCTTGCCTTTTGCACCGGCGTGCCTTATTTATCGTTGTGGTCAAAAACACATCAGTACTTCAAAGTGAATCACAAACGTTTTTTTTAGTACTTTTTTTTGTACCCATAGAGTACTTAACGGTGTGATTTTTGATTCGGTGTACAAGGCCATTCTTGCCTCCGTTTTGCTTGCCGTTAGCGCCGGCGTGCCTTATTTATCGTTCTGGTCGATATCACATCAGTACTTCAAAGAGAATTATAAACTTTTTTTTCGTACTTTTTTTTGTACCCATATAGTAGTAACGGTCTGATTTTTGATTCCTTGTACAAGGCCATTTTGGCCTCCGTTTTGCTTGCCGTTTGGGCAGGCGTGCCTTATTTATCGTTCTGGTCGATATCAAATCAGTACTTCAAAGAGAATTACAAACGTTTATTTTCCTACTTTCTTTTGTGCACATAGAGTACTTAACGGTGTGATTTTTGATTCCTTGTACAAGGTCATTCTGGCCTCCGTTTTGCTTGCCGTTTGCGCCGGCGTGCCTTATTTATCGTTCTGGTCGATATCACATCAGTACTTCAAAGAGAATTACAAACGTTTTTTTCGTACTTTTTTTCGTACCCATAGAGTACTTAACTGTGTGATTTTTGATTCCTCTTACAAGGCCATTCTGGCCTCCGTTTTTCTTTCCGTTTGCACCGGCGTGCCTTATTTATCGTTCTGGTCGATATCACATCAGTACTTCAAAGAGAATTACAAATGTTTTTTTCGTCCTTTTTTTTCGTACCCATAGAGTACTTAACTGTGTGATTTTTGATTCCTTGTACAAGGCCATTCTGGCCTCCGTTTTGCTTGCCGTTTGCGCCGGCGTGCCTTATTTATCGTTCTGGTCGATATCACATCAGTACTTCAAAGGAATTACAAACGTTTTTTTTCGTACTTTTTTTCGTACCCATAGAGTACTTAACTGTGTGATTTTTGATTCCTTGTACAAGGCCATTCTGGCCTCCGTTTTGCTTGCCGTTTGTGCCGGCGTGCCTTATTTATCGTTCTGGTCGATATCACATCAGTAATTCAAAGAGAATTAAACGTTTTTTTTCGTACTTTTTTTCGTACCCATAGAGTACTTAACTTGTGATATTTGATTCCTTGTACAAGGCCATTCTGGCCTCCGTTTTTCTTTCCGTTTGCGCCGGCGTGCCTTATTTATCGTTCTGGTCGATATCACATCAGTACTTCAAAAGAGAATTACAAACGTTTTTTTTCGTACTTTTATTTCGTACCCACACAGTACTTGACTGTGTGATTTTTGATTCCTTGTACAAGGCCATTCTGGCCTCCGTTTTGCTTGCCGTTTGCGCCGGCGTGACTTATTTATCGTTCTGGTCGATATCACATCAGTACTTCAAAGAGAATTATTATCGTTTTTCATACATTTTTTTGAACCCATAGAATATTAACAGTGTGATTTTTGATTCCTTGTACTTGGCCATTCTGGACTCCGTTTTGCTTGATGTTTGCGCCGGCGTGCCTTATTTATCGTTCTGGTCGATATCACGTCAGTGCTTCAAAGAGAATTACAGACGATTTTTTTCGAAATTTTTTTTGTACCCATAGAGTAGTAACGGTGTGACTTTTGATTCCTGGTACAAGGCCATTGTGGCATTTGTTTTGCTTGCCAGTTGTGCCGGCGTACCTTATTTATCGTTCTGGTCGATATCACATCAGTACTTCAAATAGAATTACAAACGTTTTTTACGTACTTTTTTTGTACCTATAGAGTAGTAACGGTGTGATTATTGATTCCTTGTACAATGCCATTCGGGCCACCGTTAGTCTTGCCGTTTGCGCCGGCGTGACTTTTTATCGTTCTGGTCGATATCACATCAGTACTTCAAAGAGAATTACAAACGTTTTTTTTCATACTTTTTTTTTGTACCCATAGAGTAGTAACGGTGTGATTTTTGATTCCTTGTACAAAGCCATTCTGTCCTCCGTTTTGCTTGCCGTTTACGCCGGCATGTTCATATAAGTACTTTTAAGAGAATTACATATGTTTTTTTCGTACTTTTTCTTTACCCATAGAGTACTTAACGGTGTGATTTTTGATTCCTTGTGCAAGGGCATTCTGGCCTCCGTTTAGCTTGCCGTTTGCACCGGCGTGCCTTATTTATCGTTGTGGTCAAAAACACATCTGTACTTCAAAGTGAATTACAAACGTTTTTTTTCGTACTTTTTTTTGTACCCATAGAGTACTTAACGGTGTGATTTTTGATTCGGTGTGCAAGGCCATTCTTGCCTCCGCTTTGCTTGCCGTTAGCGCCGGCGTGCCTTATTTATCGTTCTAGTCGATATCACATCAGTACTTCAAAGAGAATTATAAACTTTTTTTCGTACTTTTTTTGTACCCATAGAATAGTAACGGTCTGATTTTTGATTCCTTGTACAAGGCCATTCTGGCCTCCGTTTTGCTTCCCGTTTGGACAGGCGTGCCTTATTTATCGATCTGGTCGGTATCAAATCAGTAATTCAAAGAGAATTACAATCGTTTAATTTCATACTTTTTTTTGTACACATAGAGTACTTAACGGTGTGATTTTTGATTCCGTGTACATGGTCATACTGGCCTCCGTTTTGCTTGCTGTTTGCGCCGGCATGCCTTATTTATCGTTTTGGTCGATATCACATCAGTACTTCAAAGAGAATTAGAAACGTTTTTTTTTCATACTTTTTTGTACCCATAGAGTAGTAACGGTGAGATTTTTAATTCCTTTTACAAGGCCATTCTGGACACCGTTTTGCTTGCCGTTTGCGCCGGCGTGCCTTATTTATCGTTCTAGTCGATATCACATCAGTACTTCAAAGAGAATTACAAACATTTTTTTTCATACTTTTTTTGGTACCCATAGAGTAGTAACGGTGTGATTTTTGATTCCTTGTACAAGGCCATTCTGGCCTCCGTTTTGCTTGCCGTTTGCACCGGCGTGACTTATTTATCGTTCTGGTCGATATCACATCAGTACTTCAAAGAGAATTACTATCGTTTTTTCGTACTTTTTATTGAACCCATAGAATAGTAACAGTGTGATTTTTGATTCCTTGTACTTGGCCATTCTGGACTCCGTTTTGCTTGATGTTTGCGCCGGCGTGCCTTATTTATCGTTCTGGTCGATATTACGTCAGTACTTCAAAGAGAATTACAAACAATTTTTTTCGTAATTTTTTTGTACCCATAGAGTAGTAACGGTGTGACTTTTGATTCCTAGTACAAGGCCATTCTGGCATTCGTTTTGCTTGCCAGTTGTGCCGGCGTGCCTTATTTATCGTTCTGGTCAATATCACATCAGTACTTGAAATAGAATTACAAATGTTTTTTTCGTACTTTTTTTGGTACCCATATAGAGTACTAAACGGTGTGATTTTTGATTTCTTGTTCAAGGCCAATCTGGCCTCCGTTTTGCTTGCCGTTTGCGCCGTTGAGCTTTATTTATCATTCTGGTCGATATCACATCAGTACTTCAATGAGAATTACAAACGTTTTTTTTCATACTTTTTTTTGTACCAATAGAGTACTTAACGGTCGGATTTTTTATTCCTTGTACAAGGCCATTCTGGCCTCCGTTTTGTTTTCCGTTTGAGCCGGCGTGACTTATTTATCGTTCTGGTCGATATCACTTCAGTACTTCAAAGAGAATTACAAACGTTTTTTTTTGTACTTTTTTTTGTACCCATAGAGTACTTAACGGTGTGATTTTTGATTCCATGTACAAGGCCATTCTTGCCTCCGTTTTGTTTGCCGTTCGCGCCGGCGTGCCTTATTTATCGTTCTGGTCGATATCGCATTAGTACTTCAAAGAGAATTATAAACTTTTTTTTTGTACCCATAGAGTACTTAACGGTGTGGTTTTATTTCTTGTACAAGGGCATTCTGGCCTCCGTTTTGCTTGCCGTTTGCGCCGGCGTGCCTTATTTATCGTTCTGGTCGATACCATATATGTACTTCAAAGAGAATTACAAACGTTTTTCTTCGTACTTTTTTTGTACCCATAGAGTACTTAACGGTGTGATTTTTGATTCCTTGTACAAAGCCATTCAGAGAATTACAAACGTTTTGTTTCGTACTTTTTTTGGTACCCATAGAGTAGTAACGGTGTGATTTTTTATTCCTTGTACAAGGCCATTTTGGCCTCCGTTTTGCTTTCCGTTTGCGTAGGCGAGACTTATTTATCGTTCTGGTCGATATCACATCATTACTTCAAAGATAATTACAAAAGTTTTTTTCGTACTTTTTTTGGTACCCATAGAGTAGTAATGGTGTGATTTTTGATTCCATGTACAAGGCCATTCTGGCCTCCGTTTTGCTTGCCATTTCCGCCGGCATGCCTTATTTATCATTCTGGTCGATACCACTTCAGTACTTCAAAGAGAATTGCAAACGTTTTTTACGTAGATTTTTTGATACCCATAGAGTACTTAACGGTGTGTTTTATATTCCTTGTCCAAGGCCATTCAGCCCTCTGTTTTGCTTGCCGTTTGCGCCAGCATGCCTTATTTACCGTTTTGTTCGACATCACATCAGTACTTCAAAGAGAATTTCAAACGTTTTTTTTCGTACTTTTTTTGTACCCGTAGAGTACTTAACGGTGTGATTTTTGATTCCTTGTACAAGGCCATTCTGGCCTACGTTTTGCTTGCCGTTTGCGCTGGCGTGCCTTATTTATCGTTCTGCTCGATACCACATCAGTACTTCAAAAAGAATTACAAATGTTTTTTTGTACTTTATTTTGTACCCAAAGAGTACTTAACGGTGTGATTTTTGATTCCTTGTACAAGGCCATTCTGGCCTCCATTTTGCTTGCCGTTTGCGCTGGCGTGCCTTATTTGTCGTTCTGGTCGATATCACATCATTACTTCATAGAGAATTCGAAACGTTTTTTTTTGTACTTTTTTGTACCCATAGAGTAGTAACGGTGTGATTTTTGATTCCTTTTACAAGGACATTCTGGACTCCGTTTTGCTTACCGTTTGCGCCGGCGTGCTTTATTTATCGTTCTGGTCGATGTCACATCAGTACATCAAAGAGAATTACAAACATTTGTTTTCATACTTTTTTTTGTACCCATAGAGTAGTAACGGTGTGATTTTTGATTCCTTGTACAAGGCCATTCTGGCCTCCGTTTTGCTTGCCGTTTGCGCCGGCGTGACTTATTTATCGTTCTGGTCGATATCACATTAGTACTTCAAAGAGAATTACAAGCATTTTTTTCTTACTTTTTTTTGTACCCATAGAGTAGTAACGGTGTGATTTTTTATTCCTTGTACTTGGCCATTCTGGACTCCGTTTTGCTTGACGTTTGCGCCGGCGTGCCTTCTTTATCGTTCTGGTCGATATCATGTCAGTACTTCAAAGAGAATTACAAATGTTTTTTTTCGTACTTTTTTTTGTACCCATAGAGTACTTAACGGTGTGACTTTTGATTCCGGGTACAACGCCATTCTGGCCTTCGTTTTGCTTGCCGCTTGTGCCGGCGTGCCTTATTTATCGTTTTGGTCGATATCAAATCAGTACTTCAAAGAGAATTACAAACGTTTATTTTCGTACTTTTTTTTATACCCATAGAGTACTTAACGGAGTGATTTTTGATTCCTTGTACAAGGCCATTTTGGCCTCCGTTTTGCTTTCCGTTTGCGTAGGCGTGACTTATTTATCGTTCTGGTCGGTATCACATCATTACTTCAAAGATAATTACAAAAGTTTTTTTCGTACTTTTTTTGGTACCCATAGAGTAGTAACGGTGTGATTTTTGATTCCTTGTACAAGGCCATTCTGGCCTCCGTTTTGCTTGCCATTTCCGCCGGCGTGCCTTATTTATCATTCTGGTCGATACAACTTCAGTACTTCAAAGAGAATTACAAACGTTTTTTACGTAGATTTTTTGATACCCATAGAGTACTTAACGGTGTGTTTTATATTCCTTGTACAAGGCCATTCTGGCCTCTGTTTTGCTTGCCGTTTGTGCCAGCATGCCTTATTTATCGTTTTGTTCGACATCACATCAGTACTTCAAAGAGAATTTCAAACGTTTTTTTCATACTTTTTTTGTACCCGTAGAGTACTTAACGGTGTGATTTTTGATTCCTTGTACAAGGCCATTCTGGCCTCCATTTTGCTTGCCGTTTGCGCCGGCGTGCCTTATTTATCGTTCTGCTCGATACCACATCAGTACTTCAAACAGAATTACAAACGTTTTTTTGTACTTTATTTTGTACCCAAAGAGTACTTAACGGTGTGATTTTTGATTCCTTGTACAAGGCCATTCTGGCCTCCATTTTGCTTGCCGTTTGCGCTGGCGTGCCTTATTTGTCGTTCTTGTCGATATCACATCATTACTTCATAGAGAATTATAAACGTTTTTTTTTGTACTTTTTTGTACCCATAGAGTAGTAACGGTGTGATTTTTGATTCCATTTACAAGGACATTCTGGACTCCGTTTTGCTAACCGTTTACACCGGCGTGCTTTATTTATCGTTCTGGTCGATGTCACATCAGTACATCAAAGAGAATTACAAACATTTGTTTTCATACTTTTTTTTGTACCCATAGAGTAGTAACGGTGTGATTTTTGATTCCTTGTACAAGGCCATTCTGGCCTCCGTTTTGCTTGCCGTTTGCGCCGGCGTGACTTATTTATCGTTCTGGTCGATATCACATTAGTACTTCAAAGAGAATTACAAACGATTTTTTGTACTTTATTTTGTACCCAAAGAGTACTTAACGGTGTGATTTTTGATTCCTTGTACAAGGCCATTCTGGCCTCCATTTTGCTTGCCGTTTGCGCTGGCGTGCCTTATTTGTCGTTCTTGTCGATATCACATCATTACTTCATAGAGAATTAGAAACGTTTTTTTTGTACTTTTTTGTACCCATAGAGTAGTAACGGTGTGATTTTTGATTCCATTTACAAGGACATTCTGGACTCCGTTTTGCTAACCGTTTGCACCGGCGTGCTTTATTTATCGTTCTGGTCGATGTCACATCAGTACATCAAAGAGAATTACAAACATTTGTTTTCATACTTTTTTTTGTACCCATAGAGTAGTAACGGTGTGATTTTTGATTCCTTGTACAAGGCCATTCTGGCCTCCGTTTTGCTTGCCGTTTGCGCCGGCGTGACTTATTTATCGTTCTGGTCGATATCACATTAGTACTTCAAAGAGAATTACAAACATTTTTTTCGTAATTTTTTTGTACCCATTGAGTAGTAACGGTGTGATTTTTAATTCCTTGTACTTGGCCATTCTGGACTCCGTTTTGCTTGACGTTTGCGCCGGCGTGCCTTCTTTATCGTTCTGGTCGATATCACGTCAGTACATCAAAGAGAATTACAAATGTTTTTTTCGTACTTTTTTTTGTACCCATAGAGTACTTAACGGTATGACTATTGATTCCGGGTACAAGGCCATTCTGGCCTTCGTTTTGCTTGCCGCTTGTGCCGGCGTGCCTTATTTATCGTTTTGGTCGATATCAAATCAGTTTTCAAAGAGAATTACAAACGTTTATTTTCGTACTTTTTTTTGTACCCATAGAGTAATTAACGGTGTGATTTTTGATTCCTTGTACAAGGCCATTCTGGCCTCCGTTTTGCTTGACGTTTGCGCCGGCGTGCCTTCTTTATCGTTCTGGTCGATATCACGTCAGTACATCAAAGAGAATTACAAATGTTTTTTTCGTACTTTTTTTTGTACCCATAGAGTACTTAACGGTATGACTATTGATTCCGGGTACAAGGCCATTCTGGCCTCTGTTTTGCTTGCCGTTTGTGCCGGCATGCCTTATTTATCGTTTTGTTCGACATCACATCAGTACTTCAAAGAGAATTTCAAACGTTTTTTTCATACTTTTTTTGTACCCGTAGAGTACTTAACGGTGTGATTTTTGATTCCTTGTACAAGGCCATTCTGGCCTCCGTTTTGCTTGCCGTTTGCGCCGGCGTGCCTTATTTATCGTTCTGGTCGATACCACATCAGTACTTCAAAAAGTATTACAAAAGTTTTTTTCGTACTTTTTTTGTACCCATAGAGTGCTTAACGGTGTGATTTTTGATTCCTTGTACAAGGCCATTCTGGACTCCGTTTTGCTAGCCGTTTGCGCCGGCGTGCCTTATTTATCGTTCTGGTCGATACCACATCAGTACTTCCAAGAGAATTACAAATGTTTTTTATTCATTTTTTTTGTACCCATAGAGTACTTAACGGTGTGATTTTTGATTCCTTGTACAAGCCAATTCTGGCCTACGTTTTGCTTGCCATTTGCGGCGGCATGCCATATTTATCCGTCAGGTCGATACCACATCAGTACTTCAAAGAGAATTACAAACGTTTTTTTTCGTACTTTTTTTTGTTCACATAGAGAATTTAACGGTGTGATTTTTGATTCATTCTACAAGGCCATTCTGGCCTCCTTTTTGCTTGCCGTTTGCACCGGCTTGCCTTATTTATCGTTCTGGTCGATATCACATTAGTACTTCAAAGAGAATTAGAAACATTTTTTTCGTACTTTTTTTGTACCCATAGAGTAGTAACGGTGTGATTTTTGATTCCTTTTACAAGGCCATTCTGGACTCCGTTTTGCTTGCCGTTTGTGCCGGCATGCCTTATTTATCGTTCTGGTCGATATCAAATCAGTACATCAAAGAGAATTACAAACATTTTTTTTCGTACTTTTTTTGGTACCCATAGAGTAGTAACGGTATGATTTTTGATTCCTTGTACAAGGCCATTCTGGACTCCGTTTTGCTTGCCGTTTGCGCCGGCGTGACTTATTTATCGTTCTGGTCGATATCACATCAGTACTTCAAAGAGAATTACTAACGTTTTTCTTACTTTTTTTTGAACCCATAGAGTTGTAACAGTGTGATTTTTGATTCCTTGTACTTGGCCATTCTGGACTCCGTTTTGCTTGATGTTTGCGCCGACATGCCTTATTTATCGTTCTGGTCGATATCACGTCAGTACTTCAAAGAGAATTACAAACAATTTTTTTCGTAATTTTATTGTACCCATAGAGTTGTAACGGTGTGACTTTTGATTTCTAGTACAAGGCCATTATGGCATTCATTTTGCTTGCCAGTTGTGCCGGCATGCCTTATTTATCGTTCTGGTCAATATCACATCAGTACTTCAAATAGAATTACAAATGTTTTTTTCGGACTTTTTTTGGTACCCATAGAGTACTTAATGGTGTGATTTTTGATTTCTTGTTCAAGGCCAATCTGGCCTCCGTTTTGCTTGCCGTTTGCGCCGTCGAGCTTTATTTATCATTCTGGTCGATATCACATCAGTACTTCAATGAGAATTACAAACGTTTTTTTTCATACTTTTTTTTGTACCAATAGAGTACTTAACGGTCGGATTTTTGATTCCTTGTACAAGACCATTCTGGCCTCCGTTTTGCTTTCCGTTTGAGCCGGCGTGACTTATTTATCGTTCTAGTCGATATCACATAAGTACTTCAAAGAGAATTACAAACCTTTTTTTTCGTACTTTTTTTTGTACCCATAGAGTACTTAACGGTGTGATTTTTGATTCCATGTACAAGGCCATTCTTGCCTCCGTTTTGTTTGCCGTTCGCGCTGGCGTGCCTTATTTATCGTTCTGGTCGATATCACATCATTACTTCATAGAGAATTAGAAATGTTTTTTTTTTGTACTTTTTTGTACCCATAGAGTAGTAACGGTGTGATTTTTGATTCCTTTTACAAGGCCATTCTGGACTCCGTTTTGCTTACCGTTTGTGCCGGCGTGCCTTATTTATCGTTCGGGTCGATGTCACATCAGTACTTCAAAGAGAATTACAAACATTTGTTTTCATAATTTTTTTTTGTACCCATAGAGTAGTAACGGTGTGATTTTTGATTCCTTGTACAAGGCCAGTCTGGCCTCCGTTTTGCTTGCCGTTTGCGCCGGCGTGACTTATTTATCGTTCTGGTCGATATCACATTAGTACTTCAAAGAGAATTACAAACATTTTTTTCGTACTTTTTTTTGTAACCATAGAGTAGTAACGGTGTGATTTTTTATTCCTTGTACTTGGCCATTCTGGACTCCGTTTTGCTTGACGTTTGCGCCGGCGTGCCTTCTTTATCGTTCTGGTCGATATCACGTCAGTACTTCAAAGAGAATTACAAATGTTTTTTTTCATACTTTTTTTTTGTACCCATAGAGTACTTAACGGTGTGACTTTTGATTCCGGGTACAAGGCCATTCTGGCCTTCGTTTTGCTTGCCTCTTGTGCCGGCGTGCCTTATTTATCGTTTTGGTCGATATCAAATCAGTACTTCAAAGAGAATTACAAACGTTTATTTTCTTACTTTTTTTTGTACCCATAGAGTACTTAACGGTGTGATTTTTGATTCCTTGTACAAGGCCATTTTGGCCTCCGTTTTGCTTGCCGTTTACGCCGGCGTGCCTTATTTATCGTTCTGGTCGATACCACATCAGTACTTCAAAAAGTATTACAAAAGTTTTTTTTCATACTTTTTTTGTACCCATAGAGTGCTTAACGGTGTGATTTTTGATTCCTTGTACAAGGCCATTCTGCACTCCGTTTTGCTAGCCGTTTGCGCCGGCGTGCCTTATTTATCGTTCTGGTCGATTCCACATCAGTACTTCCAAGAGAATTACAAATGTTTTTTCGCCCTTTTTTTGTACCCACAGAGTACTTAACGGTGTGATTTTTGATTCCTTGTACAAGGCCATTCTGGCCTCCGTTTTGCTTGCCGTTTGCGCCGTCGTGCAATATTTATCCGTCTGGTCGATACCACATCAGTATTTCAAAGAGAATTACAAACGTTTTTTTTCGTACTTTTTTTGTGCACATAGAGTACTTAACGGTGTGATTTTTGATTCCTTGTACAAGGTCATTCTGGCCTCCTTTTTGCTTGCCGTTTGCACCGGCGTGCCTTATTTATCATTCTGGTCGATATCACATTTGTACTTCAAAGAGAATTAGAAACGTTTTTTTCGTACTTTTTTTGTACCCACAGAGTAGTAAGGGTGTGATTTTTGATTCCTTTTACAAGGCCATTCTGGACTACGTTTTTCTTGCCGTTTGCGCCGGCATGCCTTATTTATCGTTCTGGTCGATATCAAATCAGAACTTCAAAGAGAATTACAAACATTTTTTTTCGTACTTTTTTTGTTACCCATAGAGTAGTCACGGTATGATTTTGATTTCTTGTACAAGGCCATTCTGGCCTCCGTTTTGTTTGCCGTTTGCGCCGGCGTGACTTATTTATCGTTCTGGTCGATATCACATCAAACTTGAAAGAGAATAACTAACGTTTTTCGTATTTTTTTTGAACCCACAGAGTTGTAACAGAGTGATTTTTGATTCCTTGTACTTGGGCATTCTGGACTCCGTTTTGCTTGATGTTTGCGCCTGCATGCCTTATTTATCGTTCTGGTCGATATCACGTCAGTACTTCAAAGAGAATTACAAACAATATTTTCGTAATTTTATTGTATCCATAGAGTAGTAACGGTGTGATTTTTGATTTCTAGTACAAGGCCATTCTGGCATTCGTTTTGCTTGCCAGTTGTGCCGGCATGCCTTATTTATCGTTCTGGTCAATATCACATCAGTACTTCAAATAGAATTACAAATGTTTTTTTCGTACTTTTCTTGGTACCCATAGAGTACTGAACGGTGTGATATTTTGATTTCTTGTTCATGGCCAATCTGGCCTCCGTTTTGCTTGCCGTTTGCGCCGACGAGCTTTATTTATCATTCTGGTCGATATCACATCAGTACTTCAATGAGAAATACAAACGTTTTTTTTCATACTTTTTTTTGTACCAATAGAGTACTTAACGGTCGGATTTTTGATTCCTTGTACAAGGCCATTCTGGCCTCCGTTTTGCTTTCCGTTTGAGCCGGCGTGACTTATTTATCGTTCTGGTCGATATCACATCAGTACTTCAAAGAGAATTACAAACGTTTTTTCATACTTTTTTTTGTACCCAAAGAGTACTTAACGGTGTGATTTTGATTCCATGTACAAGGCCATTCTTGCCTCCGTTTTGTTTGCCGTTCGCGTCGGCGTGCCTTATTTATCGTTCTAGTCGATATCACATTAGTACTTCAAAGAGAATTACAAACTTTTTTTTGTACCCATAGAGTACTTAACGGTGTGTTTTTTATTTCTTGTACAAGGCCATTCTGGCCTCCGTTTTGCTTGCCGTTTGCTCCGGCATGCCTTATTTATGGTTTTGTTCGATATCACATCAATACTTCAAAGAGAATTTCAAACGTTTTTTTTCGTACTTTTTTTTGTACCCATAGAGTACGTAACGGTGTGATTTTTAATTCCTTGTGCAAGGCCATTCTGGCCTCCGTTTTGCTTGCCGTTTGTACCGGCTTGCCTTATTTATCGTTCTGCTCGATACCACATCAGTACTTCAAACAGAATTACAAACATTTTTTCGTACATTTTTTTTGTACCCAAAGAGTACTTAACGGTGTGATTTTTGATTCCTTGTACAAGGCCATTCTAGCCTCCATTTTGCTTGCCGTTTGCACTGGCGTGCATTATTTATCGTTCTTGTCGATATCACATCATTACTTCATAGAGAATTAGAAACGTTTTTTTTGTACTTTTTTGTACCCATAGAGTAGTAACGGTGTGATTTTTTATTCCTTTTACAAGGCCATTCTGGACTCCGTTTTGCTTACCGTTTGTGCCGGCGTGCCTTATTTATCGTTCTGGTCGATGTCACATCAGTACTTCAAAGAGAATTACAAACATTTGTTTTCATACTTTTTTTTTGTACCCATAGAGTAGTAACGGTGTGATTTTTGATTCCTTGTACAAGGCCATTCTGGCCTCCGTTTTGCTTGCCGTTTGCGCCGCCATGACTTATTTATCGTTCTGGTCGATATCACATTATTACTTCAAAGAGAATTACAAACGTTTTTTTTCGTACTTTTTTTTGTACACATAGAGTACTTAACGGTGTGATTTTTGATTCCTTGGACAAGGCCATTCTGGCCTCCTTCTTGCTTGCCGTTTGCACCGGCGCGCCTTATTTATCGTTCTGGTCGATATCACATTAGTAATTCAAAGAGAATTAGAAACGTTTTTTTCGTACGTTTTTTGTACCCATAGAGTAGTAACGGTGTGATTTTGGATTCCTTTTACAAGGCCATTCTGGACTCCGTTTTGCTTGATGTTTGCACCGGCATGCCTTATTTATCGTTCTGGTCGATATCACGTCAGTACTTCAAAGAGAATTACAAACAATTTTTTTCATAATTTTATTGTACCCATAGAGTAGTAACGGTGTGACTTTTGATTTCTGGTACAAGGCCATTCTGGCATTCGTTTTGCTTGCCTGTTGTGCCGGCATGCCTTATTTATCGTTCTGGTCAATATCACATCAGTACTTCAAATAGAGTTACAAATGTTTTTTTCATACTTTTCTTGGTACCCATAGAGTACTGAACGGTGTGATTTTTGATTTCTTGTTCATGGCCAATCTGGCCTCCGTTTTGCTTGCCGTTTGCGCCGACGAGCTTTATTTATCATTCTGGTCGATATCACATCAGTACTTCAATGAGAAATACAAACGTTTTTTTTTCATACTTTTTTTTGTACCAATAGAGTACTTAACGGTCGGATTTTTGATTCCTTGTACAAGGCCATTCTGGCCTCCGTTTTGCTTTCCGTTTGAGCCGGCGTGACTTATTTATCGTTCTGGTCGAAATCACATCAGTACTTCAAAGAGAATTACAAACGTTTTTTTCATACTTTTTTTGTACCCATAGAGTACTTAACGGTGTGATTTTGATTCCATGTACAAGGCCATTCTTGCCTCCGTTTTGTTTGCCGTTTCCGCCGGCGTGCCTTATTTATCGTTCTGGTCGATATCACATTAGTACTTCAAAGAGAATTACAAACTTTTTTTTTTGTACCCATAGAGTACTTAACGGTGTGTTTTTTATTTCTTGTACAAGGCCATTCTGGCCTCCGTTTTGCTTGCCGTTTGCTCCGGCATGCCTTATTTATGGTTTTGTTCGATATCACATCAGTAATTCAAAGAGAATTTCAAACGTTTTTTTTCATACTTTTTTTTGTACCCATAGAGTACGCAACGGTGTGACTTTTGATTCCTTGTACAAGGCCATTCTGGCCTCCGTTTTGCTTGCCGTTTGCACCGTCTTGCCTTATTTATCGTTCTGCTCGATACCACATCAGTACTTCAAACAGAATTACAATCATTTTTTTCGTACTTTTTTTTGTACCCAAAGAGTACTTAACGGTGTGATTATTGATTCCTTGTACAAGGCCATTCTACCCTCCATTTTGCTTGCCGTTTGCGCTGGCGTGCATTATTTATCGTCTTGTCGATATCACATCATTACTTCATAGAGAATTAGAAACGTTTTTTTTTGTACTTTTTTGTACCCATAGAGTAGTAACGGTGTGATTTTTTATTCCTTTTACAAGGCCATTCTGGACTCCGTTTTGCTTACCGTTTGTGCCGGCGTGCCTTATTTATCGTTCTGGTCGATGTCACATCAGTACTTCAAAGAGAATTACAAACATTTGTTTTCATACTTTTTTTTTGTACCCATCGAGTAGTAACGGTGTGATTTTTGATTCCTTGTACAAGGCCATTCTGGCCTCCGTTTTGCTTGCCGTTAGCGCCGGCGTGACTTATTTATCGTTCTGGTCGATATCACAGTATTACTTCAAAGAGAATTACAAACGTTTTTTTCGTACTTTTTCTTGTACACATAGAGTACTTAACGGTGTGATTTTTGATTCCTTGGACAAGGCCATTCTGGCCTCCTTTTTGCTTGCCGTTTGCACCGGCGTGCCTTATTTATCGTTCTGGTCGATATCACATTAGTACTTCAAAGAGAATTAGAAACCTTTTTTTCGTACTTTTTTTGTACCCATAGAGTAGTAACGGTGTGATTTTTGATTCCTTTTACTAGGCCATTCTGGACTCCGTTTTGCTTGCCGTTTGCGCCGGCATGCCTTATTTATCGTTCTGGTCGATATCAAATCAGTACTTCAAAGAGAATTACAAACATTTTTTTCGTACTTTTTTTTGGTACCCATAGAGTAGTAACGGTATGATTTTTGATTCCTTGTACATGGCCATTCTGGCCTCCGTTTTGCTTTCCGTTTGCGCCGGCGTGACTTATTTATCGTTCTGGTCGATATCACATCAGTATTTCAAAGAGAATTACTAACGTTTTTCGTACTTTTTTTTGAACCCATAGAGTAGTAACAGTGTTATTTTTGATTCCTTGTACTTGGCCATTCTGGACTCCGTTTTGCTTGATGTTTGTGCCGGCATGCCTTATTTATCGTTCTGGTCGATATCACGTCAGTACTTCAAAGAGAATTACAGACGATTTTTTTCGTAATTTTTTATGTACCCATAGAGTAGTAACGGTGTGACTTTTGATTCCTGGTACAAGGCCATTCTGGCATTTGTTTTGCTTGCCAGTTGTGCCGGCGTACCTTATTTATCGTTCTGGTCGATATCACATCAGTACTTCAAATAGAATTACAAACGTTTTTTTCGTACTTTTTTTTGTACCTATAGAGTAGTAACGGTGTGATTATTTATTCCTTTTGCAATGCCATTCGGGCCACCGTTTTGCTTGCCGTTTGCGCCGGCGTGACTTTTTTTCGTTCTGGTCGATATCACATCAGTACTTCAAAGAGAATTACAAACGTTTTTTTTTCATACTTTTTTTGTACCCATAGAGTAGTAACGGTGTGATTTTTTATTCATTGTACAAAACTATTCTGTCCTCCAATATCATATCAGTACTTTAAAGAGAATTACATATGTTTTTTTCGTACTTTTTCTTGTACCCATAGAGTACTTAACGGTGTGATTTTTGATTCCTTGTGCAAGGCCATTCTTGCCTCCGTTTGGCTTGCCGTTTGCACCGGCGTGCCTTATTTATCGTTGTGGTCGAAAACACATCAGTACTTCAAAGTGAATTACAAAGGTTTTTTTTTCGCTTTTTTTGTACCCATAGAGTACTTAACTGTGTGATTTTTGATTCGGTGTACAAGGCCATTCTTGCCTCCGTTTTGCTTGCCGTTAGCGCCGGCGTGCCTTATTTATCGTTCTGGTCGATATCACATCAGTACTTCAAAGAGAATTATAAACTTTTTTCATACTTTTTTTTGTACCCATAGAGTAGTAACGGTCTGATTTTTGATTCCTTGTACAAGGCCATTCTGGCCTCCGTTTTGCTTGCCGTTTGGGCAGGCGTGCCTTATTTCTCGTTCTGGTCGATATCAAATCAGTACTTCAAAGAGAATTACAAATGTTTATTTTCGTACTTTTTTTGTACCCGTAGAGTACTTAACGGTGTGATTTTTGATTCCTTGTACAAGGCCATTTTGGCCTCCGTTTTGCTTGCCGTTTGCAACGGCGTGCCTTATTTATCATTCTGGTCGATACCACATCAGTACTTCAAAGTGTATTACAAACATTTTTTTCGTACTTTTTTTTGTACCCATAGAGTGCTTAACGGTGTGATTTTTGATTCCTGGTACAAGGCCATTCTGGACTCCGTTTTGCTTGCCGTTTGCGCCGGCATGCCTTGTTTATCGTTCTGGTCGATACCACATCAGTACTTCCAAGAGAATTACAAATGTTTTTTTCGGCCTTTTTTTGTACCCATAGAGTACTTAACGGTGTGATTTTTGATTCCTTGTACAAGGCCATTTTGGCCTCCTTTTTGCTTGCCGTTTGCGCCGACGTGCCTTATTTATCGTTGTGGTCGATACCACATCAGTACTTCAAAGAGTATTACAAACATTTTTTCGTACTTTTTTTGTACCCATATAGTGCTTAACGGTGTGATTTTTGATTCCTTGTACAAGGCCATTCTGGATTCCGTTTTTCTTTCCGTTTGCGCCGGCGTGCCTTATTTATCGTTATGGTCGATACCACATCAGTACTTCTAAGAGAATTACAAATGTTTTTTCGTCCTTTTTTTTGTACCCATAGAACTTAACGGTGTGATTTTTGATTCCTTGTACAAGGCCATTCTGGCCTCCGTTTTGCTTGCCGTTTGCACCAGCGTGCCTTATTTATCCATCTGGTCGATACCACATCAGTACTTCAAAGAGAATCACAAACTTTGTTTTTCATACTTTTTTTTTGTACACATAGAGTACTTAACGGTGTGATTTTTGATTCCTTGTACAAGGTCATTCTGGCCTCCGTTTTGCTTGCCGTTTGCGCCGGCGTGCCTTATTTATCGTTCTGGTCGATATCACATCAGTACTTCAAAGAGAATTAGAAACGTTTTTTTCTTCATACTTTTTTTGTACCCATAGAGTAGTAACGGTGTGATTTTTAATTCCTTTTACAAGGCCATTCTGGACTCCGTTTTGCTTGCCGTTTGCGCCGGCGTGCCTTATTTATCGTTCTGGTCGATATCACATCAGTACTTCAAAGAGAATTACAAACATTTTTTTCGTACTTTTTTTGGTACCCATAGAGTAGTAACGGTGTGATTTTTGATTCCTTGTACAAGGCCATTCTGGCCTCCGTTTTGCTTGCCGTTTGTACCGGCGTGACTTATTTATCGTTCTGGTCGATATCACATCAGTACTTCAAAGAGAATTACTATCGTTTTTTCGTACTTTTTTTGAACCCATAGAGTAGTAACCGTGTGATTTTTGATTCCTTGTACTTGGCCATTCTGGACTCCGTTTTGCTTGATGTTTGTGCCGGCGTGCCTTATTTATCGTTCTGGTCGATATCACGTCAGTACTTCAAAGAGAATTACAAACAATTTTTTTCATAATTTTTTTGTACCTATAGAGTAGGAACGTTGTGACTTTTGATTCCTAGTACAATGCCATTCTGGCATTCGTTTTCCTTGCTAGTTGTGCCGGCGTGCCTTATTTATCATTCTGGTCAATATCACATCAATACTTCAAATAGAATTACAAATGTTTTTCTCGTACTTTTTTTGGTGCCCATAGAGTACTTAATGGTGTGTTTTTTATTCGTTGTTCTAGGCCAATCTGGCCTCCGTTTTGCTTGCCGATTGCGCCGTCGAGCTTTATTTATCATTCTGGTCCATATCACATCAGTACTTCAATGAGAATTACAAACGTTTTTTTTTCATACTTTGATTTGTACCAATAGAGTACTTAACGGTCGGATTTTTGATTCCTTGTACAAGGCCATTCTGGCCTCCGTTTTGCTTCCCATTTAAGCCGGCGTGACTTATTTATCGTTCTGGTCGATATCACAACAGTACTTCAAAGAGAATTACAAATGTTTTTTTACTTACTTTTTTTTGTACCCATTGAGTACTTAAAGGTGTGATTTTTGATTCCATGTACAAGGCCATTCTTTCTTCCGTTTTGTTTGCCATTCACGCCGGCGTGCCTTATTTATCGTTCTGGTCGATATCACATTAGTACTTCAAAGAGAATTACAAACTCTTTTTTCGTACACTTTTTTGTACCCATAGAATACTTAACGGTGTGATTTTTGATTCCTTGTCCAAGGCCATTCTGGCCTCCGTTTTGCTTGCCGTTTGCGCTGGCGTGCCTTATTTATCGCTCTATTCGATATCACATCAGTACTTCAAAGAGAATTACAAATGTTTTTCTTTGTACTTTTTTTGTACCCATAGAGTACTTAACGGTGTGATTTTTGATTCCTTGTACAAAGCCATTCTGAGAATTACAAACGTTTTTTTTCGTACTTTTTTTTGTACCCATAGAGTAGTAACGGTGTGATTTTTGATTCCTTTGTACAAGGCCATTTTGGCCTCCGTTTTGCTTTCCGTTTGCGCAGGCGTGACTTATTTATCATTCTGGTCTATATCCCATCATTACTTCAAAGAGAATTACAAAAGTTTTTTTCATACTTTTTTTGGTACCCATAGAGTAGTAGCGGTGTGATTTTTGATTCCTTGTACAAGGCAATTCTGGCCTCCGTTTTGCTTGCCATTTCCGCCGGCGTGCCTTATTAATCATTCTGGTCGATACCACATCAGTACTTCAAAGAGAATTACAATCGTTTTTTTCGTAGTTTTTTTGGTACCCATAGAGTACTTAATGGTGTGTTTTTTAATCCTTGTACAAGGCCAATCTGGCCTCCGTTTTGCTTGTCGTTTGCACCGGCATGCCTTATTTATCGTTTTGTTCGATATCACATCAGTACTTCAAACAGTATTACAAACGTTTTTTTTTCGTACTTTTTTTTGTACCCATATAGTACTTAACGGTGTGATTTTTGATTCCTTGTACAAGGCCATTCTGGCCTCCGTTTTTCTTGCCGTTTGCACCGGCGTGCCTTATTTATCGTTCTGCTCGATACCACATCAGTACTTCAAACAGAATTACAAACGTTTTTTCGTACTTTTTTTTGTACCCAAAGAGTACTTAAGGTGTGATTTTTTATTCCTTGTACAAGGCCATTCTGGCCTCCGTTTTGCTTGCCGTTTACGCCGGCGTGCCTTATTTATCGTTCTAGTCGATAGCACATCATTACTTCAAAGAGAATTACAAACATTTTTTTCTATACTTTTTTTTGTACCCATAGAGTACTTAACGGTGTGATTTATGATTCCTTGTACAAGACCATTCTGGCCTCCGTTTTGCTTGCCGTTTGCGCCGGCGTGCATTATTTATCGTTATGGTCGATACCACATCAGTACTTCAAAGAGAATTACAAACGTTTTTCGTACTTTTTTGTACCCATAGTGTACATAACGGTGTGATTTTTGATTCCTTGTACAAGGCCATTCTGCCCTCCGTTTTGCTTGCCATTTGCCCCGGCGTGCCTTATTTATCGTTCTAGTCGATACCATATCAGTACTTCAAAGAGAATTACAAATGTTTTTTCATACTTTTTTTGGTACCCGTAGAGTACTTAACGGTGTGATTTTTGATTACTTGTACAAGGCCATTTTGGCCTCCGTTTTACTTGCCGTTTGCGCCGGCGTGCCTTATTTATCGTTCTGGTCGATACCATATCAGTACTTCATAGAGTATTACAAACGTTTTCTTGTACTTTTTTTGTACCCATAGAGTGCTTACCAGTGTGATATTTGATTCCTTGTACAAGGCCATTCTGGCCTCCGTTTTTCTTGCCTTTTCGCCGGCGTGCCTTATTTATCGTTCTGGTCAATATCACATCGGTACTTCAAAGAGAATTACAAACATTTTTTTCATACTTTTTTTATTGTACCCATAGAGTAGTAACGGTGTGATTTTTGATTCCTTGTACAAGGCCATTCTGGCCTCCGTTTTGCTTGTCGTTTGCGCCGGCGTGACTTATTTATCGTTCTGGTCGATATCACATCCGTACTTCAAAGAGAATTAATAACGTTTTTTTCATACTTTTTTTGAACCCATAGAGTAGTAACAGTGTGATTTTTTATTCCTTGCACTTGGCCATTTTAGACTCCGTTTTGCTTGATGTTTGCGCCGGCGTGCCTTATTTATCGTTCTGGTCGATATCACATCAGTACTTCAAATAGAATTACAAACGTTTTTTTCGTACTTTTTTTTGTACCCATAGAGTAGTAACGGTGTGATTTTTGATTCCTTGTACAAGGCCATTCTGGCCTCCGTTTTGCTTGTCGTTTGCACCGGTGTGCCTTATTTATCATTCTGGTCGATATCACATCAGTACTTTAATGAATTACATACGTTTTTGTTCATACTTTTTTTTGTACCCTTTGAGTACTTAATGGTGTGATTTTGATTCCTTGTACAAGGCCATTCTGGCCTCCGTTTTGCTTGCCGTTTGAGTCGGCGTGCCTTATTTATCGTTCTGGTCGATATCACATCAGTACTTCAAAGAGAATTACAAACGTTTTTTCGTACTTTTTTTTTGTACCCATAGAGTACTTAACGGTGTGATTTTTGATTCCTTGCACAAGGCCATTCTGGCCTCCGTTTTGCTTGCCGTTTGTGCCGGCGTGCCTTATTTATCGTTCTGGTCGATATCACATCAGTACTTCAAAGAGATTTACAAATGTTTTTTTCGTACTTTTTTTGTTCCCATAAAGTACTTAACGGTATGATTTTTGATTCCTAGTACAAGGCCATTCTGGCCTCCGTTTTTCTTGCCGTTTGCGTCGGCGAGCCTTATTTATCATTCGGGTCGATATCACATCAGTACTTCAACGAGAATTACAAACATCTTTGTTCATATTTTTCTTGTACCCATAGAGTACTTAACGGTGTGATTTTTGATTCCTTGGACAAGGCCATTCTGGCCTCTGTTTTGCTTGCCGTTTGCGTCGGCGTGCCTTATTCATCATTCTGGTCGATATCACATCGAATTACAAACGTTATTTTTTGTACTCTTTTTTGTACCCATAGAGTATTAACGGTGTGATTTTTGATTCCATGTACAAGGCCATTCTAGCCTCCGTTTTGCTTGTCGTTTCCGCAGGGGTGCCTTATTTATCGTTCCAGTCGATATCACATCGAATTACAGACGTTATTTTTCGTACTATTTTTTGTACCCATGGAGTAGTAACGGTGTGATTTTTGATTCCATGTACAAGGCCATTCTGGCCTCCGTTTTGCTTGCCGTTTGTGCCGGCGCCTTATTTATCGTTCTGGTCGATATCACATCAATATTCAAAGAGAATTACAAACGTTTTCTGTCATACTTTTTTTGTACCCATAGAGTAGTAACGGTGTGATTTTTGATTCCTTGTTCAAGGCCATTCTGGCCTCCGTTTTGCTTGCCGTTTGCACCGGCGTGACTTATTTATCTTTCTGGTCGATATCTCATCAGTACTTCAAAGAGAATTACAAAAAAAAATTTCATACTTTTTTTGGACTCATAGAGTACTTAACGGTGTGATTTTTGATTCCTTGTACAAGGCCATTCTGGCCTCCGTTTGGCTTGCCGTTTGGGACGGCGTGCCTTATATATAGTTCTGGTCGATATCACATCAGTACTTCAACGAGAATTACAAACGTTTTTGTTCATATTTTTTTTGTACTCATAGAGTACTTAACGATGTGATTTTTGATTCCTTGTACAAGGCCATCCTGGCCTCCGTTCTGCTTGCCGTTTGTGCCGGCGTGCCTTATTTATCGTTCTGGTCGATATCATATCAGTACTTCAAGGATAATTACAAACGTTTTTTGTTCATACTTTTTTTGTACCGATAGAGTACTTAACGGTGTAATTTTTGATTCCTTGCACATGGCCATTTTGGCCTCCGTTTTGCTTGCCATTTGCGCCGGTGTGCCTTATTTATCGTTCTGGTCGATATCACATCAGTACTTCAAAGAGAAATACAAACGTTTTTTCGTACTTTTTTTGTACCCATAGAGTACTTAACGGTGTGATTTTTTATTCCTTCTACAAGGCCATTCTAGCCTCCGTTTTGCTTGCCGTTTGCACCGGCGTGCCTTATTTATCGTTCTGGTCGATATCACATTAGTATTTCAAATAAAAATTACAAACGTTTTTTTTCATACTTTTTTTGTACCCATAGAGTACTTAACGGTGTGATTTTTGATTCCTTATACAAGGCCATTCTGGCCTCCGTTTTGCTTGCCGTTTGCGCCGGCGTGCCTTATTTATCGTTCTGGTCGATACCGCATTAATACTTCAAAGACATTTACAAACATTTTTTTCGTACATTGTTTTGTACATATAGAGTACTTAACGGTGTGAATTTTGATTCCTAGTACAAGGCCATTCTGGCTTCCATTTTTCTTGTTGTTTGCGCCGGCGTGCCTTATTTATCGTTCTGGTCGATACCACATCAGTACTTCAAAGAGAATTACAAATGTGTTTTTTCATACTTTTTTTTGTACCCATAGGGTAGTAACGGTGTGATTTTTGATTCCTTTTACAAGGCCATTCTGGACTCCGTTTTGCTTGCCGTTTACGCCGGCGTGCCTTCTTTATCGTTCTGGTCGATATCACATCGAATTACAAACATTATTTTTCATACTCTTTTTTGTACCTATAGATTAGTAACGGTGTGATTTTTGATTCCTTGTACAAGGCCATTCTAGCCTCCGTTTCGCTTGCCGTTTGCGCCGGCGTGCCTTATTTATCGTTATGTTCGATATCACATCAGTATTCAAAGAGAATTACAAACATTTTTTTCTTACTTTTTTTTGTACCCATAGAGTAGTAACGGTATGATTTTTGATTCCTTGTTCAAGGCCATTATGGCCTCCGTTTTGCTTGCCGTTTGCGCCGGCGTGACTATGTATATTTCTGGTCGATATCACATCATTACTTCAAAGAGAATTACAAATGTTTTTTTTCATACTTTTTTTTTGTACTCATAGAGTACTTAACGGTGTGATTTTTGATTTCTTGTACAAGACCATTCTGGCATCCGTTTTGCTTGCCGTTTGTGCCGGCATGCCTTATTTATCGTTCTAGTCGATATCACATGAGTACTTCAACGAGAGTTACAAACGTTTTTGTTCATACTTTTTTTTTGTACCCATAGGGTACTTAACGGTGTGATTTTTGATTCCTTGTACAACGCCATTCTGGCCTCTGTTTTGCATGCCGTTTGCGTCTGCGTGCCATATTTATCGTTCTGGTCGATATCACTTCAGTACTTCAACGAGAATTACAAACGTTTTTGTTCATAATTTTTTTTGTACCCATAGAGTACTTAACGGTGTGATTTTTGATTCCTTGTACAAGGCCATTCTGGCCTCCGTTTTGCTTGCCGTTTGCGTCGGCGTGCCTTATTTATCTTTCTGGTCGATATCACATCAAATTACGAACGTTATTTTTCGTACACTTTTTTGTACCCATAGAGTAGTAACGGTGTGATTTATGATTCATTGTTCCAGGCCATTATGGCCTCCGTTTTGCTTGCCGTTGGCGCCGGCGTGCCTTATTTATCGTTCTTGTCGATATCACATCGAATTCCAAACGTTATTTTTCGTACTTTTTTTTGTACCCATAGAGTAGTAATGCTGTGATTTTTGATTCCTTGTACAAGGCCAATATGGCATCCGTTTTGCTTGCCGTTTGCATCATTGTGCCTTATTTATCGTTCTGGTCGATATCACATCAGTATTCAAAGAGAATTACAAACGTTTTTTTCGTAGTTTTTTTTGTACCCATAGAATAGTAACGGTGTGATTTTTGATACCTTGTTCAAGGCCATTCTGGCCTCCGTTTTGCTTGCCGTTTGCGCCGGCGTGACTTATTTATCTTTCTGGTCGATATCACATCAGTACTTCAAAGAGAATTACAAACATTTTTTTCATACTATTTTTTGTACTCGTAGAGAACTTAACGGAGAGATTTTTGATTCCTTGTACAAGGCCATTCTGGCCTCCGTTTTGCTTGCCATTTGTGCCGGCATGCCTTATTTATCATTCTGGTCGATATCACATCAGTACTTCAACGAGAATTACAAACATTTTTGTTCATACTTTCTTTTGTACTCATAGAGTACTTAACGGTGTGATTTTTGATTCCTTGTACAAGGCCATTCTGGCCTCCGTTTTCCATGCCGTTTGTGCCGGCGTGCCTTATTTATCGTTCTGGTCGATATCACATCAGTACTTCAATGAGAATTACAAACGTTTTTGTTCATACTTTTTTTTGTACCCATTGAGTACTTAACGGTGTGATTTTTGATTCCTTTTACAAGGCCATTCTGGCCTCCGTTTTGCTTGCCGTTTGCGTCGGCGTGCCTTATTAATCGTTCTGGTCGATATCACATCAGTATTCAAAGAGAACTACAAACGTTATTTTTCGTACATTTTTTGGTACCCATAGAGTAGTAACGGTGTGATTTTTGATTCCTTGTTCAAGGCCATTCTGGCCTCCATTTTGCTTGCCGTTTGCGCCGGCGTGACTTATTTATCGTTCTGGTTGATATCACATCAGTACTTCAAAGAGAATTACAAATGCTTTTTTCGTACTTTTTTTGTTCCCATAGAGTACTTAACGGTGTGATTTTTGATTCCTTGAACAAGGCCATTATGGCATCCGTTTTGCTTGCCGTTTACGCCGGCGTGCCTTATTTATCGTTCTTTTTGATATCATATCAGTATTTCAAAGAGAATTACAAATGTTGTTTCATACTTTTTTTGGACGCATAGAGTACTTAACGGTGTGATTTTTTATACCTTGTACAAGGCAATTTTGGCCTCCGTTTGGCTTGCCTTTGCGCTGGCATGCCTTATTTATCCATCTGTTCTATACCACATCAGTACTTCAAAGAGAATTACAAACGTTTTTTTTCGTATTTTTTTTGTACACATAGAGTACTTAACGGTGTGATTTTTGATTCCTTGTACAAGGCCATTCTGGCCTCCGTGTTGCTTACCGTTTGCGCCGGCGTGCCTTATTAATCATTCTGGTCGATATCACATCAGTATTCAAAGAGAACTACAAACGTTCTTTTTCGTACTTTTTCATAGAGTAGTAACGGTGTGATTTTTGATTCCTTGTTCAAGGCCATTCTGGCCTCCGTTTTGCTTGCCGTTTGCGCCGGCATGACTTATTTATCTTTCTGGTCGATATCACATCAGTACTTCAAAGAGAATTACAAACATTTTTTTCATACTTTTTTTTGTACTCATAGAGTACTTAACGGTGTGATTTTTGATTCCTTGTACAAGGCCATTCTGGCTTCCGTTTTGCTTGCCGTTTGTGCCGGCGTGCCTTATTTATCGTTCTGGTCGATATCACATCAGTACTTCAACGAGAATTACAAACGTTTTTGTTCATACTTGTTTTTGTACCCATAGAGTACTTAACGGTGTGATTTTTGATTCCTTGTACAAGGCCATTTTGGCCTCCGTTTTGCTTGCCGTTTGCGTCGGCGTGCATTATTTATCGTTCTGGTCGATATCACATCTGTACTTCAAAGAGAATTACAAACGTTTTTTTCGTAATTTTTTTTTCTACCAATAGAGTACTTAACGGTGTGATTTTTGATTCCTTGCACAAGGCCATTCTGGCCTCCGTTTTGCTTGCCGTTTGCGCCGGCGTGCCTTATTTATCGTTCTGGTCGATATCACATCAGTATTTCAAAGAGAATTACAAACGTTTTTGTTCATACTTTTTTTGTACCCATAGAGTACTTAGCGGTGTGATTTTTGATTCGTAGTACAAGGCCATTCTGGCCTCCGTTTTGCTTGCCGTTTGCGTCGGCGAGCCTTATTTATCGTTCTGGTCGATACCACATCAGCACTTCAGCGAGAATTACAAACGTTTTTGTTCATACTTTTTTTTGTACCTATAGAGTACTTAACGGTGTGATTTTTGATTCCTTGTACAAGGCCATTCTGTTCTCCGTTTTGCTTGCCGTTTTCGTCGGCGTGCCTTATCGTCCTGGTCGATATCACATCGAATTACAAACGTTATTTTTCGTACTCTTTTTTGTTCCCATAGAGTAGTAACGGTGTGATTTTTGATTCATTGTAGAATGCCATTCTGGCGTCCGTTTTGCTTGTCGTTTGCGCCGGGGTGCCTTATTTATTTTCTGGTCGATATCACATCGAATTACAAACGTAATTTTCGTACTCTTTTTTGTACCCATAGAGTAGTAACGGTGTGATTTTTGATTCCTTCTACAAGGCTATTCTGGCCTCCGTTTTGCATGCCGTTTGCGCCGGCGTGCCTTATTTATCATTCTTGTCGATATCACATCTGTATTCAAAGAGAATTACAAACGTTTTTGTCGTACTTTTTTTGTACCCATAGATTAGTAACGGTGTGATTTTTGATTCCTTGTTTAAGGCCATTCTGGCCTCCATTTTTATTGCCGTTTGCGCCGGCGTGACTTATTTATCTTTCTGGTAGATATCACATCAGTAATTAATAGAGAATTAAAAACATTTTTTTTCATACTTTTTTTTGTACTCATAGAGTACTTAACGGTGTGATTTTTGATTCCTTGTACAAGGCCATTATGGCCTCCGTTTGCCTTGCCGTTTGCGCCGGCGTGCCTTATTTATCGTTCTGGTCGATATCACATCAGTACTTCAAAGAGAATTACAAACGTTTTTTTTCATACTTTTTTTTGTACCCATAGAGTAGTAACGGTGTGATTTTTGATTCCTTGTACAAGGCCATTCTGGACTCCGTTTTGCTTGCCGTTTGCGCCGGTGTGCCTTATTTATCGTTCTGGTCGATATCACATCGAATTACAAACATTATTTTTCGTACTCTTTTTTGTACCCATAGATTAGTAAAGGTGTGATTTTTGATTCCTTGTACAAGGCCATTATGGCCTCCGTTTTGCTTGCCGTTTGCGCCGGCGTGCCTTATTTATCGTTCTGTTAGATATCACAACAGTATTCAAAGAGAATTACAAACCTTTTTTTCTTACTTTTTTTTTACCCATAGAGTAGTAACGGTGTGATTTTTGATTCCTTGTTCATGGCCATTCTGGCCTCCGTTTTCCTTGCCGTTTGCGCCGGCGTGACTTATTTATCTTTCTGGTCGATATCACATCAGTACTTCAAAGAGAATTACAAACATTTTTTTTCATACTTTTTTTGTACTTAGAGAGTACTTAACGGTGTGATTTTTGATTCCTTGTACAACGCCATTCTGGCCTCCGTTTTGCTTGTCGTTTGCATCGGCGTGCCATATTTATCGTTCTAATCGATATCACAACAGTACTTCAACGAGAATTACAAACGTTTTTGTTCAAAAAAATTTTTTGTACCCATAGAGTACTTAACGGTGTGATTTTTGATTCCTTGTACAAGGCCATTCTGGCTTCCGTTTTGTTTGCCGTTTGCGTCGGCGTGCCTTATTTATCGTTTTGGTCGATATCAAATCGAATTACAAATGTTATTTTTCGTACACTTTTTTGTACCCATAGAGTAGTAACGGTGTGATTTTTGATTCATTGTATCACGCCATTCTGGCCTCCGTTTTGCTTGCCGTTTTCACCGGCGTGCCTTATTTATCGTTCTTGTCGATATCACATCGAATTACAAACGTTATTTTTCGTACTCTTTTTTGTACCCATAGAGTAGTACCGGTGTGATTTTTGATTCCTTGTACAAGGCCATTCTGGCCTCCGTATAACTTGCCGTTTGCGTCGTTGTTCCTTATTGATCGTTCTGGTCGATATCACATCAGTATTCAAAGAGAATTACAAACGTTTTTTTTTCGTAGTTTTTTTGTACCCATAGAGTAGTAACGGTGTGATTTTTGATTCCTTGTTCAAGGCCATTCTGGCCTCCGTTTTGCATGCCGTTTGCGCCGGCGTGACTTATTTATCTTTCTGGTCGATATCACATCAGTACTTCAAAGAGAATTACAAACATTTTTTTTCATACTTTTTTTTGTACTCATAGAGAACCTAACGGTGTGATTTTTGATTCCTTGTACAAGTCCATTCTGGCCTCCGTTTTGCTTGCCGTTTGTGCCGGCGTGCCTTATTTATCGTTCTGGTCGATATCACATCAGTACTTCAACGATAATTACAAACATTTTTGTTCATACTTTCTTTTCTACTCATAGAGTACTTAACGGTGTGATTTTTTATTCCTTGTACAAGGCCATTCTGGCCTCCGTTTTGCTTGCCCTTTGCACCGGTGTGCCTTATTTATCGTTCTGGTCGATATCACGTCAGTACTTCAATGAGAATTACAAACGTTTGCGCCGGCGTGACTTATTTATCTTTCTGGTCGATATCACAACAGTACTCCAAAGAGAATTACAAACATTTTTTTTCATACTTTTTTTTGTACTCATAGAGAACCTAACGTGTGATTTTTGATTCCTTGTACAAGGCCATTCTGGGCTCCGTTTTGCTTGCCGTTTGTGCCTGCGTGCCTTATTTATCGTTCTGGTCGATATCACATCAGTACTTCAACGAGAATTACAAACATTTTTGTTCATACTTTTTTTGTACCCATAGAGTACTTAACGGTGTCATTTTTTATTCCTTGTACAAGGCCATTCTGGCCTCCGTTTTGCTTGACGTTTGCGTCGGCGTGCCTTATTTATCGTTCTGGTCGATATCACATCAGTACTTCAAAGAGAATTACAAACGTCTTTTTCGTACTTTTTTTGTACCCATAGAGTAGTAACGGTGTGATTTTTGATTCATTGTAAAAGCCATTCTGGCCTCCGTTTTGCTTACTGTTTGCGCCGGCGTGCCTTATTTATAGTTCTGGTCGATGTCAAATCAGTACTTCAAAGAAAATTACAAACGTTTATTTTCATACTTTTTTTTTGTACCTATAGAGTACTTAATGGTGTGATTTTTGATTCCTTGTACAAGGCCATTTTGGCCTCCTTTTTGCTTGCAGTTTGGCCAGCGTGCCTTATTTATAGTTCAGGTCGATACCACATCAGTACTTCAAAGAGAATTACAAACGTTTTTTTTTCGTACTTTTTTTGTACCCATAGAGTACTTAACGTTGTGATTTTTGATTCCTTGTACAAGGCCATTCTGGTCACCGTTTCGCTTGCCGTTTGCACCGGCGTGCCTTATTTATCGTTCTGGTCGATATCACATCAGTACTTCAAAGAGAATTACAAACGTTTTTTTCGTACTTTTTTTATACCCATAGAGTACTTAACGGTGTGATTTTTGATTCCTTGTACAAGTCCATTCTGGCCTCCGTTTTGCTTGCCGTTTGCGTCGGCATGTCTTATTTATCGTTCTGGTTGATACCAAATCAGTACTTCAAAGAGAATTAAAAACATTTTTTTTGTACTTTTTTTGTACCCATAGCGGACTTAACGGTGTGGTTTTTGATTCCTTGTACAAGGCCATTTTGACACCCGTTTTGCTTTCCGTTTACGCCGGCGTGCCTTATTTATCGTTCTGGTCGAGACCACATCACTACTTCAAAGAGAATTACAAACATTTTTTTCGTACTTTTTTTTGTACCCATTGAGTACTTAACTGTGTGATTTTTAATTCCTTGTACAAGGCCATTCTGACCTCTGTTTTGCTTTCCGTTTACGCCGGCGTGCCTTATTTATCATTCTGGTCGATACCACATCAGTACTTCAAAGAGAATTACAAACATTTTTTTCGTACTTTTTTTTGTACCCACAGAGTACTTAACGGTGTGATTTTAGATTCCTTGTACAAGTCAATTCTGGCCTCCGTTTTCCTTGCCGTTTCCGCCGGCATGCCTTATTTATCGTTCTGGTCGATACCGCATCAGTACTTCAAAGAGAATTACAAACGTTTTTTTTCGTACTTTTTTTATACCCATAGGCCCTTGTTTGGTTTGGGACTAGGTTGATCCATTTGGATCCCAAACCAATATTTTATTCACTCCACTAACTTATTTATTATTATTTTATTAATTCTATTATTTTATTATAAATTCTTTCATCAATCAATCAACATCAACAAATAAAATAATATTAATCCATCACTTTGTACACTCATTACACTATTTAACCATTACTTTTTCAATATAATATTTCAAATCAACAATCATTACTTTAACATTTTTTTTCATACTCTTTTTTGTTTCCCATATAGTAATTAACGGTATGATTTTTGATTCCTTGTACAAGGCCATTCTGGCCTCCGTTTTGCTTGCCGTTTGCACCGGCATGCCTTATTTATCGTTCTGGTCGATATCACATCTGTACTTCAAAGAGAATTACAAAAGTTTTTTTCGTACTTTTTTTTGTACCCATAGAGTACTTAAAGGTGTGATTTTTGATTCCTTGAACAAGGCCATTCTGGCCTCCGTTTTGCTTGCCGTTTGCGCCGGCGTGCCTTATTTATCGTTCTGGTCGATATCACATCACTACTACAAAGAGAATTACAAACGTATTTTTCGTACTTTTTTTGTACCCATAGAGTACTTAACAGTGTGATTTTTGATTCCTTGTACAAGGCCATTCTGGCCTCCGTTTTTCTTGCCGTTTGCGTCGGCGTGGCTTATTTATCGTTCTGGTCTATATCACTTCAGTACTTCAAAGAGAATTACAAACGTTTTTTTCATACTATTTTTTGTTCCCATAGAGTAATTAACGGTGTGATTTTTGATTCCTTGTACAAGGCCATTCTGGCCTCCATTTTGCGTGCCGTTTGCGCCGGCGTGCCTTATTTATCGTTCTGGTCGATACCACATCAGTACTTGAAAGATAATTACAAATGTTTTTTTCATACTTTTTTGTACCCATAGAGTAGTAACAGTGTGATTTTTGATTCCTTTTACAAGGCCATTCTGGACTCCGTTTTGCTTGCCGTTTACGCCGGCATGCCTTATCGTTCTGGTCGATATCACATCGAATTACAAACGTTTTTTTCATACTTTTTTTGTACCTATAGAGTAGTAACGGTGTATTTTTGATTCCTTGTACAAGGCCATTATGGCTTCCATTTTGCTTGCCGTTTGCGCCGGCGTGCCTTATTTATCGTTCTGGTCGATATCACATCAGTTCTTCAAAGAGAATTACAAACATTTTTTTTTTTCGTACTTTTTTTTGTACCCATAGAGTAGTAACGGTGTGATTTTTGATTCCTTGTATAAGGCCATTTTGGCCTCCGTTTTGCTTGCCGTTTGCGCCGGCGAGACTTATTTATCTTTCTGGTTGATATCACATCAGTACTTCAAAGAGAATTACAAACATTTTTTTCATACTTTTTTGTACTCATAGAGTACTTAACGGTGTGATTTTTGATTTCTTGTACATGGCCATTCTGGCCTCCGTTTTGCTTGCCGTTTGTGCCGGCGTGCTTTATTTATCGTTCTGGTCGATATCACATCAGTACTTCAACGAGACAAACATTTTTGTTCATACTTTTTTTTGTACACATAGAGTACTAAACGGTGTGATTTTTGATTCCGTGTACAAGGCCATTTTGGCCTCCGTTTTGCTTGCCGTTTGCGTCGGCATGCCTTATTTATCGTTCTGGACGATATCACATCAGTACTTCAAAGAGAATTACAAACGTTTTTTTGTACTTTTTTTTGTACCCATAGAGTACTTCACAGTGTGATTTTTGATTCCTTGAACAAGGCCATTCTGGCCTCCGTTTTGCTTGCTGTTTGCGCCGGCGTGCCTTATTTATCATTCTGGTCGATATCACATCCGTGCTTCAAAGAGAATTACAAACGTTTTTTCGTATTTTTTTTTGTACCCATAGACTATTTAACGGTGTGATTTTTGATTCCTTGTACAAGGCCATTCTGGCCTCTGTTTTGCTTGCAGTTTGCGCCGGCGTGGCTTATTTATCGTTCTGGTCGATATCACATCAGTACTTCAAAGAGAATTACAAAAGTTTTTTTCATACTCTTTTTCATTTCCCATAGACAAATAAACGGTGTGATTTTGCATTCCTTGTACAAGGCCATTCTGGCCGCCGTTTTGCTTGCCATTTGCGCCGGCGTGACTTATTTTTTTGTTCTGGTCGATATCACATCAGTAAATCAAAGAGAATTACAAAAGTTTTTTTCGTACTATTTTGGTACCCATAGAGTACTTAACGGTGTGATTTTTGATTCCTTGTACAAGGCCATTCTGGCCTCCGTATTTCTAGCCGTTCGCGCCGGCGTGCCTTATTTATCGTTCTGGTCGATATCACATCAGTACTTCAAAGATAATTACAAACGTTTTTTCGTACATTTTATTTGTACCCATATAGTACTTAACGGTGTGATTATTGATTCCTTGTACAAGGTCATTCTGGCCTCCGTTTTATTGCCGTTTGTGCCGGCGTGCCTTATTTATCGTTCTGGTCGTTATCACATTAGTACTTCAAAGAGAATTACATACGTTTTTCATACTTATTTGTTCCCATAGTGTACTTAACGATGTGATTTTTCATTCCTTGTGCAAGGCCATTCCGGCCTGCGTTTTGCTTGCCGTTTGCGCCGGCGTGGCTTATTTATCGTTTTGGTCGATATCACATCAGTAATTCAAAGAGAATTACAAATGTTTTTTTCCGTACATTTTCTTGTACCTATAGAGTACTTAACGGTGTGATTTTTTATTCCTTGTACAAGGCCATTCTAGCCTCCGTTTTGCTTACCGTCTATGCCGACGTGCCTTATTTATCGCTCTGGTCGATACCACATCAGTACTTCAAAGAGAATTACAAATGTTTTTTTTTCATACTTTTTTTTGTACCCATAGAGTAGTAACGGTGTGATTTTTTATTCCTTTAACAAGGCCATTGTGGACTCCGTTTTGATTGCCGTTGGCGCCGGCGTGCCTTATTTATCGTTCTGGTCGATATCACGTCGAATTACAAACGTTTTTTTTCATACTTTTTTTGTACCCATAGAATAGTAACGGTGTGATTTTCTATTCCTTGTACAAGGCCATTCTGGCTTCCATTGTGCTTGCCGTTTGCGCCGGCATGCCTTATTTATCGTTCTGGTCGATATCACATCAGTTCTTCAAAGAGAATTACAAATGTTTTTTTTTCGTACTTTTTTTTGTACCCATAGAGTAGTAATGGTGTGATTTTTTATTCCTTGTACAAGGCCATTCTGGCCTCCGTTTTGCTTGCCGATTGCGCCGGCATGACTTATTTATCTTTCTGTTCGATATCACATCAGTACTTCAAAGAGAATTACAAACATTTTTTTCATACTTTTTTTTGTACTCATAGAGTACTTAACGGTGTGATTTTTATTTATACATGGCCATTCTGGCCTCCGTTTTGCTTGCCGTTTGGGCCGGCGTGCCTTATTTATCGTTCTGGTCGATATCACATCAGTACTTCAACGAGAATTACAAACGTTTTTGTTCGTACTTTTTTTTGTACCCATAGAGTACTTAACGGTGTGATTTTTGATTCCATGTACAAGGCCATTCTGGACTCCGTTTTGCTTGCCGTTTGCGTCGGCGTGCCTTATTTATCGTTCTGGACGATATCACATCAGTACTTCAAAGAGAATTACAAACATTTTTTTGTACTTTTTTTTGTACCCATAGAGTATTTAACAGTGTGATTTTTGATTCCTTGAACAAGGCCATTCTGGCCTCCGTTTTGCTTGCCGTTTGCGCCGGCGTGCCATATTTATCATTCTGGTCGATATCACATCCGTGCTTCAAAGAGAATTACAAACGTTTTTTCGTATTTTTTTTGAACCCATAGAGTACTTAACGGTGTGATTTTTGATTCCTTGTACAAGGCCATTCTGGCCTCTGTTTTGCTTGCCGTTTGCGCCGGCGTGGCTTATTTATCGTTCTGGTTGATATCACATCAGTACTTCAAAGAGAATTACAAAAGTTTTTTTCATACTCTTTTTTGTTTCCCATAGACTAATTAACGTTGTGATTTTTCATTCCTTGTACAAGGCCATTCTGGCCGCCGTTTTGCTTGCCATTTGCGCAGGCGTGACTTTTTTTTTGTTCTGGTCGATATCACATCAGTACATCAAAGAGAATTACAAAAGTTTTTTCGTACTTTTTTGGTACCCATAGAGTACTTAACGGTGTGATTTTTGATTCCTTGTACAAGGCCATTCTGGCCTCCGTTTTTCTAGCCGTTCGCACCGGCGTGCCTTATTTATCGTTCTGGTCGATATCACATCAGTACTTCAAAGAGAATTACAAACGTTTTTTCGTACATTTTATTTGGACCTATATAGTACTTAACGGTGTGATTATTGATTCCTTGTACAAGGCCATTCTGGCCTCCGTTTTTCTTGTCGTTTGTGCCGGCGTGCCTTATTTATCGTTCTGTTCGTTATCACATTAGTACATCAAAGAGAATTACATACGTTTTTTCATACTTTTTTTGTTCCCATAGAGTACTTAACGGTGTGATTTTTCATTCCTTGTACAAGGCCATTCCGGCCTCCGTTTTGCTTGCCGTTTGCGCCGGCGTGGCTTATTTATCATTTTGGTCGATATCACATCAGTAATTCAAAGAGAATTACAAATGTTTTTTTCCGTACATTTTCTTGTACCTATAGAGTACTTAACGGTGTGATTTTTTATTCCTTGTACAAGGCCATTCTAGCCTCCGTTTTGCTTGCCGTCTATGCCGACGTGCCTTATTTATCGTTCTGGTCGATACCACATCAGTACTTCAAAGAGAATTACAAATGTTTTTTTTCATACTTTTTTTTGTACCCATAGAGTAGTAACGGTGTGATTTTTTATTCCTTTTACAAGGCCATTCTGGACTCCGTTTTGATTGCCGTTGGCGCCGGCGTGCCTTATTTATCGTTCTGGTCGATATCACGTCGAATTACAAACTTTTTTTTTCATACTTTTTTTGTACCCATTGAATAGTAACGGTGTGATTTTCTATTCCTTGTACAAGGCCATTCTGGCTTCCATTTTGCTTGCCGTTTGAGCCGGCATGCCTTATTTATCGTTCTTGTCGATATCACATCAGTTCTTCAAAGAGAATTACAAATATTTTTTTTCCGTACTTTTTTTTGTACCCATAGAGTAGTAACGGTGTGATTTTTTATTCCTTGTACAAGGCCATTCTGGCCTCCGCTTTTCTTGCCGTTTTCGCCGGCGTGACTTATTTATCTTTCTGGTCGATATCACATCAGTACTTCAAAGAGAATTACAAACATTTTTTCATACTTTTTTTTGTACTCATAGAGTACTTAACGGTGTGATTTTTTATTTATACATGGCCATTCTGGCCTCTGTTTTGCTTGCCATTTGGGCCGCCGTGCCTTATTTATCGTTCTGGTCGATATCACATCAGTACTTCAACGAGAATTACAAACGTTTTTGTTCGTACTTTTTTTTGTACTCATAGAGTACTTAACGGTGTGATTTTTGATTCCATGTACAAGGCCATTCTGGCCTCCGTTTTGCTTGCCGTTTGCGTCGGCGTGCCTTATTTATCGTTTTGGTCGATACCACATCAGTACTTCAAAGAGAATTACAAACATTTTTTTCGTACATTTTTTTGTACCAATAGAGTACTTAACGGTGTGATTTTTGATTCCTTGTACAAAGCCAGTCCGGCCTCCGTTTTGCTTGCTGTTTGGGCCGGCGTGGCTTATTTATCGTTCTGGTCGATATAACATCAGTAATTCAAAGAGAATTCCAAATGTTTTTTTCCGTACATTTTCTTGTACCTATAGAGTACTTAGCGGTATGATTTTTTATTCCCTGTACAAGGCCATTCTTGCCTCCGTTTTGCTTGCCGTTTGCGCCGGCGTGCCTTATTTATCGTTCTGGTCGATACCACATTAGTACTTCAAAGAGAATTACAAATGTTTTTTTTCATACTTTTTTTTTGTACCCATAGAGTAATAAAGGTGTGATTTTTGATTCCTTGTACAAGGCCATTCTGGCCTCCGTTTTTCTAGCCGTTCGCGCCGGCGTGCCTTATTTATCGTTCTGGTCGATATCACATCAGTACTTCAAAGAGAATTACAAACATTTTTTCGTACATTTTATTTGTACCCATATAGTACTTAACGGTGTGATTATTGATTCCTTGTACAAGGCCATTCTGGCCTCCGTTTTTCTTGCCGTTTGTGCCGGCGTGCCTTATTTATCGTTCTAGTCGTTATCACATTAGTACTTCAAAGAGAATTTTTCATACTATTTTTGTTCCCATAGAGTACTTAACGGTGTGATTTTTCATTCCTTGTACAAGGCCATTCCGGCCTCCGTTTTGCTTGCCGTTTGCGCGGGCGTGGCTTATTTATCGTTTTGGTCGATATCACATCAGCAATTCAAAGAGAATTACAAATGTTTTTTTCCGTACATTTTCTTGTACCTATAGAGTACTTAACGGTGTGATTTTTTATTCCTTGTACAAGGCCATTCTAGCCTCCGTTTTGCTTGCCGTCTATGCCGACGTGCCTTATTTATCGTTCTGGTCGATACCACATCTGTACTTCAAAGATAATTACAAATGTTTTTTTTTCATACTTTTTTTTTGTACCCATAGAGTAGTAACGGTGTGATTTTTGATTCCTTTTACAAGGCCATTCTGGACTCCGTTTTGATTGCCGGTGGCGCCGGCGTGCCTTATTTATCGTTTTGGTCGATATCACGTCGAATTACAAACGTTTTTTTTTCATACTTTTTTTGTACCCATAGAGTAGTAATGGTGTGATTTTCTATTCCTTGTACAAGGCCATTCTGGCTTCCACTTTGCTAGCCGTTTGCGCCGGCATGCCTTATTTATCGTTCTGGTCGATATCACATCAGTTCTTCAAAGAGAATTACAAAAGTTTTTTTTTTGTACTTTTTTTTGTACCCATGGAGTAGTAACGGTTTGATTTTTATTCCTTGTACAAGGCCATTCTAGCCTCCGTTTTGCTTGCTGTTTGCGCCGGCGTGACTTATTTATCTTTCTGGTCGATATCACATCAGTACTTCAAAGAGAATTACAAACATTTTTTTCATACTTTTTTTTTACTCATAGAGTACTTAACGGTGTGATTTTTTATTTATACATGGTCATTCTGGCCTCTGTTTTGCTTGCCGTTTGGGCCGGCGTGCCTTATTTATCGTTCTGGTCGATATCACATCAGTACTTCCACGAGAATTACAAACGTTTTTGTTCATACTTTTTTTTGTACCCATAGAGTACTTAACGGTGTGATTTTTGATTCCATGTACAAGGCCATTCTGGACTCCGTTTTGCTTGCCGTTTGCGTCGGCGTGCCTTATTTATCGTTTTGGTCGATACCGCATCAGTACTTCAAAGAGAATTTCAAACATTTTTTTCGTACTTTTTTTTGTAACCATAGAGTACTTAACGGTGTGATTTTTGATTCCTTGTACAAGGCCGTTCTGGCCTCCGTTTTGCTTGCCGTTTGCGTCAGCGTGCCTTATTTATCGTTCTGGTCGATATCACATTAGTACTTCAAATGGAATTACATACGTTTTTTTCATACATTTTTTTGTTCCCATAGAGTACTTAACGGTGTGATTTTTGATTCCTTGTACAAGGCCATTCCGGCCTCCGTTTTGCTTGCCGTTTGCGCCGGCGTGGCTTATTTATCGTTCTGGTCGATATCACTTCAGTAATTCAAAGAGAATTACAAACGTTTTTTCCGTACATTTTCTTGTACTGATAGAGTACTTAACGGTGTGATTTTTTATTCCTTGTACAAGGCCATTCTGGCTTCCATTTTGCTTGCCGTTTGCGCCGGCATACCTTTTTTTATCGTTCTGGTCGATACCACATCAGTACTTCAAAGAGAATTACAAATGTTTTTGTTCATACTTTTTTTTGTACCCATAGAGTAGTAACGGTGTGATTTTTGAATCCTTTTACAAGGCCATTCTGGACTCCGTTTTGCTTGCCGTTTGCGCCGGCGTGCCTTATTTATCGTTCTGGTCGATATCACATCGAATTACAAACGTTTTTTTTCATACTTTTTTTTGTACCCATAGAGTAGTAACGGTGTGATTTTTGATTCCTTGTACATGGCCATTTTGGCTTCCGTTTTGCTTGCCGTTTGCGCCAGCGTGCCTTATTTATCGTTCTGGTCGATATCACATCAGTTCTTCAAAGAGAATTACAAACGTTTTTTTCGTACTTTTTTTTGTACCCATAGAGTAGTAACGGTGTGATTTTTGATTCCTTGTACAAGGCCATTCTGGCCTCCGTTTTGCATGCCGTTTGCGCCGGCGTTACTTATTTATCTTTCTGCCCGATATCACATCAGTACTTTAAAGAGAATTTCAAACATTTTTTTCATACTTTTTTTTGTACTCATAGAGTACTTAACGGTGTGATTTTTTATACCTTATACATGGCCATTCTGGCCTCCGTTTTGCTTGCCGTTTGGGCCGGCGTGCCTTATTTATCGTTCTGGTCGATATCACATCAGTACTTCAACGAGAATTACAAACATTTTTTTCGTACTTTTTTTTGTACCCATAGAGTACTTAACGATGTGATTTTTGATTCCATGTACAATGCCATTCTGGCCTCCGTTTTGCATGCCGTTTGCGTCGGCGTGCCTTATTTATCGTTTTGGTCGATACCACATCAGTACTTCAAAGAAAATTACAAACATTTTTTTCGAACTTTTTTTGTACCAATAGAGTACTTAACGGTGTGATTTTTGATTCCTTGTACAAAGCCAGTCCGGCCTCCGTTTTGCTTGCTGTTTGGGCCGGCGTGGCTTATTTATCGTTCTGGTCGATATAACATCAGTAATTCAAAGAGAATTACAAACGTTTTTTCGTACATTTTATTTGGACCCATATAGTACTTAACGGTGTGATTATTGATTCCTTCTACAAGGCCATTCTGGCCTCCGTTTTTCTTGTCGTTTGTGCCGGCGTGCCTTATTTATCGTTCTGTTCGTTATCACTTTAGTACATCAAAGAGAATTACATACGTTTTTTCATACTTTTTTTTGTTCCCATAGAGTACTTAACGGTGTGATTTTTCATTCCTTGTACAAGGCCATTCCGGCCTCCGTTTTGCTTGCCGTTTGCGCCGGCGTGGCTTATTTATCGTTTTGGTCGATATCACATCAGTAATTCAAAGGGAATTACAAATATTTTTTTCCGTACATTTTCTTGTACCTATAGAGTACTTAACGGTGTGATTTTTTATTCCTTGTACAAGGCCATTCTAGCCTCCGTTTTGCTTCCCGTCTATGCCGACGTGCCTTATTTATCGTTCTGGTCGATACCACATCAGTACTTCAAAGAGAATTACAAATGTTTTTTTTCATACTTTTTTTTGTACCCATAGAGTAGTAACGGTGTGATTTTTTATTCCTTTTACAAGGCCATTCTGGACTCCGTTTTGATTGCCGTTGGCGCCGGCGTGCCTTATTTATCGTTCTGGTCGATATCACGTCGAATCACAAACGTTTTTTTTCATACTTTTTTTGTACCCATAGAATAGTATCGGTGTGATTTTCTATTCCTTGTACAAGGCCATTCTTGCTTCCATTTTGCTTGCCGTTTGCGCCGGCATGCCTTATTTATCGTTCTTGTCGATATCACATCAGTTCTTCAAAGAGAATTACAAATGTTTTTTTTCCGTACTTTTTTTTGTACCCATAGAGTAGTAACGGTGTGATTTTTTATTCCTTGTACAAGGCCATTCTGGCCTCCGTTTTGCTTGCCGTTTGCGTCGGCGTGCCTTATTTATCGTTTTGGTCGATACCACATCAGTACTTCAAAGAGAATTACAAACATTTTTTTCGTACTTTTTTTTGTACCAATAGAGTACTTAACGGTGTGATTTTTGATTCCTTGTACAAAGCCAGTCCGGCCTCCGTTTTGCTTGCTGTTTGGGCGGGCGTGGCTTATTTATCGTTCTGGTCGATATAACATCAGTAATTCAAAGAGAATTCCAAATGTTTTTTTCCGTACATTTTCTTGTACCTATAGAGTACTTAACGGTATGATTTTTTATTCCCTGTACAAGGCCATTCTTGCCTCCGTTTTGCTTGCCGTTTGCGCCGGCGTGCCTTATTTATCGTTCTGGTCGATACCACATTAGTACTTCAAAGAGAATTACAAATGTTTTTTTTTCATAATTTTTTTTGTACCCATAGAGTAATAACGGTGTGATTTTTGATTCCTTGTACAAGGCCATTCTGGCCTCCGTTTTTTTAGCCGTTCGCGCCGGCGTGCCTTATTTATCGTTCTGGTCGATATCACATCAGTACTTCAAAGAGAATTACAAACATTTTTTCATACATTTTATTTGTACCCATATAGTACTTAACGGTGTGATTATTGATTCCTTGTACAAGGCTATTCTGGCCTCCGTTTTTCTTGCCGTTTGTGCCGGCGTGCCTTATTTATCGTTCTAGTCGTTATCACATTAGTACTTCAAAGAGAATTTTTCATACTATTTTTGTTCCCATAGAGTACTTAACGGTCTGATTTTTCATTCCTTGTACAAGGCCATTCCGGCCTCCGTTTTGCTTGCCGTTTGCGCCGGCGTGGCTTATTTATCGTTTTGGTCGATATCACATCAGTAATTCAAAGAGAATTACAAATGTTTTTTTCCGTACATTTTCTTGAACCTATAGAGTACTTAACGGTGTGATTTTTTATTCCTTGTACAAGGCCATTCTAGCCTCCGTTTTGCTTGCCGTCTATGCCGACGTGCCTTATTTATCGTTCTGGTCGATACCACATCAGTACTTCAAAGATAATTACAAATGTTTTTTTTCATACTTTTTTTTGTACCCATAGAGTTGTAACGGTGTGATTTTTGATTCCTTTTACAACGCCATTCTGGACTCCGTTTTGATTGCCGGTGGCGCCGGCGTGCCTTATTTATCGTTTTGGTCGATATCACGTCGAATTACTAACGTTTTTTTTCATACTTTTTGTGTACCCATAGAGTAGTAATGGTGTGATTTTCTATTCATTGTACAAGGCCATTCTGGCTTCCACTTTGCTAGCCGTTTGCGCCGGCATGCCTTATTTATCGTTCTGGTCGATATCACATCAGTTCTTCAAAGAGAATTACAAAAGTTTTTTTTTCGTACTTTTTTTTGTACCCATGGAGTAGTAACGGTGTGATTTTTTATTCCTTGTACAAGGCCATTCTGGCCTCCGTTTTGCTTGCTGTTTGCGCCGGTGTGACTTATTTATCTTTCTGGTCGATATCACAGCAGTACTTCAAAGAGAATTACAAACATTTTTTTCATACATTTTTTTTACTCATAGAGTACTTAACGGTGTGATTTTTTATTTATACATGGCCATTCTGGCCTCCGTTTTGCTTGCCGTTTGGGCCGGCGTGCCTTATTTATCGTTCTGGTCGACATCACATTAGTACTTCCACGAGAATTACAAACATTTTTGTTCATAATTTTTTTTGTACCCATAGAGTACTTAACGGTGTGATTTTTGATACCATGTACAAGGCCATTCTGGCCTCCGTTTTGCTTGCCGTTTGCGTCGGCGTGCCTTATTTATCGTTTTGGTCGATACCGCATCAGTACTTCAAAGAGAATTTCAAACATTTTTTTCGTACTTTTTTTTGTACCCATAGAGTACTTAACGGTGTGATTTTTGATTCCTTGTACAAGGCCGTTCTGGCCTCCGTTTTGCTTGCCGTTTGCGTCGGCGTGCCTTATTTATCGTTCTGGTCGATATCACATTAGTACTTCAAAGGGAATTACATACGTTTTTTTCATACTTTTTTTTGTTCCCATAGAGTACTTAACGGTGTGATTTTTGATTCCTTGTACAAGGCCATTCCGGCCTCCGTTTTGCTTGCCGTTTGCGCCGGCGCGGCTTATTTATCGTTCTGGTCGATATCAAATCAGTAATTCAAAGATAATTACAAATGTTTTTTCGTAAATTTTCTTGTACCGATAGAGTACTTAACGGTGTGATTTTTTATTCCTTGTACAAGGCCATTCTGGCTTCCGTTTTGCTTGCCGTTTGCGCCGGCATACCTTTTTTATCGTTCTGGTCGATACCACATCAGTACTTCAAAGAGAATTACAAATGTTTTTTTTCATACTTTTTTTTGTACCCATAGAGTAGTAACGGTGTGATTTTTGAATCCTTTTACAAGGCCATTCTGGACTTCGTTTTGCTTGCCGTTTGCGCCGGCGTGCCTTATTTATCGTTCTGGTCGATATCACATCGAATTACAAACGTTTTTTTTCATACTTTTTTTTGTACCCATAGAGTAGTAACGGTGTGATTTTTGATTCCTTGTACATGGCCATTTTGGCTTCCGTTTTGCTTGCCGTTTGCGCCAGCGTGCCTTATTTATCGTTCTGGTCGATATCACATCAGTTCTTCAAAGAGAATTACAAACGTTTTTTTCATACTTTTTTTTGTACCCATAGAGTAGTAACGGTGTGATTTTTGATTCCTTGTACAAGGCCATTCTGGCCTCCGTTTTGCATGCCGTTTGCGCCGGCGTGACTTATTTATCTTTCTGCTCGATATCACATCAGTACTTTAAAGAGAATTACAAACATTTTTTTCATACTTTTTTTTGTACTCATAGAGTACTTAACGGTGTGATTTTTTATACCTTATACATGGCCATTTTGGCCTCCGTTTTGCTTGCCGTTTGGGCCGGCGTGCCTTATTTATCGTTCTGGTCGATATCACATCTGTACTTCAACGAGAATTACAAACGTTTTTTTTCGTACTTTTTTTGTACCCATAGAGTACTTAATGTGATTTTTGATTCCATGTACAATGCCATTCTGGCCTCCGTTTTGCTTGCCGTTTGCGTCGGCGTGCCTTATTTATCGTTTTGGTCGATACCACATCAGTACTTCAAAGAAAATTACAAACATTTTTTTCGAACTTTTTTTGTACCAATAGAGTACTTAACGGTGTGATTTTTGATTCCTTGTACAAAGCCAGTCTGGCCTCCGTTTTGCTTGCTGTTTGGGCCGGCGTGGCTTATTTATCGTTCTGGTCGATATAACATCAGTAATTCAAAGAGAATTACAAACGTTTTTTTTCCGTACATTTTCTTGTACCTATAGAGTACGTAACGGTATGATTTTTTATTCCCAGTACAAGGCCATTCTGGCCTCCGTTTTGCTTGCCGTTTGCGCCGGCGTGCCTTATTTATCGTTCTGGTCGATACCACATTAGTACTTCAAAGAGAATTACAAATGTTTTTTTTCATACTTTTTTTTGTACCCATAGAGTAATAAAGGTGTGATTTTTGATTCCTTTTACAAGGCCATTCTGGACTCCGTTTTGCTTGCCGTTTGCGACGGCGTGCCTTATTTATCGTTCTTGTCGATATCACATCGAATTACAAACGTTTTTTTTTCATACTTTTTTTTGTACCCATAGAGTAGTAACGGTGTGATTTTTGATTCCTTGTACATGGCCATTTTGGCTTCCGTTTTGCTTGCCGTTTGCGCCGACGTGCCTTATTTATCGTTCTGGTCGACATCACATCAGTTCTTCAAAGAGAATTACAAACGTTTTTTTTCGTACTTTTTTTTTACCCATAGAGTAGTAACGGTGTGATTTTTGATTCCTTGAACAAAGCCATTCTGGCCTCCGTTTTGCTTGCCGTTTCCGCCGGCGTGACTTATTTATCTTTCTGGTCGATTTCACATCAGTACTTCAAAGAGAATTAAAAACATTTTTTTTCATACTTTTTTTGTACTCATAGAGTACTTAAAGGTGCGATTTTTTATTCCTTGTACATGGTCATTCTGGCCTCCGTTTTGCTTGCCATTTGGGCCGGCGTGCCTTATTTATCGTTCTGGTCGATATCACATCTGTACTTCAACGAGAATTACAAACATTTTAGTTCGTATTTTTTTTGTACCCACAGAGTACTTAACGGTGTGATTTTTGATTCCATGTACAAGGCCATTCTGGCCTCCGTTTTGCTTGCCGTTTGCGTCGGCGTGCCTTATTTATCATTCTGGTCGATACCACATCAGTACTTCAAAGAGAATTACAAACATTTTTTTCGTACTTTTTTTGTACCAATAGAGTACTTAACGGTGTGATTTTTGATTCCTTGTACAAGGCCATTCTGGCCTCCGTTTTGCTTGCCATTTGCGTCGGCGTGCCTTATTTATCGTTTTGGTCGATATCACGTCAGTACTCCAAAGAGAATTACAAACGTTTTTTTTCGTACTTTTTTTTGGACCCATAGAGTACTTAACGGTGTGATTTTTGATTCCTTGAACAAGGCCATTCTGGCCTACGTTTTGCTTGCCGTTTGCGCCGGCGTGCCTTATTTATCGTTCTGGTCGATATCACATCAGTACTTCAAAGAGAATTACAAGTGTTTTTTTCGTACTTTTTTTCGTACCCATAGAGTACTTAACTGTGTGATTTTTGATTCCTTGTACAAGGCCATTCTGGCCTCCGTTTTGCTTGCCGTTTGCGCCGGCGTGCCTTATTTATCGTTCTGGTCGATATCGCATCAGTACTTCAAAGAGAATTACAAACGTTTTATTCATACTTTTTTGTACCCAGAGACTACTTAACGGTGTGATTTTTTATTCCATGTACAAGGCCATTCTGGCCTCTGTTTTTCTTGCCGTTTGCACCGGCGTGGCTTATTTATAGTTCTGGTCGATATCACATCAATACTTTGAAGTGAATTACAAACGTTTTTTCGTACTTTTTTTTGTACCCATAGACTACTTAACGGTGTGATTTTTGATACCTTGTAAAAGGCCATTCTGGCCTCTGTTTTGCTTGCAGTTTGCACCGGCGTAGCTTATTTATCGTTCTGGTCGATATCACATCATTACTTCAAAGAGAATTACAAACGTTTTTTTTCATACTTTTTTTTGTACCCATAGAGTACTTAACGGTGTGATTTTTGATTCCTTGTACAAGGCCATTATGGCCTCCGTTTTGCTTACCGTTTGCGTCGGCATGCCTTATTTTTCGTCTTGGTCGATATCACATCAGTACTTCAAAGAGAATTACAAACGTTTTTTCGTACTTTTTTTGTACCCATAGACTACTTAACGGTGTGATTTTTTATTCCTTGTACAAGGCCATTCTGGCCTCCATTTTGCTTGCCGTTTGTGCCGGCGTGCCTTATTTATCGTTCTGGTCGATATCACATCAGTACTTCAAAGAGAATAACAAACGTATTTTTCGTACTTTTTTTGTACCCATGGAGTACTTAACAGTGTGATTTTTGATTCCATGAACAAGGCTATTCTGGCCTCCGTTTTGCTTGCCGTTTGTGCCGGCGTGGCTTATTTAACGTTCTGGTCGATATCACATCAGTACTTCAAAGAGAATTACAAACGTTTTTTTCATACTCTTTTTTGTTTCCCATATAGTAATTAACGGTATGATTTTTGATTCCTTGTACAAAGCCATTCTGGCCTCCGTTTTGCGTGCCGTTTGCGCCGGCGTGCCTTATTTATCGTTCTGGTCGATTCCACATCAGTACTTGAAAGAGAATTACAAATGTTTTTTTTCATACTTTTTTTTGTACCCATAGAGTAGTAACGGTGTATTTTTGATTCCTTGTACAAGGCCATTATGGCTTCCCTTTTGCTTGCCATTTGCGCCGGCATGCCTTATTTATCATTCTGGTCGATATCACATCAGTTCTTCAAAGATAATTACAAACGTTTTTTTTGTACTTTTTTTTGTACCCATAGAGTAGTAACGGTGTGATTTTTGATTCCTAGTAAAAGGCCATTTTTGCCTCCGTTTTGCTTGCCGTTTGCGCCGGCGAGACTTATTTATCTTTCTGGTTGATTTCACATCAGTACTTCAAAGAGAATTACAAACATTTTTTTTCATACTCTTTTTTGTACTCATAGAGTACTTAACGGTGTGATTTTTGATTCCTTGTACATGGCCATTCTGGCCTCCGTTTTGCTTGCCATTTGTGCCGGCGTGCTTTATTTATCGTTCTGGTCGATATCACATCAGTACTTCAACGAGAATTACAAACATTTTTGTTCATACTTTTTTTTGGTACCCATAGAGCACATAACGGTGTAATTTTGGATTCCGTGTACAAGGCAATTCTGGCCTCCGTTTTGCTTGCCATTTGAGTCGGTGTGCCTTATTTATCGTTCTGGTCGATATCACATCAGTACTTCAAAGAGAATTACAAACGTTTTTTTCGTACTTTTTTTTGTACACATAGAGTACTTAACGGTGTGATTTTTGATTCCTTGAACAAGGTCATTCTGGCCTCCGTTTTGCTTGCCGTTTGCGCCGGCGTGGCTTATTTATCGTTCTGGTCGATATCACATCAGTGTTTCAAAGAGAATTACAAACGTTTTTTTCGTATTTTTTTTTATCCCATAGACTGCTTAACGGTGTGATTTTTGATTCCTTGTACAAGGCCATTATGGCCTCTGTTTTGCTTGCCGTTTGCGCCGGTGTGTCTTAATTATCGTTCTGGTCGATATCACATCAGTACTTCAAAGAGAATTACAAACATTTTTTTCATACTCTTTTTTGTTTCCTATAGACTAATTAACGGTGTGATTTTTGATTCCTTGTACAAGGCCATTCAGGCCTCCGTTTTGCTGGCCGTTTGCACCGGCGTGACTTATTTATTGTTCTGGTCAAAATCACATCAGTACATCAAAGAGAATTACAAAAGTTTTTTTCGTACTTTTTTTGTACCCATAGAGTACTTAACGGTGTGATTTTTGATTCCTTGTACAAGGCCATTCTAGCCTCCGTTTTTCTAGCCGTTCGCGCCGGCGTGCCTTATTTATCGTTTTGGTCGATATCACATCAGTACTTCAAAGAGAATTACAAACGTTTTTTTCATACTCTTTTTTGTTCCCATAGAGTAATTAACGGTGTGATTTTTGATTCCTTGTACAAGGCCATTCTGGCCTCCGTTTTGCTTGCCGTTTTCGCCGGCGTGCCTTATTTATCGTTCTGGTCGATACCACATCAGTACTTCAAAGAGAATTACATATGTTTTTTTTTTCATACTTTTTTTTGTACCCATAGAGTAGTAACGATGTGATATTTTATTCCTTTTTCAAGGCCATTCTGGACTCCGTTTTGCTTGCCATTTGCGCTGGCGTGCCTTATTTATCGTTTTGGTCGATATCACATGGAATTACAAACGTTTTTTCATACTTTTTTGTACCTAGAGAGTAGTAACGGTGTGATTTTTGATTCCTTGTACAAGGCCATTCTGGCTTCCGTTTTGCTTGCCTTTTGCGCCGGCGTGCCTTATTTATCGGTCTGGTCGATATCACATCAGTTCTTCAAAGAGAATTACAAACGTTTATTTTTCATACTTTTTTTGTACCCATAGAGTAGTAACGGTGTGATTTTTGATTCCTTGTACAAGGCCATTCTGGCCTCCGTTTTGCTTGCTGTTTGCGCCGGCGAGACTTATTTATCTTTCTGGTCGATATCACATCAGTAATTCAAAGAGAATTACAAACATTTTTTTTCATACTTTTTTTTGTATTCATAGAGTACTTAACGGTGTGATTTTTGATTCCTTGTACAAGGCCATTCTGGCCTCCGTTTTGCTTGCCATTTGTGCCGGCTTTCCTCATTTATCGTTCTGGTCGATATCACATCAATACTTCAACGAGAATTACAAACGTTTTTGTTCTTACTTTTTTTGTACCCATAGAGTACTTAACGGTGTGATTTTTGATTCCATGTACAAGGGTATTCTGGCCTCCGTTTTGCTTACCGTTTGCGTCGGCATGCCTTATTTTTCGTCCTGGTCGATATCACATCAGTACTACAAAGAGAATTACAAACGTTTTTTTCATACTTTTTTTTGTACCTACAGAGTACTTAACGGTGTGATTTTTGATTCCTTGAACAAGGTTATTCTGGCCTCCGTTTTGCTTGCCGTTTGCGCCGGCGTGCCTTATTTATCATTCTGGTCGATATCACATCAGTACTTCAACGAGAATTCCAAACATTTTTGTTCTTACTTTTTTTGTACCCATAAAGTACTTAACGGTGTGATTTTTGATTCCATGTACAAGGGGATTCTGGCCTCCGTTTTGCTTGTCATTTGCGTCGGCGTGCCTTATTTATCGTTCTGGTCAATATCACATCAGTACTTCGAAGAGAATTATAAACGTTTTTTTTCATACCTTTTTTTGTACCCATAGAGTAGTAACGGTGTGATTTTTGATTCCTTGTACAACGTCATTATGGCCACTGTTTTGCTTGCCGTTTGCGCCAGCATGCCTTATTTATCGTTCTGGTCGATACCACATCAGTACTTCAAAGACAATTACAAACGTTTTTTTCGTAGTTTTTTTGTACCCATAGAGTACTTAACGGTGTGATTTTTGATTCCTTGTACAATGCCATTTTGGCCTCTGTTTTGCTTGCCGTTTGCGCCGGCGTGCCTTATTTATCGTTCTGGTCGATATCACATCAGTACTTCAAAGAAAATTACAAACGTTTTTTTCATACTTTTTTTGTACCCATAGAGCAGTAACGGTGTGATTTTTGATTCCTTTTACAAGGCCCTTCTGGACTCCGTTTTGCTTGCCGTTTGCTCCGTCGTGCCTTATTTATCGTTCTGGTCGATATCACATCAGTACTTCAAAGAGAATTACAAACGTTTTTTTTTTGTACTTTTTTTTGTACCCATAGAGTACTTAACGGTGTGATTTTTGATTCCTTGTACAAGGCCATTCTGGCCTCCGTTTTGCTTACCGTTTGTGCCGGCATGCCTTATTTATCGTTCTGGTCAAACCACATAAGTACTTCAAAGAGAATTGCAAACGTTTTTCTTCGTACTTTTTTTATACCCATAGAGTAGTAACGGTGTGATTTTTCATTCCTTGTACAAGGCCATTCTGGACTCCGTTTTGCTTGCCGTTTGCGCCGGCGTGACTTATTTATCGTTCTGGTCGATATAACATCAATACTTCAAAGAGAATTACAAACGTTTTTTTTCACACTTTTTTTTGTACCCATAGAGTAGTAACGGTGTGATTTTTGATTCCGTGTACAAAGCCATTCTGGCCTCCGTTTTGCTTGCCGTTTGCGCCGGCGTGCCTTACTTATCGTTCTGGTCGATATCACATCAGTACTTCAAAGAGAATTACAAACGTTTTTTTCGTACCTTTCTTTGTACCCACAGAGTAGTAACGGTGTGATTTTTGATTCCTTGTACAACGCCATTCTGGCCACTATTTTGCTTGCCGTTTGCGCCAGCGTGCCTTATTTATCGTTCTGGTCGATACCACATCAGTACTTCAAAGACAATTACATACTTTTTTTTTCATACTTTTTTTGTACCCATAGAGTACTTAACGGTGTGATTTATGATTCCCTGTACAAGGCCACTTTGGCCTCCGTTTTGCTAGCCGTTTGCGCCGGCGTGCCTTATTTATCATTCTGGTCGATATCACATCAGTACTTCAAAAAGAATTACAAACTTTTTTTTCGTACTATTTTTGTACCCATAGAGTAGTAACGGTGTGATTTTTGATTCCTTGTACAAGGCCATTCTGGCCTCCGTTTTGCTTGCCGTTTGCGCCGGCATGCCTTATTTAACGTTTTGGTCGATATCACATCAGTACTTCAAAGAGAATTACAAATGTTTTTTTTCATTCTTTTTTGGTACACATAGAGTAGTAACGGTGTTATTTTTGATTCCTTATACAAGGCCATTCTGGCCTCCGTTTTGCTTGCCGTTTGCGCCGGCGTGACTTATTTATCGTTCTCGTCGATATCACATCAGTATTTCAAGGAGAATTACAAACGTTTTCTTTGTACTTTTTTTTGTACACATAGAGTAGTAACGGTGTGATTTTTGATTCCTTGTACAAGGCCATTCTGGCCTCCATTTTGCTTGCCGTTTGTGCCGGCATGCCTTATTTATCATTCTGGTCGATAGCACATCAGTACTTCGAAGAGAATTACGAACATTGTTTTTCATACTTTTTTTTGTACCCATAGAGTACTTAACGGTGTGATTTTTGATTCTTTGTACAAGGCCATTCTGGCCTCCGTTTTGCTTGTTGTTTGCGCCGGCGTGCCTTATTTATCGTTCTGGTCGATACCACATCAGTACTTCAAAGAGAATTACAAACGTTTTTTATCATACTTTTTTTTGTACCCATAGAGTACTTAACAGTGTGATTTTTGTTTCCTTGTACAAGACCATTCTGGCCTCCGGTTTACTTGCCGTTTGCGCCGGCGTGCTTTATTTATCGTTCTGGTCGATACCACATCAGTACTTTAAAGAGAATTACAAACGTTTTTTCGTACTTTTTTTGGTACCCCTAGAGTACTCAACGGTGAGATTTTTGATTCCTTGTACAAGGCCGTTATGGCCTCCGTTTTGCTTGCCGTTTGTGCCGGCGTGCCTTATTTATCGTTCTGGTCGATATCACATCAGTACTTCAAAGAGAATTACAAACATTTTTTTTCATACTTTTTTGTACCCATAGAGTAGTAACGGTGTGATTTTTGATTCCTTTTACAAGGCTAATATGGATTCCGTTTTGCTTGCCCTTTGCGCCGGCGTGCCTTATTTATCGTTCAGGTCGATATCACATCAATACTTCAAAGAGAATTACAAACTTTTTTTCATACTTTTTTTGTACCCATAGAGTAGTAACGGTGTGATTTTTGATTCCTTGTAAAAGGCCATTCTGGCCACCGTTTTGCTTGCCGTTTGCGCCGGCGTGCCTTATTTATTGTTCTGGTCGATATCACATCAGTACTTCAAATAGAATTACAAACATTTTTTTCGTACTTTTTTTGTACCAATATAGTCCTTAACGGTGTGATTTTTGATTCCTTGTACAAGGCCATTCTTGCCTCCGTTTTTCTTGCCGTTTGCACCGCGTCACTTATTTATCGTTCTGGTCGATATCACATCAGTACTTCAAAGAGAACTACAAACTTTTTTTCGTACTTCTTTTTGTACCCATAGAGTAGTAACGGTGTGATTTTTGATTCCTTGTACAAGGCCATTCTGGCCTCCGTTTTGCTTGCCGTTTGCGCCGGCGTGACTTATTTATCGTTCTGGTCGATATCACATCTGTACTTCAAAGAGAATTACGAATGTTTTTTTCGTACATTTTTTGTACCCAAAGAGTACTTAACGGTGTGATTTTTGATTCCTTGTACATGGCCATTCTGGCCTCCGTTTTGCTTGTCGTTTGCGCCGCCATGCCTAATTTATCGTTCTGGTCGATAGCTCATCAGTACTTCAAAAAGAATTACAAACGTTGTTTTTTGTACTTTTTTTTGTACCCATAGAGTACTTAATGGTATGATTTTTGATTCTTTGTACAAGGCCATTCGTGCCACCGTTTTGCTAGCCGTTTGCGCCGGCCTGCCTTATTTATCGTTTTGGTCTTTACCACATCAGTACTTCAAAGAGAATTACAAACGTTTTTTATCATACTTTTTTGTACCCATAGAGTACTTAACAGTGTGATTTTTGTTTTCTTGTACAATGCCATTCTGGCCTCCGTTTTACTTGCCGTTTACGACGGCGTGACTTATTTATCGTTCTGGTTGATATCACATCGGTACTTCAAAGAGAATTACAAAAAAAAAATTCGTTTTTTTGTACCTGTAGAGTAGTAACGGTGTGATTTTTGATTCCTTGTACAAGGCCATTATGGGCTCCGTTTTGCTTGCCGTTTGCGCCGGCGTGCCTTATTTATTGTTCTGGTCTATATCACATCAGTACTTCAAAGAGAATTACAAACATTTTTTTTCGTACTCTTTTGTAGTCAAAGAGTACTTAACGGTGTGATTTTTGATTCCTTGTACAAGGCCATTCTGGCCTCCGTTTTGCTAGCCATTTGCGCCGGCGTGCCTTATTTATCGTTCTGGTCGATATCACATCAGTACTTCAAAGAGAATTACAATCGTTTTTTTCGTACTTTTTTGTACCCATAGAGTAGTAACGGTGTGATTTTTGATTCATTTTACAAGGCCATTCTGGACTCCGTTTTGCTTGCCGTTTGCGCCGGCGTGCCTTATTTATCCTTCAGGTCGATATCACATCAGTACTTCAAAGATAATAAAAAATATTTTTTTTCGTACTTTTATTTTGTACCCATAGAGTAGTAACGGTGTGATTTTTGATTCCTTGTACAAGGCCATTCTGGCCTCCGTTTTGCTTGCCGTTTACGCCGGCGTGCCTTATTTATCGTTCTGGTCGATACCACATCAGTACTTCAAAGAGAATTACAAACGTTTTTTATCATAATTTTTTTTGTACCCATAGAGTACTTAATAGTGTGATTTTTGTTTCGTTGTACAAGGCCATTCTGGCCTCCGTTTTACTTGCCGTTTGCGCCGGCGTGCTTTATTTATCGTTCTGGTCGATACCACATCAGTACTTTAAAGAGAATTACAAACGTTTTTTCGTATTTTTTTTGTACCCCTAGAGTACTCAACGGTGAGATTTTTGATTCCTTGTACAAGGCCATTCTGGCCTCCGTTTTGCTTGCCGTTTGTGCCGGCGTGCCTTATTTATCGTTCTGGTCGATATCACATCAGTACTTCAAAGAGAATTACAAACATTTTATTTCATACTTTTTTGTACCCATAGAGTAGTAACGGTGTGATTTTTGATTCCTTTTACAAGGCCAATATGGATTCCGTTTTGCTCGCCCTTTGCGCCGGCGTGCCTTATTTATCGTTCAGGTCGATATCATTCTTCAAAGAGAATTACAAACTTTTTTTTCATACTTTTTTTGTACCCGTAGAGTAGTAACGGTGTGATTTTTTATTCCTTGTACAAGGCCATTCTGGCAACCGTTTTGCTTGCCGTTTGCGCCGGCGTGCCTTATTTATTGTTCTGGTCGATATCACATCAGTACTTCAAATAGAATTACAAACGTTTTTTTTCGTACTTTTTTTGTACCTATATAGTCCTTAACGGTTTGATTTTTGATTCCTTGTACAAGGCCATTCTTGCCTCCGTTTTTCTTGCCGTTTGCGCCGCGTCACTTATTTATCGTTCTAGTCGATATCACATCAGTACTTCAAAGAGAATTACAAACTTTTTTTCGTACTTTTTTTTGTACCCATAGAGTAGTAACGGTGTGATTTTTGATTCCTTGTACAAGGCCATTCTGGCCTCCGTTTTGCTTGCCGTTTGCGCCGGCGTGACTTATTTATCGTTCTGGTCGATATCACATCAGTACATCAAAGAGAATTCCAAACTTTTTTTTCGTACTTTTTTTGTACCCATAGAGTAGTAACAGTGTGATTTTTGATTTTTTGTACAAGGCCATTCTGGCCTCCGTTTTGCTTGCCGTTTGCGCCGGCGTGGCTTATTTATTGTTCTGGTCGATATCACATCAATACTTCAAAGAGAATTACGAATGTTTTTTTCATATTTTTTGTGTACCGAAAGAGTACTTAACGGTGTGATTTTTGATTCCTTGTACATGGCCATTCTGGCCTCCGTTTTGCTTGTCGTTTGCGCCGGCATGCCTAATTTATCGTTCTGGTCGATATCACATCAGTACTTCAAAGAGAATTACAAACGTTTTTTTTCATACTTTTTTTTGTACCCATAAAGTAGTAACGGTGTGATTTTTGATTCCTTGTACAAGGCCATTCTGGCCTCCGTTTTGCTTGCCGTTTGCGCCGGCGTGCCTTATTTATCGTTCTGGTCGATAGCACTTCAGTACTACAAAAAGAATTACAAATGTTGTTTTTTGTACCCATAGAGTACTTAATGGTATGATTTTTGATTCTTTGTACAAGGCCATTCGTGCCTCCGTTTTTCTTGCCGTTTGCGCCGGCGTGCCTTATTTATCGTTTTGGTCTTTACCACATCAGTACTTCAAAGAGAATTAGAAACGTTTTTTTTCATACTTTTTTTTGTACCCATAGTGTACTTAACAGCGTGAATTTTGATTCCTTGTACAAGGCCATTCTGGCATCCGTTTTGATTGCCGTTTGTGCCGGCGTGCTTTATTTATCGTTCTGGTCGATACCACCCCAGTACTTCAAAGAGAATTACAAACGTTTTTTTCATACTTTTTTTGTACCCATAGAGTACTCAACGGTGTGATTTTTGATTCCTTGTACAAGGCCATTCTGGCCTCCGTTTGCGCCGGCGTGCAATATTTATCGTTTTGGTCGATATCACATCAGTACTTCAAAGAGGATTACAAATGTTTTTTTTCGTACTTTTTTGTACCCACAGAGTAGTAACGGTGTGATTTTTGATTCTTTTTACAAGGCCATTCTGGACTCCGTTTTGCTTACCGTTTGCGCCGGCGTACCTTATTTATCGTTCTGGTCGATATCACATCAGTACTTCAAAGTGAATTACAAACTTTTTTTCATACTTTTTTTTGTACCCATAGAGTAGTAACTGTGTGATTTTTGATTTCTTGTACAAGGCCATTCTGGCCTCCGTTTTGCTTGTCGTTTACGCCGGCGTGAATTATTTATCGTTCTGGTTGATATCACATCAGTACTTCAAAGAGAATTACAAAAAAAAAATTTCATTTTTTTGTACCTATAGAGTAGTAACGGTGTGATTTTTGATTCCTTGTACAAGGCCATTATGGGCTCCGTTTTGCTTGCTATTTGCGCCGGCGTGCCTTATTTATTGTTCTGGTCTATATCACATCAGTACTTTAAAGAGAATTACAAACGTTTTTTTTTGTACTTTTTTTGTATTCAAAGAGTACTTAACGGTGTGATTTTTGATTCCTTGTACAAGGCCATTCTGGCCTCCGTTTTGCTTGCCTATTGCGCCGGCGTGCCTTATTTATCGTTCTGGTCGATATCACATCAGTACTTCAAAGAGAATTACAAAAGTTTTTTTCGTACTTTTTTGTACCCATAGAGTAGTAACGGTGTGATTTTTGATTCATTTTACAAGGGCATTCTGGACTCCGTTTTGCTTGCCGTTTGCGCCGGCGTGCCTTATTTATCGTTCAGGTCGATATCACATCAGTACTTCAAAGAGAATAAAAAATATTTTTTTTTCGTACTTTTATTTTGTACCCATTGAGTAGTAATGGTGTGATTTTTGATTCCTTGTACAAGGCCATTCTGGCCTCCGTATTGCTTGCCGTTTGTGCCGGCGTGACTTATTTATCGTTCTGGTCGATATCACATCAGTACTTCAAAGATAATTACAAACTTTTTTTTCGTACTTTTTTTGTACCCATAGAGTAGTAACGGTGTGATTTTTGATTCCTTTTACAAGGCCCTTCTGGCCTCCGTTTTCCTTGCCGTTTACGCCGGCATGCCTTATTTATTGTTCTGGTCGATATCACATCAGTACTTCAAAGAGAATTACAAACGTTTTTTTTCATACTTTTTTTTGTACCCAAAGAGTAGTTAACGGTGTGATTTTTGATTCCTTGTACAAGGCCATTATGGCCTCCGTTTTTCTTGCCGTTTGTGCCGGCGTGCCGTTTTTATCGTTCTGTTCGATATCACATCAGTACTTCAAAGGGAATTACAAACATTTTTTTTCATACTTTTTTTGTACTTATATAGTCTTTAACGGTGTGATTTTTGATTCCTTGTACAAGGCCATTGTTCGGGTCGATACCACATAAGTACTTTTTTTGTACCCAAAGAGTACTTAACGCTGTGATTTTTGATTCTTTGTACAAGGCCATTCTGGCCTCCGTTTTGCTTGCCGTTTGTGCCGGCGTGCCTTTTTTATCGTTCTATTCGATATCACATCAGGACTTCAAAGAGAATTACAAACTTTTTTTCGAACTTTTTTTTGTACCCATAGAGTAGTAACGGTGTGATTTTTGATTCCGTGTACAAGGCCATTCTGGCCTCCGTTTTGCTTGCCGTTTACGCCGGCGTGCCTTATTTATCGTTCTGGTCGATACCACATCAGTACTTCAAATAGAATTACAAACGTTTTTTATCATACTTTTTTTTGTACCCATAGAGTACTTAATAGTGTGATTTTTGTTTCGTTGTACAAGGCCATTCTGGCCTCCGTTTTACTTGCCGTTTGCGCCGGCGTGCTTTATTTATCGTTCTGGTCGATACCACATCAGTACTTTAAAGAGAATTACAAACGTTTTTTCTTTTTTTTTTGTACCCCTAGAGTACTCAACGGTGAGATTTTTGATTCCTTGTACAAGGCCATTCTGGCCTCCGTTTTGCTTGCCGTTTGTGCAGGCGTGCCTTATTTATCGTTCTGGTCGATATCACATCAGTACTTCAAAGAGAATTACAAACATTTTATTTCATACTTTTTTTGTACCCGTAGAGTAGTAACGGTGTGATTTTTTATTCCTTGTACAAGGCCATTCTGGCAACCGTTTTGCTTGCCGTTTGCGCCGGCGTGCCTTATTTATTGTTCTGGTCGATATCACATCAGTACTTCAAATAGAATTACAAACGTTTTTTTTCGTACTTTTTTTGTACCTATATAGTCCTTAACGGTTTGATTTTTGATTCCTTGTACAAGGCCATTCTTGCCTCCGTTTTTCTTGCCGTTTGCGCCGCGTCACTTATTTATCGTTCTGGTCGATATCACATCAGTACTTCAAAGAGAATTACAAACTTTTTTTCGTACTTTTTTTTGTACCCATAGAGTAGTAACGGTGTGATTTTTGATTCCTTGTACAAGGCCATTCTGGCCTCCGTTTTGCTTGCCGTTTGCGCCGGCGTGACTTATTTATCGTTCTGGTCGATATCACATCAGTACATCAAAGAGAATTCCAAACTTTTTTTTCGTACTTTTTTTGTACCCATAGAGTAGTAACAGTGTGATTTTTGATTTTTTGTACAAGGCCATTCTGGCCTCCGTTTTGCTTGCCGTTTGCGCCGGCGTGGCTTATTTATTGTTCTGGTCGATATCACATCAATACTTCAAAGAGAATTACGAATGTTTTTTTCATATTTTTTTTGTACCGAAAGAGTACTTAACGGTGTGATTTTTGATTCCTTGTACATGGCCATTCTGGCCTCCGTTTTGCTTGTCGTTTGCGCCGGCATGCCTAATTTATCGTTCTGGTCGATATCACATCAGTACTTCAAAGAGAATTACAAACGTTTTTTTTCATACTTTTTTTGTACCTATAAAGTAGTAACGGTGTGATTTTTGATTCCTTGTACAAGGCCATTCTGGCCTCCGTTTTGCTTGCCGTTTGCACCGGCGTGCCTTATTTATCGTTCTGGTCGATAGCACTTCAGTACTACAAAAAGAATTACAAATGTTGTTTATTGTACTTATTTTTGTACCCATAGAGTACTTAATGGTATGATTTTTGATTCTTTGTACAAGGCCATTCGTGCCTCCGTTTTGCTTGCCGTTTGCGCCGGCGTGCCTTATTTATCGTTTTGGTCTTTACCACATCAGTACTTCAAAGAGAATTAGAAACGTTTTTTTCATACTTTTTTTTTGTACCCATAGTGTACTTAACAGTGTGAATTTTGATTCCTTGTACAAGGCCATTCTGGCATCCGTTTTGATTGCCGTTTGTGCCGGCGTGCTTTATTTATCGTTCTGGTCGATACCACCCCAGTACTTCAAAGAGAATTACAAACGTTTTTTTCATACTTTTTTTGTACCCATAGAGTACTCAACGGTGTGATTTTTGATTCCTTGTACAAGGCCATTCTGGCCTCCGTTTGCTTGCCGTTTGCGCCGGCGTGCAATATTTATCGTTCTGGTCGATATCACATCAGTACTTCAAAGAGGATTACAAATGTTTTTTTTCGTACTTTTTTGTACCCACGGAGTAGTAACGGTGTGATTTTTGATTCTTTTTACAAGGCCATTCTGGCCTCCGTTTTGCTTGCCGTTTGCGCCGGCGTGCCTTATTTATCGTTCTGGTCGATATCACATCAGTACTTCAAAATGAATTACAAACGTTTTTTTTCGTACTTTTTTTCGTACCCAAAGAGTACTTAACTGTGTGATTTTTGATTCCTTGTACAAGGCCATTCTGGCCTCCGTTTTGCTTGTCGTTTACGCCGGCGTGAATTATTTATCGTTCTGGTTGATATCACATCAGTACTTCAAAGAGAATTACAAAAAAAAATTTCGTTTTTTTGTACCTATAGAGTAGTAACGGTGTGATTTTTGATTCCTTGTACAAGGCCATTATGGGCTCCGTTTTGCTTGCTATTTGCGCCGGCGTGCCTTATTTATTGTTCTGGTCTATATCACATCAGTACTTCAAAGAGAATTACAAACGTTTTTTTTTGTACTTTTTTTGTATTCAAAGAGTACTTAACGGTGTGATTTTTGATTCCTTGTACAAGGCCATTCTGGCCTCCGTTTTGCTTGCATATTGCGCCGGCGTGCCTTATTTATCGTTCTGGTCGATATCACATCAGTACTTCAAAGAGAATTACAAAAGTTTTTTTCGTACTTTTTTGTACCCATAGAGTAGTAACGGTGTGATTTTTGATTCATTTTACAAGGGCATTCTGGACTCCGTTTTGCTTGCCGTTTGCGCCGGCGTGCCTTATTTATCGCTCAGGTCGATATCACATCAGTACATCAAAGAGAATAAAAAATATTTTTTTTTCGTACTTTTATTTTGTACCCATTGAGTAGTAATGGTGTGATTTTTGATTCCTTGTACAAGGCCATTCTGGCCTCCGTATTGCTTGCCGTTTGTGCCGGCGTGACTTATTTATCGTTCTGGTCGATATCACATCAGTACTTCAAAGATAATTACAAACTTTTTTTTCGTACTTTTTTTGTACCCATAGAGTAGTAACGGTGTGATTTTTGATTCCTTTTACAAGGCCCTTCTGGCCTCCGTTTTCCTTGCCGTTTACGCCGGCATGCCTTATTTATTGTTCTGGTCGATATCACATCAGTACTTCAAAGATAATTACAAACGTTTTTTTTCATACTTTTTTTTGTACCCAAAGAGTAGTTAACGGTGTGATTTTTGATTCCTTGTACAAGGCCATTATGGCCTCCGTTTTTCTTGCCGTTTGTGCCGGCGTGCCGTTTTTATCGTTCTGTTCGATATCACATCAGTACTTCAAAGGGAATTACAAACATTTTTTTTCATACTTTTTTTGTACCTATATAGTCTTTAACGGTGTGATTTTTGATTCCTTGTACAAGGCCATTGTTCTGGTCGATACCACATAAGTACTTTTTTTGTACCCAAAGAGTACTTAACGCTGTGATTTTTGATTCTTTGTACAAGACCATTCTGGCCACCGTTTTGCTTGCCGTTTGTGCCGGCGTGCCTTTTTTATCGTTCTATTCGATATCACATCAGGACTTCAAAGAGAATTACAAACTTTTTTTCGAACTTTTTTTTGTACCCATAGAGTAGTAACGGTGTGATTTTTGATTCCTTGTACAAGGCCATTCTGGCCTCCGTTTTGCATGCCGTTTGCGCCGGCGTGACTTAATTATCGTTCTGGTCGATATCACATCAGTACTTGAAAGAGAATTACAAACTTTTTTTCGTACGTTTTTTTACCCATATAGTAGTAACGGTGTGATTTTTGATTCCTTGTACAAAGCCATTCTGGCCTCCGTTTTGCTTGCCGATTGCGCCGGCGTGCCTTACTTATCGTTCTGGTCGATATCACATCAGTACTTCAAAGAGAATTACAAACGTTTTTTTCGTACCTTTTTTTGTACCCAAAGAGTAGTAATGGTGTGATTTTTGATTCCTTGTACAAGGCCATTCTGGCCTCCATTTCGCTTGCCGTTTGCGCCGGGGTGCCTTATTTATCGTTCTGGTCGATATCACATCAGTACTTCAAAGAGAATTACATACGTTTATTTTTGTACTTTTTTGTACCCATACATTAGTAACGGTGTGATTATTTATTCCTTTTACCAGGCCATTCTGGACTCCGTTTTGCTTGCCGTTTGCGCCGGCGTGCCTTATATATCGTTCAAGTCGATATCACAACTGTACTTCACAGAGAATAACAAGCGTTTTTTTTGTACTTTTTTTGTATACCCATAGAGTAGTAATGGTGTGATTTTTGATTCTTTGTACAAGGCCATTCTGGCCTCCGTTTTGCTTGCCGTTTGCGCCGGCGTGACTTATTTATCGTTCTGGGCGATATCACATCAGTACTTCAAAGAGAATTACAAACGTTTTTTCCGTTCTTTTTTTTGTACCCATAGAGTAGTAACGGTGTGATTTTTGATTCCTTGTACAAAGCCATTCTGGCCTTCGTTTTGCTTGCCGTTTGCGCCGGCGTGCCTTATTTATCGTTCTGGTCGATACCACATCAGTACTTCAAAGAGAATTACAATCTATTTTTTCATACTTTTTTGTACCCATAGAGTAGTAACGGTGTGATTTTTGATTCCTTTTACAAGGCCATTCTATACTCCGTTTTGCTTGCCGTTTGCTCCGCCATGCCTTTTTTTATAGTTCTGGTCGATATCACATCAGTACTTCAAAGAGAACAAACATTTTTTTCATACTTTTTTTTAAACCCATAGAGTAGTAACGGTGTGATTTTTGATTTCTTGTACAAGGCCATTCTGGCCTCCATTTTGCTTGCCGTTTGCGCCGGCGTGACTTATTTGTCGTTCTGGTCGATATCACATCAGTACTTCAAAGAGAATTACAAACTTTTTTTTCGTACTTTTTTCTGTACCCATAGAGTAGTAACGGTGTGATTTTTGATTCTTTGTACAAAGCCATTCTGGCCTCCGTTTTGCTTGACGTTTGCGCCGGCGTGCCTTACTATCGTTCTGGTCGATATCACATCAGTACTTCAAAGAGAATTACAAACGTTGTTTTTCGTACCTTTTTTTGTACCCATAGAATAGTAACGGTGTGATTTTTGATTCCCTGTACAAAGCCATTCTGGCCTCCATTTTGCTTGACATTTGCGCCGGCGTGCCTTATTTATCGTTCTGGTCGATATCACATCAATACTACAAAGAGAATTACAAACTTTTTTTTTCGTACTTTTTTGTACCCATACATTAGTAACGGTGTGATTTTTGATTCCTTTTACAAGGCCATTCTGGACTCCGTTTTGGTTGCCGTTTGCGCCGGCGTGCCTTATTTATCGTTCAGGTCGATATTACATCATTACTTCAAAGAGAATAACAAGCGTTTTTTTGTACTTTTTTTTTGTACACATAGAGTTGTAACGGTGTGATTTTTGATTCCTTGTACAAGGCCATTCTGGCCTCCGTTTTGTTTGCCATTTGCGCCGGCGTGACTTATTATTGTTCTGGTCGATATCACATCAGTACTTCAAAGAGAATTACAAACATTTTTTTTCATACTTTTTTTTGTTCCCATAGTGTACTTAACGGTGTGATTTTTGATTCCTTGTACAAGGCCATTCCGGCCTCCGTTTTGCATGCCGTTTGTGCCGGCGTGCCTTATTTATCGTTCTGGTCGATACCACATCAGTACTTCAAAGAGAATTACAAACGTTTTTTTTCGTACTTTTTTTTGTACCCATAGAGTACTTAACGGTGTGATTTTTGATTCCTTGTGCAAGGCCATTCTGGCATTCGTTTTGCTTGCCGTTTCCGTCGGCGTGCCTTATTTATCGTTCTGGTCGATATCACATCAGTACTTCAAAGAGAATTACTAACGTATTTTTTTTTGTACCCATAGAGTACTTAACGGTGTGATTTTTGATTCCTTGTACAAGGCCATTCTGGCCTCTTTTTTGCTTGCCGTTTGCGCCTGCGTGCCTTATTTATCGTTCTGGTCGATATCACATCAGTACTTCAAAGAGAATTACAAACGTTTTTTTTCGTACTTTTTATTGTTCCCATAGAGTACTTAACGGTGTGATTTTTGATTCCTTGTATAAGGCCATTATGGCCTCCGTTTTGCTTGCCGTTTGCGTCGGCGTGCCTTATTAATCTTTCTGGTTGATATCACATCAGTACTTCAAAGAGAATTATAAACGTTTTTTTTCATACTTTTTTTTGTACCCATAGAGTACTTAACGGTGTGATTTTTGATTCCTTGTACAAGGCCATTCTAGCTTCCGTTTTGCTTGCCGTTTGCGCCGGCGTGCCTTATTTATCGTCCTGGTCGATATCACATCAGTACTTCAAAGAGAATTACAATTGTTTTTTCATACTTTATTTGTACCCATAGAGTGTAGTTAACGGTGTGATTTTTGATTCCTTGTACAAGGCCATTCTGGCCTCCGTTTTGCTTGCCGTTTGCGCCGGCGTGCCTTATTTATCGTTCTGGTTGATAACACATCAGAACTTCAAAGTGAATTACAAACGTTTTTTTCGTACTTTTTTTGTACCCAGAGAGTACTTAACGGTGTGATTTTTGATTCCTTATACAAGGCCATTCTGGCCTCCGTTTTGCTTACCGTTTGCGCCGGCGTGCCTTATTTATCGTTCTGGTCGATATCACTTCGGTAATTCAAGGAGAATTTAAAATGTTTTTTTCGTACTTTTTTTTGTACCCATAGAGTACTTAACGGTGTGATTTTTGATTCCTTGGACTAGGACATTCTGGCCTCCATTTTGCTTGCCGTTTGCACCGGCGTGCCTTATTTATCGTTCTGGTCGATATCACATCAATACTTCTAAGAGAATTACAAACGTTTTTTTCATACTTTTTTTTGTTCCCATAGAGTACATAATAGGGTGATTTTTTATTCTAGTACAAGGCCATTCTGGCATCCGTTTTGCTTGCCGTTTGCGTCGGCGTGCCTTATTTATCGTTCTGGTCGATATCACATCATTACTTCAAAGAGAATTTATTAACGTTTTTTTCTGTACTTTTTTTTGTACCCATAGATTACTTAACGGTGTGATTTTTGATTCCTTGTACAAGGCCATTCTGGCCTCCATTTTGCTTGCCGTTTGCGCCGGCGTGCCATATTTATCGTTCTGGTCGATATCACATCAGTACTTCAAAGAGAATTCCAAACGTTTTTTTTCATACTTTTTTTTGTTCCCATAGAGTACTTAACGGTGTGATTTTTGATTCCTTGTAGAAGGCCATTCTGGGCTCCGTTTTGCTTGTCGTTTGCGCCGGCGTGCCTTATTTATCGTTCTGGTCGATATCACATCACTATTTCAAAGAGAATTATAATCGTTTTTTTTCAAACTTTTTTCTGTTCCCATAGAGTACTTAACGGTGTGATTTTTGATTCCTTGTACAAGGCCATTCTGGCCTCCGTTTTGCTTGCCGTTTGCGCCGGCGTGCCTTATTTATCGTTCTGGTCGATATCACATCAGTACTTCAAGAAGAATTAAAAAATGTTTTTTTCATACTTTTTTTGTACCCATAGAGTACTTAACGGTGTGATTTATGATTCCTTGTACAAGGCCATTCTGTCCTCCGTTTTGCTTTCCGTTTGCGCAGGCGTGCCTTATTTATCGTTCTGGTCGATATCACATCTGTACTTCAAAGAGAATTACAAACGTTTTTTTCATACTTTTTTTTGTTCCCATAGAGTACTTAACAGGGTGATTTTTGATTCCATGTACAAGGCCATTCTGGCTCCCTTTTGCTTGCCTTTTGCGTCTGCGTGCCTTATTTATCGTTCTGGTCGATATCACCTCAGTACTTCACAGAGAAATTACAAACGAAATTTTTTTTCGTATTTTTTTTGTACCCATAGATTACTTAACGGTGTGATTTTTAATTCCTTGTACAAGGCCTTTCTGGCCTCCGTTTTGCTTGCCGTTTGCACCGGCGTGCCTTATTTATCGTTCTGGTCGATATCACATCAGAACTTCAAAGAGAATTAGAAATGTTTTTTTTGGTACTTTTTTTACCTATAGAGTACTTAACGTTGTGATTTTTGATTCCTTGTACAAGGCCATTCTGGCCTCCGTTTTGCTTGCTGTTTGCGCCGGCGTGCCTTATTTATCGTCCTGGTCGATATCACATCCTTCAAAGAGAATTACGATCGTTTTTTTCGTACTTCTTTTGTACCCATAGAGTGTACTTAACGGTGTGATTTTTGATTCCTTGTACAAGGCCATTCTGGCCTCCGTTTTGGTTGCCGTTTCCACCGGCGTGCCTTATTTATCGTTCTGGTCGATATCACATCAGAACTTCAAAGTGAATTAAAAACGTTTTTTTCATACTTTTTTTGTACCCAGAGAGTACTTAACGGTGTGATTTTTGATTCCTGGTACAAGGCCATTCTGGCCTCCGTTTTGCTTGACGTTTGCGCCGGCGTGCCTTATTTATCGTTCTGGTCGATATCACATAAGTATTTCAAGGAGAATTTCAAATGTTTTTTTCATACTTTTTTTTGCACCCATAGAGTACTTAACGGTGTGATTTTTGATTTCTTGTACTAGGCCATTCTGGCCTCCATTTTGCATGCCGTTTGCGCCGGCGTGCCTTATTTATCGTTCTGGTCGATATCACATCAGTACTTCTAAGAGAATTACAAATGTTTTTTTCATACTTTTTTTTGTCCTATAAAGTACTTAACAGGGTGATTTTTGATTCCTTGTACAAGGCCATTCTGGCATCCGTTTTGCTTGCCGTTTGTGTCGGCGTGCCTTATTTATCGTTCTGGTCGATATCACATCAGTACTTTATAGAGAATTTACTAACTTTTTTTTCGTACCTTTTTTTGTACCCATAGATTACTTAACGGTGTGATTTTTGATTCCTTGTACAAGGCCATTCTGGCCTCCGTTTTGCTTGCCGTTTGCACCGGCGTGCCTTATTTTTCGTTCTGGTCGATATCACATCAGTACATCAAAGAGATTTACAAACATTTTTTTCGTACTTTTTTTTGTTCCTATAGAGTACATAACGGTGTGATTTTGATTCCTTGTAGAAGGCCATTCTGGCCTCCGTTTTGCTTGTCGTTTGCGCCGGCATGCCTTATTTATCGTTCTGGTCGATATCACATCAATATTTCAAAGAGAATTATAAACATTTTTTTTCAAACTTTTTTTTTGTTTCCATAGAGTACTTAACAATGTGATTTTTGATTCCTTGTACAAGGCCATTCTGGCCTCCGTTTTGCTTCCCGTTTGCGCCGCCGTGCCATATTTATCATTCTGGTCGATATCACATCAGTACTTCAAAGAGAATTACAAACATTTTTTTTTGTATTTTTTTTGTACCCATAGAGTACTTAACGGTGAGATTTTTGATTCCCTGTACAATGCCATTCTGGCCTCCGTTTTGCTTTCCGTTTGCACCGGCGTGCCTTATTTATCGTTCTGGTCCATATCACATCAGTACTTCAAAGATAATTACAAACTTTTTTTTTCGTACTTTTTATTTGTTCCCAAAGAGTACTTAACGGTGTGATTTTGATTCCTTTTACAAGGCCATTCTGGCCTCCGTTTTGCTTGCCGTTTGCACCGGCGTGCCTTATTTATCGTTCTGGTCGATATCACATCAGTACTTAAATGAGAATTACAAACATTTTTTTTCGTACTTTTTTTTCTACCCATAGAGTACTTAACGGTGTGATTTTTGATTCCATATATAAGGCCATTCTGGCCTCCGTTTTACTTGCCGTTTGCGCCGGCGTGCCTTATTTATCGTTCTGGTCGATATCACATCAGTACTACAAAGAGAATTACAAACCTTTTTTTTCATACTTTTTTTTGTTCGTATAAAGTACTTAACGGTGTGTTTTTTTGATTCCTTGTACAAGGCCATTCTGGCCTCCGTTTTGCTTGCCGTTTGCGCCGGCGTGCCTTATTTATCGTTCTAGTCGATATCACATCAGTTCTTCAAAGAGAATGACAAACCTTTTTTCGTACTATTTATTGTACCCATAGAGTACTTAACGGTGTGATTTTTTATTCCTTGTACAAGGCCATTCGGGCCTCCGTTTTGCTTTCCGTTGGCGCTGGTGTGCCTTATTTATCGTTTTGGTCGATATCACATCAGTACTTCAAAGATAATTACAAATGTTTTTTTTCTTACTTTTTTTTTGTACCCATAGAGTACTTAACGGTGTGATTTTTCATTCCTTGTACAAGGCCATTCTGGCCTCCGTTTTGCTTGCCGTTTGCGCCGGCGTGCCATATTTATCGTTCTGGTCGATATCACATCAGTACTTCAAAGAGAATTCCAAACGTTTTTTTTTCGTACTTTTTTTTGTTCCCATAGAGTACTTAACGGTGTGATTTTTGATTCCTTGTAGAAGGCCATTCTGGGCACCGTTTTGCTTGTCGTTTGCGCCGGTGTGCCTTATTTATCGTTCTGGTCGATATCACATCACTATTTCAAAGAGAATTATAAACGTTTTTTTTCGAACTTTTTTCTGTTCCCATAGAGTACTTAACGGTGTGATTTTTGATTCCTTGTACAAGGCCATTCTGGCCTCCGTTTTGCTTGCTGTTTGCGCCGGCGTGCCTTATTTATCGTTCTGGTCGATATCACATCAGTACTTCAAGGAGAATTAAAAAATGTTTTTTTCATACTTTTTTTGTACCCATAGAGTACTTAACGGTGTGATTTTTGATTCCTTGTACAAGGCCATTCTGGCCTCCGTTTTGCTTTCCGTTTGCGCAGGCGTGCCTTATTTATCGTTCTGGTCGATATCACATCAGTACTTCAAAGAGAATTACAAACGTTTTTTTCATACTTTTTTTTGTTCCCATAGAGTACTTAACAGGGTGATTTTTGATTCCATGTACAAGGCCATTCTGGCCTCCCTTTTGCTTGCCTTTTGCGTCTGCGTGCCTTATTTATCGTTCTGGTCGATATCACCTCAGTACTTCACAGAGAAATTACAAACGAATTTTTTTTCGTATTTTTTTTGTACCCATAGATTACTTAACGGTGTGATTTTTAATTCCTTGTACAAGGCCTTTCTGGCCTCCGTTTTGCTTGCCGTTTGCACCGGCGTGCCTTATTTATCGTTCTGGTCGATATCACATCAGAACTTCAAAGAGAATTAGAAATGTTTTTTTTTGGTACTTTTTTTACCTATAGAGTACTTAACGTTGTGATTTTTGATTCCTTGTACAAGGCCATTCTGGCCTCCGTTTTGCTTGCCGTTTGCGCCGGCGTGCCTTATTTATCGTCCTGGTCGATATCACATCCTTCAAAGAGAATTACGATCGTTTTTTTCGCACTTCTTTTGTACCCATAGAGTGTACTTAACGGTGTGATTTTTGATTCCTTGTACAAGGCCATTCTGGCCTCCGTTTTGGTTGCCGTTTCCACCGGCGTGCCTTATTTATCGTTCTGGTCGATATCACATCAGAACTTCAAAGTGAATTAAAAATGTTTTTTTCGTACTTTTTTTGTACCCAGAGAGTACTTAACGGTGTGATTTTTGATTCCTGGTACAAGGCCATTCTGGCCTCCGTTTTGCTTGACGTTTGCGCCGGCGTGCCTTATTTATCGTTCTGGTCGATATCACATAAGTATTTCAAGGAGAATTTCAAATGTTTTTTTCATACTTTTTTTTTGCACCCATAGAGTACTTAATGGTGTGATTTTTGATTCCTTGTACTAGGCCATTCTGGCCTCCATTTTGCATGCCGTTTGCGCCGGCGTGCCTTATTTATCGTTCTGGTCGATATCACATCAGTACTTCTAAGAGAATTACAAATGTTTTTTTCATACTTTTTTTTGTCCTATAAAGTACTTAACAGGGTGATTTTTGATTCCTTGTACAAGGCCATTCTGGCATCCGTTTTGCTTGCCGTTTGTGTCGGCGTGCCTTATTTATCGTTCTGGTCGATATCACATCAGTACTTTATAGAGAATTTACTAACATTTTTTTCGTACCTTTTTTTGTACCCATAGATTACTTAACGGTGTGATTTTTTATTCCTTGTACAAGGCCATTCTGGCCTCCGTTTTGCTTGCCGTTTGCGCCGGTGTGCCTTATTTTTCGTTCTGGTCGATATCACATCAGTACATCAAAGAGATTTACAAACGTTTTTTTCGTACTTTTTTTTGTGCCTATAGAGTACATAACGGTGTGATTTTGATTCCTTGTAGAAGGCCATTCTGGCCTCCGTTTTGCCTGTCGTTTGCGCCGGCATGCCTTATTTATCGTTCTGGTCGATATCACATCAATATTTCAAAGAGAATTATAAACATTTTTTTTCAAACTTTTTTTTTGTTTCCATAGAGTACTTAACGGTGTGATTTTTGATTCCTTGTACAAGGCCATTCTGGCCTCCGTTTTGCTTGCCGTTTGCGCCGGCGTGCCATATTTATCATTCTGGTCGATATCACATCAGTACTTCAAAGAGAATTACAAACATTTTTTTTTTGTATTTTTTTTGTACCCATAGAGTACTTAACGGTGAGATTTTTGATTCCCTGTACAATGCCATTCTGGCCTCCGTTTTGCTTTACGTTTGCACCGGCGTGCCTTATTTATCGTTCTGGTCCATATCACATCAGTACTTCAAAGATAATTACAAACTTTTTTTTCGTACTTTTTATTTGTTCCCAAAGAGTACTTAACGGTGTGATTTTTGATTCCATTTACAAGGCCATTCTGGCCTCCGTTTTGCTTGCCGTTTGCGCCGGCGTGCCTTATTTATCGTTCTGGTTGATATCATATCAGTACTTCACAGAGAATTACAAATGTTTTTTTTCGTACTTTCTTTTGTACCCATAGAGTACTTAACGGTGTGATTTTTGATTCCTTGTACAAGGCATTCGGGCCTCCGTTTTGCTTGCCGTTTGCGCCGGCGTGCCTTATTTATCGTTCTTGTCGGTATCACATCAGTACTTCTAAGAGAATTACAAACATTTCTATCCTACATTTTTTTGTACTTACAGAGTACTTAACGGTGTGATTTTTGATTCCTTGAACAAGGCCATTCTTGCCTCCGTTTTACTTGCCGTTTGCGCCGGCTTGCCTTATTTATCATTCTGGTCGATATCACATCAGTCTTTCAAAGAGAATTACAAATGTTTTTTATCGTACTTTCTTTGTACCCACCGAGTACTTAACGGTGTGGTTTTTGATTCCTTGTAGAAGGCCATTCTGGCCTCCGCTTTGCTTGCCGTTTGCGCCGGCGTGCCATATTTATCGTCCTGGTCGATATCACATCAGTACTTCAAAGGGAATTACAAACGTTTTTTCGTACTTTTTTTTGTACCCATAGAGTACTTAACAGTGTGATTTTAGATTCCTTGTACAAGGCCATTCTGGCCTCCGTTTTGCTTGCCGTTTATGCCGGTGTGCCTTATTTATCGTTCTGGTCAATATCACATCAGTACTTCAAGGAGAATTTCAAATGTTTTTTTCGTACTTTTTTTTGTACCCATAGAGTACTTAACGGCGTGATTTTTTATTCCTTGTACAACGCCATTCTGGCCTCAGTTTTGTTTGCCGTTTGCGCCGGCGTGCCTTATTCAATGTTCTGGTCGATATCACATCGTTATGTCGAAGAAAATCACAACCCTATTTTTCGTAATTTTTTTTATACCCATAGAGTACTTAACGGTGTGATTTTTGATTCCTTGTACATGGCCATTCGGGCCTCCGTTTTGCTTGCCGTTTACACCGGGGTGCCGAATTTATCGTTCTGGTCGATATCATATCAGTACTTCTAAGAGAATTACAAACATTCTTTTTCCTACATTTTTTGTACTCATTGAGTACTTAACAGTGTGATTTTTTGTTCCTTGTACAAGGCCATTCTGGCCTCCATTTTGCTTGCCGTTTGCGCCGGAGTGCCTTATTAATCGTTCTGGTCGATATCACATCAGTCTTTCAACGAGAATTACAAACGGTTTTTATCATACTTTTTTTTGTACCCACAGAGTACCTAACGGTGTGATTTTTGATTCCTTGTTCAAAGCCATTATGGCGTCCATTTTGCTTCCCGTTTGTGCCGGCGTGCCTTATTTATCGTTCTGGTCGATATCACATTAGTACTTAAAAGAGAATTACAAACGTTTATTTTCATACTTTTTTGTAGCCACTGAGTACTTAACGGTGTGGTTTTTTATTCCTTGTACATGGCCATTCTGGCCTCCGTTTTGCTTGTCGTTTGCGCCGGCGTGCCTTATTTATCGTCTGGTCGATATCACATCAGTACTTCAAAGAGAATTACAATCGTTTTTCGTACTTTTTTTGTACCGATAGAGTGTACTTAACGGTGTGATTTTTGATTCCTTGTACAAGGCCATTCTAGCCTCCGTTTTGCTTGCCGTTTGCGCCGGCGTGCCTTATTTATCGTTCTTGTCGATATCACATCAGTACTTCAAAAACAATTACAAACGTAATTTTCTTTGAAGTACTGATGTGATAGCGACCAGAACGATAAATAAGGCACACCGGCGCAAACGGCATGCGAAGGCACGCAGACGCAAATGGCAAGCAAAATGGAGACCAGAATGGCTTTGTATAAGGAATCAAAAATCACACCGTTAAGTACTCTATGGGTCCAAAAAATAAGTACGAAAAAAATGGTGTAATTATCTTTGAAGTATTTATGTTATATCGACCAGAATGATAAATAAGGCACGCCAGCGCAAACGGCAAGCAAAACGGAGACCAGAATGGCCTTGTACACGGTATCAAAAATCAAACCATTAAGTACTCTGTGGGTACAAAAACAGTACAAAAAAAAGGTGTGTAATTATCTTCGAAGTAACGATGTGATATCGACGACTACGATAAATAAGGCACGGCAGCTAAAACGGCAAGCAAAATGGAGACCAGAATGGCCTTGTACAAGGCATAAAAAATCACAACATTAAGTACTCTGTGGGTACAAAAAAAAGTACGAAAATAAAGGTTTGTAATTATCTTTGAAGTAACGATGTGATATCGACCACAACGATATATAAGGCACGGCGGTGCAAACTACATGCGAAACGGACACTAGAATGACTTTGTACAAGGAATCAAAAATTACACCGTTAAGTACTCCATGGGTACAAAAAATTTATGGAAAAAAATGTTTGTGATTTTCATTGAAGTACTGATGTGATATCGACCAGAACGATAAATAAGGCACGCCGGCACAAACGGAAAGCAAAACGGAGACCAGAATGGCCTTGTACAAGGAATCAAAAATCACACCGATAAGTAATCGGTGGGTACAAAAAAAGTACGGAAAAAACGTTTGTAATTCTCTTTGAAGTAACTATGTGATATCGACCAGAAAGTTAAATAACACAAATCGGCGTAAACGGCATGTGAAACGGACACCCGAATGGCCTTGTACAAGGAATCAAAATCACACTGTTAAGTAATCGGTGGGTACAAAAAAAGTATGAAAAAAGGTTTGTAATTATATTTGAAGTAACGTTGTGATATCAAAACCACAACGATAAATAAGGCACGGCGGTGCAAACGGCAGACAAAACGGACTCCCGAATGGCCTTGTACAAGGAATCAAAAATCACACAGTTAAGTAATATATGGGTGTGAAAAAAGCATGAAAAATATGCTTGTTATTTTATTCGACGTAACGATGTGATATCGACCAGAACGTTAAATAAGGCCCGGCAACGTAAACAGCATGCCAAAACGGACACCCGAATGGCTTTGTACAAGGAATCAAAATCACACTGTTAAGTAATCATTGGGTATAAAAAAAAGTACAAAAAAAAGGTTTTGTAATTATCTTTGAAGTAACGATGTGATATCGACCACAACGATAAATAAGGCATGGCGGTGCAAACAGCATGCAAAACGGACACTAGAATGGCATTGTACAAGGAATCAAAAATCACACAGTTAAGTAATCATTGGGTATTTAAAAAGTACGAAAAAAGGTTTGAAATTATCTTTGAAGTAACGATGTGATATCGACTACAATGATAAATAAGACACGTCGGTGCAAACGGCATGCGAAACGGAGACCCGAATGGTCTGGTACAAGGAATCAAAAATCACACCGTTAAGTAATCCGTGGGTACAAAAAAAGTACGAAAAAAGGTTTGTAATTATCTTTGAAGTAACGATGTGATATTGACCACAATGATAAATAAGAAAAAAATCTTTGTAATTATCTTTGAAGTAACGATGTGATATCGACCACAACGATAAATAAGACACGTCGGTGCAAACGACATGCGAAACGGACACCCGAATGGCCTTGTACATGTAATCAAAAATCACACCGTTAAGAAATCGGTGGGTATAAAAAATGTATGAAAAAAGGGTTTGTAATTATCTTTGAAGTAACGATGTGATATCGACCACAACGATAAATAAGGCACGGCGGTGAAAACTGCAGGCGAAACGGACACCCGAATGGCCTTGTACAAGGAATCAAAAATCACACCGTTAAGAAAACGGTGGGTACAAAAAAAGTACGAAAAAAAAGTTTGTAATATTCTTGGAAGTAACTATGTGATATCGACTAGAAAGTTAAATAAGACAAATCGACGTACACGGCATGCGAAACGGACACTAGAATGGCCTTGCACAAGGAATTACAAATCACACCGTTAAGTAATCATTGGGTATAAAAAATGTACCCGAAAAAGGTTTGTAATTATCTTTGAAGTAACGATGTGATATCGACCACAATGATAAATAAGGCACGCCGGCGCAAACGGCAGGCGAAACGGACACCCGAATGGCCTTGTACAAGGAATCAAAAATCACACCGTTAAGTACTCTATGGGTACAAAAAAAAAGTACGAAAAAAAAAACGTTTGTAATTTTATTTGAAGTACTGGTGTGATATCGACCAAAACGATAAATAATGCATGGCAGTGCAAACGGCAGGCAAAACAGACACTAGAATGGCCTTGTACAAGGAATCAAAAATCACACCGTTAAGTAATCATTGGGTATAAAAAATGTATGGAAAAAAAGGTTTGTAATTATATTTGAAGTAACGATGTGATATCAACCACAACGATAAATAAGGCACGGCAGTGCAAACGGTAGGCGAAACGGACACCTGAATGGCCTTGTGCAAGAAATCAAAAATCACACCATTAAGTAATCGGTGGGTACAAAAAAAGTACGAAAAAAAGTTTTTAATTTTCTTTGAAGTAACTATGTGATGTGGACCAGAAATTTAAATAAGACAAATCGGCGTAAACGGCATGCAAAACGGAAACTAGAATGGCCTTCTACAAGGAATTAAAAATCACACCGTTAAGTAATCATTGGGTATAAAAAAGTACGAAAAAAAGGTTTGTGATATCGACGGCTACGATAAATAAGGCACAGCGGCGCAAACGGCATGCGAAACGGAGACCTAAATGGCCTTGTACAAGGTATCAAAAATCACACCGTTATTAAATAAGACACGGAGGCGCAAACAGCATGCAAATCGCAAACCGAATGGCAATGTACAAGAAATCAAAAATCAAACCGTTAAGTACTCTGGGTACAAAAAAATTATGAAAAAAAAGGTTTGTAATTATATTTGAATTACTGATGTGATATCGACCAGAACGATAAATAAGGCACGGCGGTGCAAAAAAAGCAGGCAAAACGGACACTAGAATGGCCTTGTACAAGGAATCAAAAATCACACCGTTAAGTACTCTATGGGTACGAAAAAAAGTATGAAAAAAATGTTTGTAATTTTCTTTTAAGTACTGATGTGATGTCGACCAGAATGATAAATAAGGCACGCCGGCTCAAACGGCAAGCAAAACGGAGAACAGAGTGCCCTTGTACAAGGAATAAAAAATCACACCGTTAAGTAATCGGTGGGTATAAAAGAAGTATGAAAAAAAGGTTTGTATTTATCTTTGAAGTAACTATGTGATATCGACCACAACGATAAATAAGGCACGGCGGTGCAAACGGATACCCGAATGGCCCTGTACAAGGAATCAAAAATCACACCGTTAAGTAATCGGTGGGTATAAAAAAAGTACGAAAAAAAAGGTTTGTAATTATCTTTGATGTAACAATGTGATATCGACCACAACTATAAATAAAGCACGGCGATGCAAACGGCAGGCGAAACGGTCACCCGAATGGCCTTGTACAAGGAATCAAAAATCACACCGTTAAGTACTCTATGGGTAGAAAAAAAAAGTACGAAAAAAAAACGTTTGTAATTTTATTTGAAGTACTGATGTGATATTGACCAGAACAATAAATAAGGCACGGCGGTGCAAACGGCAGGCGAAATGGACACTAGAATGGCCTTGTACAAGGAATCAAATATCACACTGTTAAGTACTCTATCGGAACCAAAAAAAAGTATGAAAAAAATGTTTGTAATTTTTTTTGAAGTACTGATGTGATTTCGACCAGAACGATAGATAAGGCACGGCGGTGCAAACGGCACGCAAAACGGAGACCAGAATGGACTTGTACAAGCAATCAAAAATCACACCGTTATGTACTCTATGGGTATGAAAAAAGTACGAAAAAATGGTTTGTAATTTTCTGTGAAGTAACGATGTGATATCGACTAGAAAGTTAAATAAGACATGTCAGCAAAAACGGCAAGCGAAACGGACTCCCGAATGGCCTTGTACAAGGAATCAAAAATCAGACCGTTAAGTAATATATAGGTATAAATAAAGTATGAAAAATAAGGTGGTGATTTTCGTCGACATAACGATGTTATGTAGACCAGAACATTGAATAAGGCACGCCGGCTTAAACGGCAAGCAAAACGGAGGCCAGAATGGCCTTGTACAATGAATCAAAAATCACACCGTTAAGTAATCGGTGGGTACAAAAAAAAGTATGAAAATAAACGTTTGTAATTCTCTTTGAAGTAACTATATGATATCGACCACAACGATAAATAAGGCATGGAGGTGTAAAGGGCAGGAAAAACGAACACTAGAACAGCCTTGTACAAATAATCAAAAATCACACGTTAAGTACTCTATGGGTACAAAAAAAAAAGTAAAAATAAGGTTTGCAATTTTCTTCGAAGTAACGATGTTATATCGACCAGAAAGTTAAATTAGACACGTCGGTGCAAAGGGCATGTAAAACGAACACCCGAATGGTCTTGTACAAGGAATCAAAAATCACACCGTTAAGTAATCGGTGGGTACAAAAAATGTACGAAAAAAATGTTTGTAATTTCTTTGAAGTACTGATGTGATATCGACCAGAACGATAAATAAGGCACGACGGCGTAAACAGCAGGTAAAATGGACAATAGAATGACCTTGTACAAGGAATCAAAAATCACACCGTTAAGTACTCGGTGCGTACAAAAAAACAGTACGAAAAAAAGGATTGTAATTTTCTTTGATGTACTGATGTGATATCGACCAGAACGAAAAATAAGGCACGCCGGCGCAAACGGCAGGCAAAACGGAGACCCGAATGGCTTTGTACAAGGAATCAAAAACCACACCGTTAAGTACTCTATAGGTACAAAAAGTTACGAAAAAAAGTGTGTAATTTTCTTTGAAGTACTAAAGTGATATCGACCAGAATGATGAATAACGCACGCCGGCGCAAACGGCAGAACGGAGACCCGAATGTCCTTGTACAAGGAATCAAAAACCTCACTTTAAGTACACTATAGGTACAAAAAAAAGTATGAAAAAAAAGTTTGTAATGTTCTTTGAAGTACTGATGTGATATCGACCAGAACAATAAATAAGGCACACCGGCGCAAACGGCAATCATAACGGATACCCGAATGGCCTTGTACAGGGAATCAAAAATCACACCATTAAGTACTCTATAGGTACAAAAAAAAGTATGAAAAAAAGGTTTGTAATTCTATTTGATTTAACGATGTGATATCGACCACAACGATAAATAAGGCACGGCGGTGCAAACGGCATGCAAAACTAACACCCGAATGGCCTGGTACAAGGAATCAAAAATCACACCGTTAAGTAATCGGTGGTGGGTAAAAAAAGTACGAAAAAAATGTGTATAATTTTCTTTGAAGTACTGATGTGATATCGACCAGAACGATAAATAAGGCCGGCGGCGTAAACAGCAGGCAAAACGGACACTAGAATGACCTTGTACAATGAATCAAAGATCACACCATTAAGTAATGGATGAGTATAAAGAAAAGTACGAAAAAAAAGTTTGTAATTTTCTATGAAGTAACGATGTTATATCGACCAGAAAGTTAAATTAGACACGTCGGTGCAAATGGCAAGCAAAACGAACACCCGAATGACCTTGTACAAGGAATCAAAAATCACACCGTTAAGTACTCTGTGCGTACAAAAAAAAGTATGAAAAAAACGGTGTAATTATCTTTGAAGTACTGATGTGATATCGACCAGTACGATAAATAAGGCACGCCGGCACAAACGGCAAGCAAAACGGTCAATAGAATGACCTTGTACAAGGAATCGAAAATCACACCGTTAAGTAATCGGTGGGTACAAAAAAAAGTACGAAAAAAAAGTTTGAATTTTTCTTTGATGTACTGATGTGATATCGATCAGAACGAAAAATAAGGCACCCCGACGCAAACGGCGGGCAAAACGGAGACCCGAATAGCAGGAATCAAAAACCACCCCGTTAAGTACTCTATAGGTACAAAAAGTTACGAAAAAAAGTTTGTAATTTTCTTTGAAGTACAGATGTGATATCGACCAGAATGATAAATAAGCCACGCCGGCGCAAACGGTAGGCAAAACGGAGACCCGAATGGCCTTGTACAAGGAATAAAAAACCACACTGTTAAAGTACACTATAGGTACAAAAAAAGTACGAAAAAAAAGTTTGTAATTTTCTTTGAAGTACTGATGTGATATCGACCAGAACAATAAATAAGGCACGCTGGCACAAACGGCAAGCAAAACGGATACCCGAATGGCCTTATACAAGAATTCAAAAATCACACAATTAAGTACTCTATGGGTACAAAAAAAAGTACGAAAAAACGGTTTGTAATTCTATTTGAAGTAACGATGTGATATCGACCACAACGATAAATAAGGCACGGCGGTGCAAACGACATGCAAAACGAACACCCGAATGGCCTTGTACAAGGAATCAAAAATCACACCGTTAAGTAATCGGTGGTGGGTAAAAAAAAAGTACGAAAAAAATGTGTGTAATTTTCTTTGAAGTACTGATGTGATATCGACCAGAATGATAAATAAGGCTCGGCGGCGTAAACAGCAGGCAAAACGGACACTAGAATGACCCTGTACAAGGAATCAAAATTCACACCGTTAAGTAATCGGTGGGTACAAAAAAAAAGTACGAAAAAAAAGTTTGTAATTTTCTTTGAAGTAATGATGTTATATCGACTAGAAAGTTAAATTAGACACGTCGGTGCAAATGGCATGCAAAACGAACACCCGAATGGCCTTATACAAGTAATCAAAAATCACACCGTTAAGTAGTCGGTGGGTACAAAAAAAGTACGAAAAAAATGTTTGTAATTTTCTTTGAAGTACTGATGTGATATCGACCAGAACGATAAATAAGGCACGGCGGCGTAAACAGCTGAAGGATGCAGGTTCTTGGATCTAAACGAGTTAGATCTACGCGCAGCGGATGGATCACGACTTATACATCACAATACATAATTGAAGGACTTAAACAACTACAAGGGGGTTAAGATCATGTTACCAATAGTAGGAAGAGAAGCCAAGATCTTCCGATGTGTTCTCCAAATGGCGGTTGGTGGACACCCTTCTTGATACACGAACCTCCTTGATATGCAACACCAAGAAAAACTCCCAGTTTTTCTTCCTCTAAAACCCTAGACAAGAAAACTAATTTTTTTCTCTCTTTGAAAGTGTGTAGGTCGAAATTTCCATGTCCAGTACCCTTGGAATAACTCTCCTTTTATAGGAGAGTAAATCCTTGGTCTCCAAGTTTTAATTAATTATATAATTAATTAATTAAACAAAGTAAAAGAATATTTTCCTTAATGACTAATTGTGACATGTATTGACCAATAGGAAATCAAATAACAAGTCATCCAACCAATCATATAACAAGAATATCTTTTATTTTTCATAACGCAAGAAAATTAATTCTTGTGCTAAAAAGAGACATAAATGGCGCCACACTTAGGGTTTCCAAGCCCACATAAAATGTCTTTTATGTGTATTATATTATTTAGCCCAACTAAATAATATTCATGCATATCAATTAATTAGCCCAGCCAATTAATTATCACTAAGGCTCAAATAACAAGATTATTAGTCCGAATTACAGAAGCCACATCGGGGACCATGGACCTATAACCTGTAGCTCTAATAATTAATTATTCATCGAACATAATAAGTACATTAATTATTAATTCCGGGATTACGCCACCATAAACCCGAAACTGAACTCTACCGATTATAGATGTATACTTGTACTCAACCCATAGAGTGAATAAGCGTCCATTAATATAATCACTACATACGGATTAACCCTCCATAGACTGTACATTCTGAGTGGGAAGTCTCCGTGAACCCGACTCAGAATATCTTATCCTTATTTACCATTAACCCCCTGATGATCAATTAGTTCACATATCTGACTAGTGATCAATTAGTCTAATATGAACTCCCGGGATCGATCACTTTCTTAGGGCTAATAAATAAGGGGACTGTCTCTCTACTTCCCGTAAGAAGGAATGGATTCCATGTCTGTGAAAATCAGAACTACTCACTCATCTGGAGATAGTGTCAATGAGAAGTGGCTTGGAACACATATTTAAGTGAACCGTAACTAACACATCAAACACTACCCCGGGACAAGCAGCACCCTGTTTTCACCTCAGGATTAAGGTTGATCCATATATGATCATCTAATGATTTAATAAGATTCCTCGATTACGGAATTATATCGAGAAATACATATTAAATCGGTCCAGTCCTATATGAATGCCATCATATATAAATGCCCCACGTAGGTACCCTCTACCGACAGTCCGGATCAGACTATCACACCCTAAGGTGTTCTGGGCGCATTATTGGTGTTTTAATCAAGAGACCCTAAACTTTGATTAAGTTCGCCACGGACTAACAGTTTAAGTATACCACCACTAACTCAATCCTCACGTGTAATCCATACACTGAGTTAAGTGGTTACATACAGATATACTTAGGGTTTGCAGCAGTGTATTACTTTACAAGCACAAAGCAAGTAATAAGGTGAGATAAATTCTGTCATTCATTATTAAAACAATTACACAAATTGTCTTTCGGGCACTACACCTAACAATCTCCCACTTGCACGAAATGACAAGCAACGATTGTTTTTAGAGCACACCCTTTCTCATCTTATTCACAACACTCTCCCACTTGCTCTCAAAGCAGATGAGATATATCCCTCAATGCCGTACCCTCCAAGTATGCGACTTGGTACACTGATTAGCTAGGTTGTCGACTCGAGACTATCTTTAGGATTGAAACGTAGCCGGTCCTTCCAATCAGGCGGTACTCTCTCTCAACATGCTTTTGACTTCTTGTGACTGAGTAGATCTTTCTAAGCTATCTCTTCATTGTTTTCATGATGAAGTGATATCGGCTTATCAGACCTGGAATTTCTCCCAGACCAAAAAGGATATTCTAAGCACTATGAGTAAACGCTGAGCCCGAGATCAACTTAATGATCATCCTTAATCTGACTACAAGTCAGAATCAGTGTAGTCAACCATATTCAAGTTTGCAGCTGAATATACAAGCATATGATTCCTCGTTATCTAAAGATACTTGAGGACGTACTAAACCGCTACTTATTGCTCGAATCCAAGATTCGATTACTATTGACTTGTTATAACCTGACTTTCCGTTATCCAAGAGAGACTCTATCCCATTCTCTTTATCCGAAGATTTAGAGAATCATTCCTGAGAGGTAGGGTAGGACTACTCTCGATGAATGTTTCATACGTATATGCATGATCATCCTATTCAATAAGATAGGTGGGATAGCCAATGACTCATTCTCGTGAATTTGACCGAATCATATTCTTAGAATATAGTCCAATTCTCTCATCCAGAGAATCTTGGCCTGTTAGTTTCCGACTTCAGATAGCACACACATGTTGTTTCCAACCGTTTCAGTGTTATCATTCATGAACACTAATACTACTACTTTACCAATATTGATATACAGTCTATGAAAGACTTATCAATATTCTGGTCAAGTCCACATATTTTAAAACATGTGACTTTAAATGACCGTGAGGTTCTCTTAAATCCACAAAGGATATAAGCCCCGTCAGTCATCTTGCCGTTTGTTCTAACCAAGACCCTTCTGTTCCGAATGAATTCAGAATCCGTTTTTTTTTGGCAAGAAAGTCTCAGGGCATCACCCCTATTTTCCGCTTTCTAACGAAATCTTGCAAGACTGAGTGGTGAGAGAGTTCAAGGTCTGGTTAACTCTCTACTTGTCAGGGAATCACCCCTATACCACTCAGCTTTGCACTAAAAATTTAAACTTTCCTATTCATTCAACTCTTTTCCGTGTAGATCCAATTGCTCCCACTGGGCCTGAAACACTTAGGTGGTTCTACGAGAGGCTGAACAGAACAGGAGTACCAAAACTCCATTCACAGGGTTAAGGTATTCAAACCAACCTCTATGATCAGAATCCTATAAAGCCCACCAAGAGCCATAGGTTATCAATCACCCCAGCAGACTGTAAAGTCCATAAAACCACAATGGGTCAACGGTTAAACCATACTCTCACTGCGTTTTGGGTGGATTGACATTCTGATCTAGTAGTATTTATCAGTGCAATCACCAACAACCGATGTTGGACGTGGTCTGATTAAATCAGATAGTAACTACCTTTGGGTAACCGTAATCCAAGGTTTAAGGCTGCTACTTATAGATTCTATCAGAATTCTTGTGACATTTCAACCGTCACTTTCTGATTTCAAGAATCTTATAACCAACCTTCACTCGTCACATTAAGACATTTTACAAACATTCACAATCTGAACGTATGCGCAAAATCTCCAGTCCTACCTTCAAGCATTAAGTGCTAAATGCCTACATTTACGGAAGTGGTGTGAACCAAATTCACTCCTTATCCATAAATTCACTAGCATCTTCTAGGTAGACTTCTCGGTTTACATAATAATGTTTACCGTTATTTTGTAACCAATTATCTTAATCGAGTTTAGCAGTGTATTGTAGCACATCAATAACTATATAGGGCAAGTCTATGGTTTCTTCCTCAGTGAGAAACATTCCACTAGGAGGCAGGCCGAGCATCAGTCCCAAGACTATGCGATAGCCTATTTCTGAGCATGGAATACTCTATCCTCTGCTAAAATCAGAGACTCCTCGTATTCTTTCGATAAACTAAACCGTGTTTCGAGTAGTTATCAGACAAAATGTCACCACTCAAAATCTCCTACTAGCTTGTATCTCTCACTAGACCCCAAAGGTTATGATGAACAAGCTATGTTACCCCTTCAAATCAATTACCCTCTCCCGATTGAAAGGAAACTTAGTCATTGTTCCTTTGAGACAGTGTTCCTAGACTGGGAGATAGGAATCACCCTTAGCCAGTCGTCAGGTCTTATCTCTAGGATATATGCACTAATTAATAGATATTGAAAGGTCGTTTATCTTAATACGGAAGCCTTTTATCTTTAATAGTTTTAGATGTGGTACACATACCTATTCAGCTTTTCTTAGTGGTTCTGTCTTTATCAAACAAAAGTCCGAGTCTCAGATTCGTACTACAAATGTTATTTTCACTTTCTATGAGGCAACAATATATCGAGTTTGAAAGTGAATCTATTTGTTTCAACGAATCTGTAAACAGAAAAATAAATTTTTCTATGATATTCAATGATAGAATCCGAAATTCATTTCCTTATATCACTCCCACTATTCTAGCTAAAATTAATGCCCATTGTTACTCTATTAATCGTTAATGCAAAGCTCTCTTGTTCTTCCAAAGAACTTAGCTCCCGAGTCGAGTTACTCGGTTAAGAAAGTTGCTAAGGATTCATTGGTTAGTGATCCGACATCACTTTCCTTATCATATACTTAATCTACTTAATGTTTCGGTTTAGCCTCAAAACTTTACTTAAGATGATTAACACTTATAGACATTCTTTCCCATTCTTAACTTTCCTTTAAAGGAAATAGTCTTGAACTAGCAGTTCGTTTGAGTAGACACTACTCGTGAACTGTGGGATGTCTAATGAAAGCGTTACCCAGTGGGAATAATTTTCTAATAAATTAGAAAAACATAAGTTAAAAGCTCCCACTTGTTTATCGGTTCTGAACACCGTCTAACTAGCGACACTTTCTTTGATGATTCTCCAATTTTTTTCTATTAGAAAATTTTTCGTGTAGACACTACACAATTAAAATTCACTAGAAGAATTTTATCGTCACAATCATCTTTCAAACTAACTATGGTTGTCTCTCGTTCAACACGAGTGACATCAGTGACATACTTATTTACGTCACTTAAGTCTTGAAGGCTCAAGAGAAATATCTCTTCCGAAAAAATTAATCGCATGTAAGATCAATAAGTACAACGTTCTAGTTACTTACCACTTTTTAACGAAGTCATTACTAGTCAATTTTACACTAGCACTCTAGCACCCTAGAGAGATATGTATAACAGTTGTAAATAAAATTGACCAAAAAATAAATCCAAATCATACACTACTAATGAATTTTAGGAACATAAAATAAGTATTTATAGTCTATCCTACCGTTCTAAGGATTTAATCTAATGCCTCAGTGCCGCCTTAGGGTAGGTCAAAGAGGTTTCGATTAATATTGAAGATCAGATTGAGAATCGAACATCTCATTTATGATCGTCAATCACCTTTCCTTTTTCAGCCAAGGTACTACCAAAAATACCCTTTATGAGTGTGACCTACTGTCTCAGATTTTTAGGTAGACCCCGATTGTGCCGCCTTAGGGTCGGTCAGTGACCCGACGAGTACCCAAAATCCTATCCTTTCAGAGACCAAGCCTTGAATTTTGATAGCGGTGAAGGCCTTCCTTAGGGAGGCCGGTCCCAGGCCGGCACGAGGCGTCACCATTCTCTCACGTTGCTTGTTTCAACAGTAGAGGCCGTGGGGTCGGCTGTCACCTCTCCCGCTCCCACTCAATATTTAGAAAAAGTGGTGGGTTTACTGATCACGTTTTTGGACTTGATGTTACATTAAGGAACAATAAATCATAGGACCGAATGGTGTCGGTTATGTGGGATAGCCCACCCGACCTATTCGTTGGAACATATGTGGCCGTCGGACGGGTCAAGACGAGGGGAGCTCCGTTGAGCCGTAGTGGCTCGTCAGATAGCTCAGCCTTGCCGGACCCCCGTGCAAATGCCACATGTGGAGGGTGAAGTCGATCGAGCCGTAGCTACTGTTGACCACCCAACCGTGGTAAACCACTTTCGAACCATGTATGCCCACGATAATCCAATCCTTAAACATCAAACTTTCACGTAGACACTACGGAACAAAAACGTAATCTCGTCTAGGTAATGCGGAATTCACCGAGAATCCAACACCTTAACCACGAGGTTTCGGGATTTTACTCCTTATGCTTTCGCAGAGTGGGATGCACCGAGAATCCATCACCCAACCTTGACGATTGAAAAAACCCGTGTTCCTCGGTTTTTACCCTAATTAGTTTCTAATTAATGTCAAACAATTAATTAAAACTAATTGCGTGTTTTATACATGCCTAACTAATTCCTCGAATTAATTTCTACATGTATGCATATGGAGTGGAATTCATGATATGATGCATGTCATGGCAATTTTCCGGTTCTACACATACAATCTAAACATGTGTACTAGTGTGGAAAATAAACACCGAGATGGACCGTTGGCACCCCCGTATCTAACCTATCAGAAATAAATAACCAAAACCCTAACTAGGGTTTACTACTTTCTAACATAATCTGTAGCTGTTCAAATTCTTCAATGATCGAGAAACCAAACGAACTCGGATCGTGACGAAAATTTGCAGATATGTTCTTCACTGCTCGGGATTCAATATGGACGGTTGCATCGGAGCTTTGACTTGTCAATTTTCTCCAGTGAGCCGCCCAACTTGCTGCTGGATCTGACTTTTACAGCAGCGCCTCAAAGACTTTCTGAGGCCGATCGGGAATTTTGATTAATCCCGATCGACCTGAAATTTTTATGCCACGTCAAAAACTCCATATATATCGATCTGACTGGTTGGATTTGAGTTTCAACGGTCCAAACTCTCCCAGAAATTCGAGGAAGTCACAGGTAGGGTTTCTGTGAATCCTGCGTTTTTCTGTTATAGCAGCTTCCTTGAAGCAACGAACGGATATCAAACAGGACTCCGATCGATGCCAAATTTTGTGAAATTGTTCATCATCTTCCAATCTTGATTCTGACCGGAGGGATCGTCGTTTCAACGGCTCGATCAACGGGAAAAATGAAATAACTAAACAGCTATTAAACAGATCTATTTTCTGGAAATTAAAATTGCAATAAAAATAAATTACATAATTTCCTATACTCATATAAACAAATTTTCATCGTTTATATGAGTTTACAATAGATCTAACGGGTAAACAGTGCCAACCCCCAATCCATCTCTTCAACCACAACAACTAATGATTATCAATGCATAAAACAACAAATAAGATTTATCTACATGAAATTCCACTCCTTTAAATCATTTAATTATGATTATGACTATATAAATCGTGGAACCTGGCTCCGATACCACATGAAGGATGCAGGTTCTTAAATCTAAACGAGTTAGATCTACGCATAGCGGATGGATCACGACTTATACATCACAATACATAATTAAAGGACTTAAACTACTACAAGGGGGTTAAGAACATGTTACCAATAGTAGGAAGAGAAGCCAAGATCTTCCGATGTGTTCTCCAAACGGCGGTTGGTGGACACCCTTCTTGATACACGAACCTCCTTGATATGCAACACCAAGAAAAACTCCAAGTTTTTCTTCCTCTAAAACCCTAGACAAGAAAACTAATTTTTTTTTCCCTCATTGCAAGTGTGTAGGTCAAAATTTCCATGTCCAGTACCCTTGGAATAACTCTCCTTTTATAGGAGAGTAAATCCTTGGTCTCCAAGTTTTAATTAATTAAATAAATAATTAATTAAACAAAATAAAAGAATATTTTCCTTAATGACTAATTGTGACATGTATTGACCAATAGGAAATCAAATAACAAGTCATCCAACCAATCATATAACAAGAATATCTTTTATTTTTCATAACACAAGAAAATTAATTCTTATGCTAAAAAGAGACATAAATGGCGCCACACTTAGGGTTTCGAAGCCCACATAAAATGTCTTTTATGTGTATTATATTATTTAGCCCAACTAAATAATATTCATGCATATCAATTAATTAGCCCAGCCAATTAATTATCACTGAGGCCCAAATAACAAGATTATTAGTCCGAATTATAGAAGCTACATCGGGGACCATGGACCTATAACCAGTAGCTCCAATAATTAATTATTCATCGAACATAATAAGTACATTAATTATTAATTCCGGGATTACGCCACCATAAACCCGAAACTGAACTCTACCGATTATAGATGTATACTTATACTCAACCCATAGAGTGAATAAGCGTCCATTGATATAATCACTACATACGGATTAACCCTCCATAGACTGTCCATTCTGAGTGGGAAGTCTCCGTGAACCCGACTCAGAATATCTTATCCTTATTTACCATTAACCCCCTGATGATCAATTAGTTCACATATCTGACTAGTGATCAATTAGTCTAATATGAACTCCCGGGATCGATCACTTTCTTAGGGCTAATAAATAAGGGGACTGTCTCTCTACTTCCCGCAGGAAGGAATGGATTCCATGTCTGTGAAAATCAGAACTACTCACTCATCTGGAGATAGTGTCAATGAGAAGTGGCTTGGAACACATATTTAAGTGAACCGTAACTAAGACATCAAACACTAACCCGGGACAAGCAGCACCCTGTGATCACCTCAGGATTAAGGTTGATCCATATATGATCATCTAATGATTTAATAAGATTCCTCGATTACGGAATTATATCGAGAAATACAGATTAAATCGGTCCAGTCCTATATGAATGTCATCATATATAAATGCCCCACGTAGGTACCCTCTACCGACAGTCCGGATCAGACTATCACACCCTAAGGTGTTCTGGCGCATTATTGGTGTTTTAATCAAGAGACCCTAAACTCTGATTAAGTTCACCACGGACTAACAGTTTAAGTATACCACCACTAACTCAATCCTCACGTGTAATCCATACACTGAGTTAAGTGGTTACATACAGATATACTTAGGGTTTGCAGCAGTGTATTACTTTACAAGCACAAAGCAAGTAATAAGGTGAGATAAATTCTGTCATTCATTATTAAAAACAATTACACAAATTGTCTTTCGGGCACTACACCTAACAACAGCAGGCAAAACGGACAATAGAATGACCTTGTACAGGGAATCAAAAATCACACCGTTAAGTAATCGGTGGGTACAAAAAAAAAGTACGAAAAAAAAGTTTCAAATTTTCTTTTGATGTACTGATGTGATATCGACCAGAACGAAAAATAAGGTACGCCGACGCAAATGGCAGGCAAAACGGAGACCCAAATGGCAGGAATCAAAAACCACACCGTCAAGTACTCTATAGGTACAAAAAGTTACGAAAAAAAAGTTTGTAATTTTCTTTGAAGTACGGATGTGATATCGGCCAGAATGATAAATAAGGCACGCCGGCGCAAAAGGTAGGCAAAACGGAGACCTGAATGGCCTTGTACAAGGAATAAAAAAACCACAATGTTAAGTACACTATAGGTACAAAAAAAGTACGAAAAAATGTTTGTAATTTTCTTTGAAGTACTTATCTGATATCGACCAGAACAATAAATAAGGCACGCCGGCACAAACGGCAAGCAAAACGGATACCCGAATGGCCTTATACAAGGAATCAAAAATCACACAATTAAGTACTCAATGAGTACCAAAAAAGAGTATGAAAAAACGGTTTGTAATTCTATTTGAAGTAACGATGTGATATTGACCACAACGATAAATAAGGCACGGCGGTGCAAACGGCATGCAAAATGAATACCCGAATGGCCTTGTACAAGGAATCAAAAATCACACCGTTAAGCAATCGGTGGTGGGTACAAAAAAGTATGAAAAAATGTTTGTAATTTTCTTGGAAGTACTGATGTGATATCGACCAGAATGATAAATAAGGCACGGAGGCATAAACAGCAGGCAAAACAGGCACTAGAATGACCTTGTACAAGGAATCAAAAATCACACCGTTAAGTAATCGGTGGGTACAAAAAAAAGTACGAAAAAAAGTTTGTAATTTTCTTTGACGTACTGATGTGATATCGACCAGAACGATAAATAAGGCACGCCGGCGTAAACGGCAGGCAAAACTGAGACCCGAATGGCCTTGTACAAGGAATCAAAAACCACACCGTGAAGTACTCTATAGGTACAAAAAAAAAAGTACGAAAAAAAGTTTATAATGTTCTTTGAAGAACTGATGTGATATCGACCAGAACAATAAATAAGGCACGCCGGCGCAAACGGCAAGCAAAATGGATACCCGAATGGCCTTGTACAAGGAATCAAAAATCACTCCATTAAGTACTCCATGGGTACAAAAAAAAGTATGAAAATAAAGGTTTGTAATTCTTTTTGAAGTAACGATTTGATATCGACCACAACGATAAATAAGGCACGGCGGAGCAAACGGTAGGCGAAACGGACACCCGAATGGCCTTGTACAAGGAATCAAAAATCACACAGTTAAGTAATCATTGGGTACAAAAAAAAGTACGAAAAAAACGTTTGTAATTTTCTCTAAAGTACTGATGTGCTATCAACCAGAACGATAAATAACACAAATCGGCACAAACGGCATGCGCAAACGGACACTTGAATGGCCTATTACATGGAATAAAAAATCACACCGTTAAGTAATCGGTGGTGGGTAAAAAAAATACGAAAAAAATGTGTGTAATTTTCTTTGAAGTACTGATGTGATATCGACCAGAACGATAAATAAGGCTCGGTGGCGTAAACAGCAGGCAAAATGGACACTAGTACCTTGTACAAGGAATCAAAAATCATAACGTTAAGTAATCGGTGAGTACAAAGAAAAGTACGAAAAAAAAGTTCTTAATTTTCTATGATGTAACGATGTTATATCGACTAGAAAGTTAAATTAGACACGTCGGTGCAAATGGCTTGCAAAACGAACACCCGAATGGCCTTGTACAAGGAATCAAAAATCACACCGTTAAGTACTCTGTGGGTACAAAAAAATTATGAAAAAAACGGTGTGATTATCTTTGAAGTACTGATGTGATATCGACCAGAACGATAAATAAGGCACGCCGCCGCAAACGGCAAGCAAAACGGACAATAGAATGACCTTGTACAAGGAATCGAAAATCACAGCGTTAAGTAATCGGTGGGTACAAAAAAAAGTACGAAAAAAAAGTTTGAAATTTTCTTTGATGTATTGATGTGATATCGACCAGAACGAAAAATAAGGCACGCCGACGCAAACGGCAGGCAAAACGGAGACCCGAATGGCAGGAATCAAAAACCACACCGTTAAGTACTCTATAGGTACAAAAAGTTACGAAAAAAAAGTTTGTAATTTTCTTTGAAGTACAGATGTGATATCGGCCAGAATGATAAATAAGGCACACCGGCGCAAAAGGTAGGCAAAACGGAGGCCTGAATGGCCTTGTACAAGGAATAAAAAACCACAATGTTAAGTACACTATAGGTACAAAAAAAGTACGAAAAAAATGTTTGTAATTTTCTTTGAAGTACTTATCTGATATCGACCAGAACAATAAATAAGGCATGCCGGCACAAACGGCAAGCAAAACGGATACCCGAATGGCCTTATACAAGGAATCAAAAATCACACAATTAAGTACTCTATTGAAACAAAAAAAAAGTACGAAAAACGGTTTGTAATTCTATTTGAAGTAACGATGTGATATCGACCACAACGATAAATAAGGCACGGCGGGGCAAACGACATGCAAAACGAACACCCGAATGGCCTTGTACAAGGAATCAAAAATCACCCCGTTAAGTAATCGGTGGTGGGTAAAAAAAAGTACGAAAAAAATGTGTGTAATTTTCTTTGAAGTACTGATGTGATACCGACCAGAACGATAAATATGGCTCGGCGGCGTAAACAGCAGGCAAAACGGACACTAGAATGACCTTGTACAAGGAATCAAAATTCACACCGTTAAGTAATCGGTGTGTACAAAAAAAAGTATGAAAAAAAGTTCATAATTTTCTTTGAAGTAATGATGTTATATAGACTAGAAAGTTAAATTAGACACATCGGTGCAAATGGCATGCAAAACGAACACCCGAATGGCCTTGTACAAGGAATCAAAAATCACACCGTTAAGTAGTCGGTGGGTACAAAAATAGTATGAAAAAAATGTTTGTAATCTTCTTTGAAGTACTGATGTGATATCGACCAGAACGATAAATAAGGCACGGCGGCGTAAACAGCAGGCAAAACGGACAATAGAATGACCTTGTACAAGGAATCGAAAATCACACCGTTAAGTAATCGGTGGGTACAAAAATAAAGTACGAAAAAAAAGTTTTAAATTTTCTTTGATGTACTGATGTGATATCGACCAGAACGAAAAATATGGCACGCCGACGCAAACGGCAGGCAAAACGGAGACCCGAATGGCAGGAATCAAAAACACACCGTTAAGTACTCTATAGGTACAAAAAGTTACGAAAAAAAAGTTTGTAATTTTCTTTGAAATACAGATGTGATATCGGCCAGAATGATAAATAAGGCACGCCGGCGCAAACGGTAGGCAAAACGGAGACCCGAATGGCCTTGTACTAGGAATAAAAAACCACACTGTTAACTACACTATAGGTACAAAAAAAGTACGAAAAAAAAGTTTGTAATTTTCTTTGAAGTACTTATGTGATATCGACTAGAACAATAAATAAGGCACGCCGGCACAAACGGCAAGAAAAACGGATACCTGAATGGCCTTATACAAGGAATCAAAAATCACACAATTAAGTACTCTATGGGTACAAAAAAAAAGTACGAAAAAACAGTTTGTAATTCTATTTGAAGTAACGATGTGATATCGACCACAACAATAAATAAGTCACGGCGGTGCAAACGGCATGCCAAATGAACACCCGAATGGTCTTGTACAAGGAATCAAAAATCACACCGTTAAGTAATCGGTGGTGGGTAAAAAAAAGTATGAAAAAATGTTTGTAATTTTCTTGGAAGTACTGATGTGATATCGACCAGAATGATAAATAAGGCACGGAGGCGTAAACAGCAGGCAAAACAGACACTAGAATGACCTTGTACAAGGAATCAAAAATCACACCGTTAAGTAATCGGTGGGTACAAAAAAAAGTACGAAAAAAAAGGTTTGTAATTTTCTTTGACGTACTAATGTGATATCGACCAGAATGATAAATAAGGCACACTGGCGTAAACGGCAGGCAAAACGGAGACCCGAATGGCCTTGTACAAGGAATCAAAAACCACACCGTGAAGTAATTCTATAGGTACCAAAAAAAAGTACGAAAAAAAGTTTGTAATGTTCTTTGAAGAACTGATGTGATATCGACCAGAACAATAGATAAGGCACGCCGGCGCAAACGGCAAGCAAAATGGATACCCGAATGGCCTTGTACAAGGAATCAAAAATCACACCATTAAGTACTCCATGGGTGCAAAAAAAAAGTATGAAAAAAAAGGTTTGTTATTCTTTTTGAAGTAACGATGTGATATCGACCACAACGATAAATAAGGCACGGCGGAGCAAACGGTAGGCGAAACGGACACCCGAATGGCCTTGTACAAGGAATCAAAAATCACACAGTTAAGTAATCATTGGGTACAAAAAAAGTACGAAAAAAACGTTTGTAATTTCCTCTGAAGTACTGATGTGCTATCAACCAGAATGATAAATAACACAAATCGGCACAATCGGCATGCGAAACGGATACTTGAATGGCCTTTTACAAGAAATCAAAAATCACACCGTTAAGTAATCTGTGGGTACAAAAAAAGTTTGGAAAAATAGGTTTGTAATTTTTTTTGAAGTAACGATGTGTTATCGACCATAAAGTTAAATAAGTCACGTAGGCGGAAACGGCATGCAAAACGGAAAACCGAATGGCCTTGTACAAGGAATCAAAAATCACCCCGTTATGTACTCTATGGGTACAAAAAAAAGTACGAAAAAACACGTTTGCAATTCTCTTTGAAGTAACAATGTGATATCGACCATAAAGTTAAATAAGACACGTCGGCGCAAACGGCATGCAAAACGGATACCCAATGGCCTTGTACAAGGAATCAAAAATAATACCGTTAAGTACTATGTGGGTACAAAAAAATTACGAAAAAATGGTTTGTAATTATCTTTGAAGTACTTATGTGATATCGACCAGAACGATAAATAAGGCACGCCGGCGCAAACGGCAAGCAAAACGGATACCAGAATGGCCTTGTACAAGGAAAACAAATCACACCATTAAGTAATCAGTGGGGATAAAAAAAGTACGAAAAAGAAGGTTTGTAATTATCATTGAAGTAACGATGTAATATCGACCACAACGATAAATAATGCACGGCGGTGCAAATGGCATGCAAAACGGACACCCGAATGGCCCTGTACAAGGAATAAAAAATCACACCGTTAAGTAATCAGTGGGTATAAAAAAAATGAAAAAAAGGTTTGTAATTATCTTTGAAGTAACGACGTAATATCGACCACAACGATAAATAAGGCACGGCGGTGCAAAAGACAGTCGAAATGGACACCCGAATGGCCCTGTACAAGGAATCAAAAATCACACCGTTAAGTAATCAGTGGGTATAAAAAAAAACAAAAAAAGGTTTGTAATTATCTTTGAAGTAACGATGTAATATCGACCACAATGATAAATAAGGCACGGCGGTGGAAACGGTAGGCGAAACGGACACCCGAATGGCCTTGTACAAGGAATCAAAAATCACACCGTTAAGTACTCTATGGGTACAAAAAAAAAGTACGAAAAAAAACGTTTGTAATTTTCTTTGAAGTACTTATGTGATATCGATCTGAACGAGAAATAAGGCATGCCGGCGCAAATGGCAGGCGAAACGGACACTAGAATGGTCTTGTACAATGAATCAAAAATCACACCGCTAAGTACTCGGTGGGTATAAAAAAAGTACGAAAAAAAACCATTGCATTAGTTAGTATTGATGTGATATTGACCAGAACGATAAATTAGGCACGGCGGTGCAAACGGCAGGCGAATCGGACACCCGAATGGCCTTGTACAAGGAATCAAAAATCACACTGTTAAGTACTCTATGGGTACAAAAAAAATTCCAATTTTTTTTTGTAATTTTCTTTGAAGTACAGATGTGATATCGACCAGATTGATAAATAAGGCACGGCGGTGCAAACGGCATGCAAAACGGAGACCAGAATGGCCTTGTACATGGAATCAAAAATCACACTGTTATGTACTGTATGGGTATGAAAAAAGTACGAAAAAAATTGTTTGTAATTTTCTGTGAAGTAACGATGTGATATCGATAAAAAATTTAAATAAGACACGTCGCCGCAAACGGCATGCAAAACGGACACCCGAATGGCCTTGTACAAGGAATCAAAAATCACACCGTTAAGTAATCTATGGGTATGAATAAAGTACGAAATATAAGGTTGTGATTTTCTTCGACATAACGATGTGATATCGACCAGAACATTGAATAACGCACGGCGGCGCAAACGGCATGCGAAAATTAAAACACCAGAATGGCCTTGTAGAAGGAATCAAAAATCACACCGTTAAGTACTCTATGGGTACAAAAAAACTATGAATTTTTTTTTGTAATTTTCTTTGAAGTACTGATGTGATATCGACCAGAACGATAAATAAGGCACGCCGGCGCAAACGGCAATCAAAACGGAGGCCAGAATGGCCTTGTACAAGCAATCAAAAATCACACCGTTAAGTAATCTGTGGGTACAAGAAAAGTATGAAAAAAGTTTGTAATTTTCTTTGAGGTACTGATGTGGTATCGCCCAGAACGATAAATAAGGCACGGCGGCGTAAACAGCAGGCAAAACGGACACCCGAGTGGCCTTGTACAAGGAATCAAAAATCACACCGTTAAGTAATCGGTGGGTACAAAAAAAGTACAAAAAAAAAGTTTGTAATTTTCTTTGAAGTACTGATGTGATATCGACTAGAATGATAAATAAGGCACGCCGGTGCAAAACGGACACCCGAATGGCCTTGTACAAGGAATCAAAAATCACACCATTAAGTACTTACTCTATAGGTACAAAAAAAAGTACGAAAAAAAAGTTTGTAATTTTCTGTGAGGTATTGATGTAATGTCGCCCATAACGATAAATAAGGCACGCCGGCGCAAACGACAAGCAAAACGGACACCCAAATGGCCTTTGTCAATGAATCGAAAATCACACCGTCAAGTACTCTATGGGTACAAAAAAGGACGAACAAAGGTTTGTAATTATCTTTGAAGTAAAGATTTTATATCGACCACAACAATAAATAAGGCACGGCGGTTCAAACGGCATGCGAAACGGACACCCGAATGGCCTTGTACAAGGAATCGAAAATCACAATGTTAAGTACTGTGCGGGTACAAAAAAAGTACGAAAAAAAGGGTTTGTAATAATCTTTGAAGTACTGATGTGATATCGACCACAACGATAAATAAGGCACGGCGGTGCATAATGCAACCAAACCAGACCATAGAATGGCCTTGTACTAGGAATCAAAAATCACACCGTTAAGTACTCTATGTGTACAAAAAAGTACAAAAAAAATGTTTCTAATTTTCTTTGAAGTACTTATGTGATATCGACCCCAACGATAAATAAGGCACGGCGGTGCAAACGGCATGCGAAACGGACACCCGAATGGCCTTGTACAAGGAATCGAAAATCACACCGTTAAGTACTCTGTGGGTACAAAAAAGTACAAAAAAGGGTTTGTAATTATCTTTGAAGTACTGATGTGATATCGACAACAACGATAAATAAGGCATGGCGGTGCAAAAGGCAGGCAAAACGGACACTAGAATGGCTTTGTACAAGGAATCAAAAATCACACTGTTAAGTACTCTATAGGTACAAAAAAAAGTACGAAAAAATTTTTTTTAATTTTCTTTGAAGTATTGATGTGATGTCGACCAGAACAATAAATAAGGCACGCCGGCACAAACGACAAGAAAAACGGACACCCAAATGGCCTTGTACAAGGAATCGAAAATCACACCGTCAAGTACTCTATGGGTACAAAAAAAGGGTAAAAAAAGGTTTGTAATTATCTTTGAAGTAACGATGTGATATCGACCACAACGATAAATAAGGCACGGCGGTGCAATCGGCATGCGAAACGGACACCCGAATGGCCTGGTACAAGGAATCAAAAATCACACCGTTAAGTACTCTGTGGGTACAAAAAAAAGTACGAAAAAAAGGGTTTGTAATTATCTTTGAAGTACTGATGTGATATCGACCACAATGATAAATAAGGCACGGCGGTGCAAAAGGCAGCCAAAACAGACACTAGAATGGCCTTGTACTAGGAATCAAAAATACACCGTTAAGTACTCTATGGGTACAAAAAAAAACATTTCTTATTTTCTTTGAAGTACTGATGTGATATCGACCACAGCGATAAATAAGGCACGGCGGTGCAACGGCATGCGAAACGGACACCCAAATGGCCTTGTACAAGGAATCGAAAATCACACCGTTAAGTACTGTGTGGGTACAAAAAAGTACGAAAAAAAAGGTTTGTAATTATCTTTGAAGTACTGATGTGATATCGACCACAACGATAAATAAGGCACGGTGGTGCAAAAGGAAGGCAAAATGGACACTAGAATGGCCTTGTACAAGGAATCAAAAATCACAACATTAAGTACTCTATGGGTACAAAAAAAGTACGAAAAAAACTTTTCAAATTTTCTTTGAAGTACTGATGTGATATCGACCAGAACAATAAATAAGGCACGCTGGCGCAAACGGCAAGCAAAAATCACACTGTTATGTAATCATTCGGTGTAAAAAAAGCATGAAAAAAAGGTTAGTAATTATCTTTGAAGTAACGATGTGATATCGACCACAACGATAAATAAGGCACGGCGGTGCATAATGCAGCCAAACCAGACAATAGAATGGCCTTGTACTAGGAATCAAAAATCACACCGTTAAGTACTCTATGTGTACAAAAAAGTACAAAAAAACGCTTCTAATTTTCTTTGAAGTACTTATGTGATATTGACCACAACGATAAATAAGGCACGGCAGTGCAAACGGCATGCGAAACGGACACCTCAATGGCCATGTACAAGGAATCGAAAATCACACCGTTAAGTACTATGTGGGTACAAAAAAGTACGAAAAAAGGGTTTGTAATTATCTTTGAAGTACTGATGTGATATCGACCACAACGATAAATAAGGCACGGCGGTGCAAAAGGCAGGCAAAACGGACACTAGAATGGCTTTGTACAAGGAATCACAAATCTCACCGTTAAGTACTCCATAGGTACAACAAAAAGTACGAAAAAAAGTTTTTAATTTTCTTTGAAGTGTTGATGTGATGTCGACCAGAACGATAAATAAGGCACGCTGGCACAAACGACAAGAAAAACGGACACCCAAATGGCCTTGTACAAGGAATCGAAAATCACACCGTCAAGTACTCTATGGGAATAAAAAAAGGGTAAAAAAAGGTTTGTAATTATCTTTGAAGTAACGATGTGATATCGACCACAACGATAAATAAGGCACGGCGGTGCAAACGGCATGCGAAACGGACACCCGAATGGCCTGGTACAAGGAATCGAAAATCACACCGTTAAGTACTCTGTGGGTACAAAAAAAAGTACGAAAAAAGGGTTTGTAATTATCTTTGAAGTACTGATGTGATATCGACCACAATGATAAATAAGGCACGGCGGTGTAAAAGGCAGCCAAAACAGACACTAGAATGGCCTTGTACTAGGAATCAAAAATACACCGTTAAGTACTCTATGGGTACAAAAAAAAGTACAAAAAAAACATTTCTAATTTTCTTTGAAGTACTGATGTGATATCGACCACAGCGATAAATAAGGCACGGTGGTGCAACGGCAATCGAAATGGACACCCGAATGGCCTTGTACAAGGAATCGAAAATCACACCATTAAGTACTCTGTGGGTACAAAAAAAGTACGAAAAAAAGGTTTGTAATTATCTTTGAAGTACTGATGTGATATCGACCACAACGATAAATAAGGCACGGCGGTGCAAAAGGAAGGCAAAACGGACACTAGAATGGCCTTGTACAAGGAACCAAAAATCACAACATTAAGTACTCTATGGGTACAAAAAAAGTACGAAAAAAACTTTTCAAATTTTCTTTGTAGTACTGATGTGATATCGACCAGAACAATAAATAAGGCACGCTGGCGCAAACGGCAAGCAAAAATCACACTGTTATGTAATCATTCGGTGTAAAAAAAGCATGAAAAAAAGGTTAGTAATTATCTTTGAAGTAACGATGTGATATCGACCACAACGATAAATAAGGCACGGCGGTGCATAATGCAGCCAAACCAGACAATAGAATGGCCTTGTACAAGGAATCAAAAATCACACCGTTAAGTACTCTATGTGTACAAAAAAGTACAAAAAAACGTTTCTAATTTTCTTTGAAGTACTTATGTGATATCGACCACAATGATAAATAAGGCACGGCGGTGCAAACGGCATGCGAAACGGACACCCAAATGGCCTTGTACAAGGAATCGAAAATCACACCGTTAAGTACTCTGTGGGTACAAAAAAGTTCAAAAAAAAGGGTTTGTAATTATCTTTGAAGTACTGATGTGATATCGACCACAACGATAAATATGGCACGGCGGTGCAAAAGGCAGGCAAAACGGACACTAGAATGGCTTTGTACAAGGAATCACAAATCACATCGTTAAGTACTCTATAGGTACAAAAAAAAGTACGAAAAAAAGTTTTTAATTTTCTTTGAAGTATTGATGTGATGTCGACCAGAACGATAAATAAGGCACGCCGGCACAAACGACAAGAAAAACGGACACCCAAATGGCCTTGTACAAGGAATCGAAAATCACACCGTTAAGTACTCTATGGGTATAAAAAAAAGGGTAAAAAAAGGTTTGTAATTATCTTTGAAGTAACGATGTGATATCGACCACAGCGATAAATAAGGCACGGCGGTGCAAACGGCATGCGAAATGGACACCAGAATGGCCTGGTTCAAGGAATCGAAAATCACACCGTTAAGTACTCTGTGGGTACAAAAAAAAGTATGAAAAAAAGGGTTTGTAAATATCTTTGAAGTACTGATGTGATATCGACCACAATGATAAATAAGGCACGGCGGTGCAAAAGGCAGCCAAAACAGACAATGGAATGGCCTTGTACTAGGAATCAAAAATACACCGTTAAGTACTCTATGGGTACAAAAAAAAGTACAAAAAAAAAAACATTTCTAATTTTCTTTGAAGTACTGATGTGATATCGATCACATCGATAAATAAGGCACGGCGGTGCAACGGCATGCGAAACGGACACCCGAATGGCCTTGTACAAGGAAACGAAAATCACACCGTTAAGTACTCTGTGGGTACAAAAAAAGTACGGAAAAAAAGGTTTGTAATTATCTTTGAAGTACTGATGTGATATCGACCACAACGATAAATAAGGCACGGCGGTGCAAAAGGAAGGCAAAACGGACACTAGAATGGCCTTGTACAAGGAATCAAAAATCACAACATTAAGTACTCTATGGGTACAAAAAAAGTACGAAAAAAACTTTTCGAATTTTCTTTGAAGTACTGATGTGATATCGACCAGAACAATAAATAAGGCACGCTGACGCAAACGGCAAGCAAAAATCACACTGTTATGTAATCATTCGGTGTAAAAAAAGCATGAAAAAAGGTTAGTAATTATCTTTGAAGTAACGATGTGATATCGACCACAACGATAAATAAGGCACGGCGGTACAAACGGCATGCGAAACGGACACCCGAATGGTCTATTACAAGGAATTAAAAATCACACCGATAAGTAATCATTGCGTACAAAACAAAGTACGAAAAAAAAAACGTTTATGCAATCATTGGGTGTAAAAAAAGTACGAAAAAAGGGTTAGTAATTATCTTTGAAGTAACGATTTGATACCGACCAAAATGATAAATAAGGCACGGCGGTGCAAACGGCATGCGAACGGACACCCGAATAGTCTTTTACAAGGAATCAAAAACCACTCTGATAAGTAATCATTGGGTACAAAACAAAGTATGAAATAAAAATGTTTGTAATTCTCTTTGAAGAAACTATGTGATATCGACCAGAAGGTTAAATAAGACAAATCGGCGTAAACGGCATGCGGAACGGACACCCGAATGGCCTTGTACCAGGAATCAAAAATCACACCGTTAAGTACTTGGTGGGTATAAAAAAAGTACGAAAAAAAAGGTTTGTAATTTTCTTTGAAGTAATGATGTGATAACGACCAGAAAGTTAAATAAGACACGTTGGGGCAAACGGCATGCAAAACGGACACCCGAATGGCCTTTTACAAGGAATCAAAAATCACACCGTTAAGTAATCAGTGGGTACAAAAAGGCATGCAAAACCGACACCCGAATGGCCTTGTACAAGGAATCAAAAATCACACCGTTAAATACTCTACGGGTACAAAAAAAGTATGAAAAAAAGGTGTAATTATCTATGAAGTACTGATGTGATATCGACCAGAACGATAAATAAGGCACGCGTAGAGATGGTCCAATCACGAGATCACAGAAAAGGAAGTTCGAGGAAGCAATGAAGAATCTCATTTTGTCAATTTTCAAGGAACACGTTTCCATGATAAAGAATGAAGGCTTGGCCATTTTATCCTTGCTATGTTTCAATTGGGCTTAATGGGCTATTTTGGAACTATTTCTACTTTTGGACTATTTTTGAATTACTTTCCTTTTTAGTTAATAAAAAAGCCCAACCCACCCAAAACTATTTCCATTAGGTTTTGAGAGGAACCAAAGCCCAAAACCTAGTATCCAATAAATTTTAAGAAGAACCAAAAGCCCAAACTATTTCCATTAACTTTTAAAACAAGTCCAAAACCCAAAATCATTTTCCACTTATTTTTTAAAGAAGCCCGAAACCCAACTAAGCTTCATGGCGTTTTTTTTAGTTGTGTATTTGTCCCACATTTGTTTTGTGGCTTTGTAGTATGCAACTTGTAGCCTATATAAGGCACCTTTCTTGTACTTGAACAGTAGACAATATTTGAGTGAAATTTATAAATGTGAGTTTTACATTTACCTTGCTGATTAGGTAGTGTTTAACTTGGAGAATCTATCAAAGGATTGAGCATTCCTTTGTTGTGATGTTCTCAAACTTGGGATTTCAAAGGTGATGATTCCTTAGGAAGAACAAGCTTTTCTCATTTGTTCTTGTGTTCTTCATTGGTGCCTCTAATCTAGATCCAAACGCATATCACTGATTCCTTATACATGGCCATTCGGGTAACCATTTTCCATGCCGTTTACGCCCACGTGCCTTATTTAACGTTCTGGTTGATATCACATTGTTGCTTCGAAGAAAATTACAAACTTTTTTTCATTTTTTTACCCACAGAGTACTTAACTGTGTGATTTTTGATTCCTTGTGCAAGGACATTCGGGTGTCCGTTTCGCATGCCGTTTGCGCCGCCGTGACTTATTAAACGTTCTGGTCAATATCACATCGTTACGTCGAAGAAAATCACAACCTTATTTTTCGTACTTTTTTCATACCCATAGATTACTTAACGGTGTGATTTTTGATTCCTTGTACAAGGCCATTCGAGTGTCTGTTTTGCATGCCGTTTGCACTGACGTGTCTTATTTAACTTTTTGGTCGATATCACATCGTTACTTCAACGAAATTACAGACCTTTTTTCATACATTTTTTGTACCCACAGTGTGATTTTTGAATACTTGTACAAGGGCATTCTAGTGTCCGTTTTGCCTGCCGTTTGCACCGCCTTGCCTTATTTATCGTTGTGGTCGATATCACATCGTTACTTCAAAGATAATTACAAACCTTTTTTCGTACCTTTTTGTACCCACACAGTACTTAACAGTGTGATTTTTGATACCTTGTATAAGGCCATTCTGGTCTCCGTTTTGCTTGCCGTTTGCGCTGCCGTGCCTTATTTATCGTTCTGGTCGATATCACATCAGTAATTCAAAGAAAATTACAAACTTTTTTCATACTTTTTTGTACCCATCGATTACTTAACGGTGTGATTTTTGATTCCTTGTACACGGCCATTCGTGTGTCCGTTTCGCATGCCGTTTGCGCCGCCGTGCCTTATTTAATGTTTTGGTCGATATAACATTGTTACTTCGAAGAAAATTACGACCTTTTTCCATACTTATTTCTTACCCACTCTTGTGTAGAAGGTCGTGATTCAAGGACATACTTTATGCCATAATCATAAAAAGAATACCGAGTGCGTGATGAATTATGACGTACCTTGTACATTTGTAACCATGGCTTTGCTAATATTAAATGCTCACTTTGCAGTGGAACCACATCACATAATATTTTAGACCGATGGCCTCAAATAGTCAAAGGAATCCATGCTTGCCTTGTAACCCTAAACTTATTAATTCCCTCAACAAAGTAATGAGGATAATCATGTCTTTCCGTCTGCAAGTTCAACTCCTTAACCACCGCAACACTAACTAAATTCTCCTCTTCACTGTGATCAATGCATAACTCATATTCCTTCTCCCGAATGAGACAATGTGAATAAAATATGTTGTAATCCAAAACATTCAAATCCTCAAAAATCTCGTGTTGCACTCACTCATATATAGATATCAACCAAAGTACGAATCACAACAATGAGCAACGCTAAATATGATGCTGTCAGAACTTCCAGAATTCAAACCGTGACTTTTCACGCAGATTGTGATCAACCTATGTCGAATCTGGAAAATCTCAAAATACGAAAGTTGTAGAAAATATGATTTCCTAGAGAATATCAAAAATTCAGATTTTTTGGAGGTCTAGAAGTTGATCGAACAATTGTTTTCCAGAAACTGGTGCAATCTGTCAAATTTCTCCAGATTGATATCAGTGACTTAAGGTGCCTATTGCGATAAAACTAAAGAGAATTTGGTAAACCTCAAAAGATAAAAGGTGTAGATCGCAATCTTTCCTAAATGGTCACCAAATTTCAGGCAATTTCGAGTCGATTAACCCACTGAAAACGAATTTGAACGATGATTTAATGCTGCAGTTTTTATGGACAGAATGTTTGGAAGTAATAAGCAGTTTTAGGCCAGATAAGCGTCGAATTTGGATTGGGTGTAAATACGAAAATTGTAGATCGAGATGTGTTTGAGATGTGGTAAAAATGTCAGTATTTTTGGAGGTTTGTTGGTTAGGGAACGGCCCGATAAACAAACGGGTCTGGAAAAACAATTAGGGTTCTTGGGATGAAGGTTTGAAGATTTGAAGATCTTCAAGTTTTCCGGGTAGGATAGATGAAGATTTGAAGATTTTGTCTGGCGAGGGGACGAAATTAAATGAAATCAATTAACAAATTTTTTCGGAATAAGAACGAAAATTAAACAAGAAAATTAAAACGGAGATATTTGATACTTTAGTCGCTGAGCTCTGCTACCAACTGATGCGATACGTGCCCAGGAAATGGCTAAGGGATCAATGACGAGCTATGAAAACCTAGTCCTAGAGTCTCCGACCTAGGCTCAAGGCTAAGAACACACAAAGTTTGCTCAACACGATGATTCGTTCTTAAGGGGTGTCTTCTCTACGACGAAGAGAAAATTCACTCGCAAGTGATTGTTTTTAAGCCGACTCGACTTAAAGAAGAGAAACTTCTCTCAATATAATAATAATGATTCTCATAATTCATTGTCCATATTATTACAAGTAGAATGCCTTTATATAGGCTAAAAAATAGAAGACTAATTAACTTCTAAGCAATGTGAGATAAATTATTTAGTAATTTTCGCCACTTTATTTCCTAGTGGGCCTCACTTGACTATAATAAGCCCAAATGACTTTTATTTACTGAAAATAAACACTTGACCCAACATACTACCAAATAGGCAACTCCCCTAATGGGCTTTTGGCCTTTTTCTACTAAAAACATCATAAACGAACGGAAATAAATTAAATCAAACCCAATAGGCCCAATAAACCTAATTGGACATAAACAATGCGCATTGGCTTCTATCTTCGACTGATCTTCTTGCTTCTTGGATAACTGGAGCGTCCTCATTCTTCTTGAATTGGATCACATCAGATCGATATCACATCGTTACTCAAAGAAAATCACAACCCCTTATTTTTCATACTTTTTTCGTACCTATAGGTAATTAACGGTGTGATTTTTGATTCCTTGTAAAAGGCCATTCAGGATTCCGTTTTGCATGCCGTTTGCGCCACCGTGCCTTATTTAACGTTCTGGCTGATATCACATCGTTACTTCAAAGAAAATTACAACCTTTTATTTTGTACTTTTCCCATACCTATATAGTACTTAACGGTGTGATTTTTGATTCCTTGTAAAAGAGACTTTGTGTGTCCGTTTTGCATTTTTTTGCGTCTCCGTGCCTCTTTTATTGTTCTGGTCGATATCACAGCGTTACTTTAAAAAAAATTAAAAACTTTTTTTGTACTTTTTTTGTACTCATAGAGTACATAATGGCGTGATTTTTAATTCCTTGTACATGGACATTCTGGGGTCCGTCTCGCATGCCGTTTTCACTGACATGCCATATTCAACAATCCGGTCGATATCACATTGTTACATCAAAGAAAATTACAAACCCTTTTTTCGTACTTTTTTTGTACCCACAGAGTACTTAACAGTGTGATTTTTGATTCCTTGTACAAGGCCATTCAGGTGACCGTTTTGCTTGCCGTTTGCGCTACCGTGCCTTATTTAACATTCTGGTCGATATCACATTGTTACTTCAAAGAAAATAACAAACTTTTTTTCATATTTTTTTACCGAAAGAGTACTTAACGGTGTGATTTTCGATTCCTTGTACAAGGCCAATCAGGTGACCGTTTCGCATTTCGTTTGCGCCGTCGTGCCTTATTTAACGTTCTGGTCGATATCATATCATTACATCAAAGAAAATCACAACCTTATTTTTTGTACTTTTTTCATACCCACATAGTAATTAACGGTGTGATTTTTGATTATTTGTACAATGCCATTCGGGTGTCCGTTCCACATGCCGTTTGCGCCGACGTGCCTTAATTAAATTTCTGGTCGATATCACAATGTTCCTTCAAAGAAAATTACAAACATTTTTTCATATTTTTTTACCCATAGAGTACTTAACGGTGTGAATTTTGATTCCTTGTACAAGGCCATTCGGGAGTCCGTTTCGCGTGCCGTTTGCACCGTCGTGCCTTATTTTTATGTTCTGGTCGATATCACATTGTTACTTCTAAGAAAATCACAACCTTATTTTTAATAATTTTTTCATACCCATAGTGTACTTAACGGTGTGATTTTTGATTCTTTGTACAGGGTCATTCAGGTGTACTTTGGCATGCCGTTTGCACCCTCGTGCCTTATTTAATGTTTTGGCCGATATCACATCGTTACTTTGAAGAAAATTACAACCTTTTATTTTGTACTTTTCCCATACATATATAGTACTTAACGGTGTGATTTTTGATTCCTTGTACAAGGGAATTTGTGTGTCCGTTTTGCATGTTTTTTACGCCTTCGTGCCTTATTTATTGTTCTAGTCGATATCACATCGTTACTTTAAAGAAAATTACAAAAAATAAAATTCGTACTTTTTTTGTACCCACCCATCGATTACTTAATGATGTGATTTTTGATTCCTTCTACAAGGCCATTCTAGTGTCCGTTTTGCTGGCCATGTGCGCCGCCGTGCCTTATTTAACTTCTGGTCAATATCATATCATTACTTCGATGAAAGTCACAACCTTATTTTTCGTACTTTTTTCATACCCAGAAAGTACTTAACGGTGTGACTTTTGATTCCTTGTACAAGGCCATTCGAGTGTCCGTTTCACATTCCGTTTGCGCCGACGTGCCTTATTTTACTTTCTGGTCGATATCACTTTGTTATTTCGAAGAAAATTACAAACTTTATTTCATATTTTTATACCCATAGAGTAATTAACAGTGTGATTTTGGATTCCTTGTACAAGGGCATTCTAGTGTCCGTTTTGCTTGCCGTTTGCGCCGCCGTGCCTTATTTATCGTTTTGGTCGATATCACATCGTTACTTCAAAGATAATTACAAACCTTTTTCTTTGTACTTTTATTAGTACCCACAAAGTACGTAACAATATGATTTTTATACCTTGTACAAGGCCATTCTGGTCACCGTTTTGATTGTCGTTTGCGCCGCCGTGCCTTATTTATCGTTGTAGTCGATATCACATCAGAACTTCAAAGTTACAAACTTTATTTTCGTACTTTTTTTGTACCCACCGATTACTTAATTGATTTTTTATTCCTTGTACAAGGCCATTCAGGTGTCCGTTTCGCATGCCGTTTATGCCGCCGTGCCTTATTTAACGTTCTGGTCGATATCACATCGTTACTTCAAAGAAAATTACGACATTTTTCATACTTCTTTCTTACTCACAGAGTACTTAACGGTGTGATTTTTGATTCCTTGTACAAGGCAATTCATCTATCCGTTTCTCATGTTTTTTATGACGATGTACCTTATTTTTCGTTCTGGTCAATATCACATCGTTATTTCAAACAAAATTAAAAACTTTTTTTGTACTTTTTTCGTACCCACAGAGTACTTAACGGTGTATTTTTGATTCCGTGTATAAGGCAATTCTAGTGTCCGTTTTGATTCCTTGTACAAGGCCATTCAGGTGTCCGTTTTGCAGGCCGTTGGTGCCACCATTCCATATTTAACATTCTTATCGATATCACATCGTTAGTTTGAATAAAATTACAACCTTTTTATTTTTTACTTTTTCCATACTTATATAGTACTTAACGGTGTGATTTTTGATTCCTTTTACAAGGGAATTTGTGTGTCCGTTTTGCATGGTTTTTACGCCGCCACGCGTTATTTATTGTTTTGGTCGATATCACATCATTACTTTAAACACAATTAAAAACTTTTTTTTGTACTTTTTTTGTACACACAGAGTACTTAAAGGTGTGATTTTGGATTCCTTGTACAAGGCCATTCTGGTATCAGTTTCGCATGCCGATTTCACCGACATGCCTTATTTAACAATCTGGTCGATATCATACCGTTACTTCAAAGAAAATTACAAATCTTTTTTTTCACACTTTTTTTGTACACATAGAGTACTTAACGGTGTGATTTTTGATTCCTTGTGAAAGGCCATTCTGATGTCCGTTTTGCTTGCCGTTTGCGCCGTCGTGCCTTATTTATTGTTCTGGTCGATATCACATCAATACTTCAAAGAAAATTACAAAATTTTTATTCGTACTTTTTTTGTACTACTTAATGGTGTGATTTTTGATTCCTTGTATAAGGCAATTCATGTGTCCGTTTCGCTTGCCGTTTGCGCCGCCGTGCCTTATTTAACGTTCTTGTCGATATCACATCATTACTTCGAAGAAAATCACAACCTTATATTTCATACTTTTTTCATACCCACAAAGTACTTAACAGTGTGATTTTTATTCCTTATACAAGGCCATTCGGTGGTCCGTTTCGCAGGCTGTTTGCACCGACAGAGTACTTAACGTTCTGGCCGATATCACATTGTTACTTCGAATAAAATTATAAACTTTTTTCCTTATTTTTATACCCACAGAGTACTTAACAGTGTGATTGTTTATTCCTTGTACAAGGCCATTCGAGTGTCCATTTCGCATGCCGTTTGCGCCACTATGCCTTATTTAACGTTTTGGTTGATATCACATCGTTAATTCGAAGAAAATCACAACCTTATTTTTTTGTACCTTTTTTCATACCCATAAAGAACTTAACAGTGTGATTTTTGATTCCTTGTACAGGGCCATTCAGGAGTCCATTTTGCATGCCATTTTACGCCGATGTGCCTTATTTAACTTTCTAGTCGATATCACATTGTTACTTCTAACAAAATTACAAACCTTTTTTCGTTCTTTTTTCATACCCATAGAGCACATAAAGGTGTGATTTTTGATTCCTTGTACAAGGCCATTCGGGTGTTCGTTTTGCATGCCGTTTGCGCCGACGTGTCTTATTTAACTTTCTGGTCGATATCACATCGTTACTTCAAATAAAATTTCAAACCTTTTTTTTCATACTTTTTTTTGTAGCCACAGAGTACTTAACGGTGTGATTTTTGATACCTTGTAGAAGGCCATTTTGGTCTCCGGGCTTGCCGTTTGAGCCGCCGTGCCTTATTTATCATTCTGGTAGATATCACATCAGTACTTCAAAGAAAATTACAAACTTTTTTTTCGTACTTTTTTGTACCCACCTATTACTTGACGGTGTGAGTTTTGATTCCATGTATAAGGCCATTCTGGTGTCCGCTTCGCATGCCGTTTGCCTAGCCGTGCATTATTTAACAATCTGGTCGATATCACATTGTTACTTCCAAGAAAATTACAAACCTTTTTTTGTACTTGTTTTGTACCCAAAGACTACTTAACGGTGTGATTTTTGATTCTTTGTACAAGGCCCTTGTGATGTACGTTTTGCTTGCCGTTTGCGCCGCCGTGCCCTATTTATCGTTCTGGTCGATATCACATCAGTATTTCAAAGAAAATTACAAACTTTTAACGTTTCCGCAGCCGTGCCTTATTTAACGTTCTGGTCGATATCACATCATCACTTCGAAGAAAATCACAACCATATTTTTCATCTTTTTTTCATGCCCACAAAGTACTTAATAGTGGGATTTTTGATTCCTTGTACATGGCCATTCGGGTATCCGTTTCGCAAACCGTTTACGCCCACGTGCCTTATTTAACGTTCTGGTTGATATCACATTGTTTCTTCGAAGAAAATTACAAACTTTTTTGCTTTTTTTTACACAGAGTACTTCACGCAGTGATTTTTGATTCCTTTCGCATGCCGTTTGCGCCGCCGTGTCTTATTTAACGTTTTGGTCGATATCACATCGTTACGTCGAAGAAAATCACAACCTTATTTTTCATACTTTTTTCATACCCATAGATTACTTAACGGTGTGATTTTTGATTCCTTGTACAAGGCCATTCGGGTGTCCATTTTGCATGCCATTTTCACTGACGTGTCTTATTTAACTTTCTGGTAGATATCACATCGTTACTTCAAAGAAATTACAGACCTTTTTTCATACTTTTTTTGTACCCACAGTGTGATTTTTGATTACTTGTACAAGGGCATTCTAGTGTCCGTTTGGCCTGCCGTTTGCACTGCCGTGCCTTATTTATCGTTCGGGTCGATATCACATCATTACTTCAAAGATAATTACAAACCTTTTTCGTACTTTTTTTTTGTACCCACAGAGTACTTAACGGTGCGATTTTTGATACCTTGTACAAGGCCATTCTGGTCTCCGTTTTGCTTGCCGTTTGTGCCACCGTGCCTTACTTATCGTTCTGGTCGATATCACATCTGTAATTCAAAGAAAATTAAAAACTTTTTTTCCTACTTTTTTTGTACCCACCGGATTACTTAATTGTGTGATTTTTGATTCCTTGTACAAGGCCATTCGGGTGTCTGTTTCGCATGCCGTTTGCGCCGCCGTGCTTTATTTAATGTTCTGGTCGATATAACATCGTTACTTCGAAGAAAATTACAACCTTTTATTTTGTACTTTTCCCATACCTATATAGTACTTAACGGTGTGATTTTTGATTCATTGTACAAGGGACTTTGTGTGCCCATTTTGCATGTTTTTTGCGCCACCATGCCTTATTTATTGTTCTGGTCGATATCACATCGTTACATTATAAAACAAATTGTACTTTTTTGTACCCACAGAGTACATAATGGTGTGATTTTTAATTCCTTGTTCATGGGCATTCTGGTGTTCGTCTCGCATGCCGTTTCCGCCGACATGCCTTACTTAACAATCCGGTTGATATCACATTGTTACTTCAAAGAAAAGTAAAATCATTTTTTTCGTACTTTTTTTGTACCCAAAGAGTATTTAACATTGTGATTTTTAATTCCTTGTACAAGGCCATTCGGTTGTCTGTTTTGCTTGCCGTTTGCACCGACGTGCCTTATTTAAGTTCTGGTCGATATCACATTGTTATTTCAAAGAAAATGACACAATTTTTTTCATATCTTTTTAACCCAAAGAGTACTTATCGGTGTGATTTTTGATTCTTTGTACAAGGTCATTCGGGTGTCCATTTCGCAAGCTATTTGCGCCGCCGTGCCTTATTTTAACGTTCTGGTCGATATCACATCGTTACTTCAAAGAAAATCACAACCTTATTTTTCATACTTTTTTCATACACGTAGAGTACTTAATGGTGTGATTTTTGATTCTATGTACACGGCCATTCGGGTGTCCATTTTGCCTGCCGTTTGCGCCGACGTGTCTTATTTAACTTTCTGGTCGATATCACATCGTTACTTCCACGAAAATTACAAAACTTTTTTTTCATACTTTTTTAGACCCATAGAGTACTTAACGGTGTGATTTTTGATTCATTGTACAAGGCCATCCGGGTGTCCGTTTTGCATGCCGTTTGCGCCGACGTGTCTTATTTAACTTTCTGGTCGATATCACATCGTTAATTGAAAGAAAACTATCAAAAAAAATTCATACTTTTTTTCATACCCACAGAGAACTTAACAGTGTGATTTTGATTTATTGTACAAGGGCATTCTAGTGTCTGTTTTGCTTTCCGTTTGCACCGTCATGCCTTATTTCTCATTTTGGTCGATAGGGGTGCACAAGAAAATCGTGTGTATTTGAAGAACAATATGTTCTGCACGAGCATCCAAAGCTCTTTCTCCCACCCTATTATTTTTCCAACACACTTCACGACTTTGTGTTTGCACCATTGGTTTCCAATACTCTTGGATTATTGTATCAAAGTTCTTGTACTTTGGAATAACACGAGGATTGTTGAACACTTTGATCTTGTCTTACTTTAATTCTCTGACTTTGAGCAATACAAACACACTCTTTGAGAGAACAAAATGTCTGTAATCCAATTGAAGAGGTAGAAATAAGGCTCTAAGCTAAGGCACAAGCTCTCAAAACCATGTATGAACAACAAGTTGAACGCATACAACAAGCTGTGGCCGATGAGATAGCTGAACAATTTAAGAAGCTACGAATCCCATGAGGTGGCCAATGAAACCGGGTTGAAACTCCACCTGAAGAATACTCCGAGCAAGATGATGAGATCGAAGATAACGAAGAGGAGACTGTTGAAGCACCATAGGAAACTCTGAGGTATTAAACAAAAAATTCCGGCATTTAATGCTAACTCTAATCCCAATGAATATTTTGCTTGGGTAGTTAAAGTTGAACAAATTTTTAATTGTCATACTTATTCTGAGCGTACCAAATTTGATCTTGATACTAGTGAATTTGAGGAACGACCTATTCTATGGTTCCACAAAACTAATGAAAAGCACAGGAAATTGAGGCAACAAGTGATTTCTACTTGGGAGGTCCTTAAGGATTAAATGCACTGTAAGTGGGTCCCCGAATCATATCGGCGAGATCAAGTAAGGAATTTTCAAACCTTACAACAAGGTGAAATTTTTTTCCAAGCATATCAAGATGAATTGGAAATGGCCTTAATCCGAACGGATACCGAGTCCGAGGAACAATCCATGGCCAGATTCTTGGGAGTATCACGAGCTGAGATAGTTGAACCCGTTGAAATGATGAATTGCACAACCTACGATAAGATGGTAGATGCGGCCTTAACTAAGGAGAAGCAACTCAAGAAAAGAAAGTCATAATTTTTGAAGAGCTGTTTAGGTACCACACCATCTAAGTCTACATCTTTCCAATCCAAAGGCAACAGAGGTAAGTTTCCTTCTAAAATCTCTGTTGTTAAATATACCCCTCCTCAATTTTCAAATGATCGATGTAACCATGCCCTAAGAGCTAAGGAATCTGACAAGGGTAAACTGTAGTTTCTTTTGACAATGCCATGCATTGTTACAAGTGTGAAAGATTGGGACACAGGGCTAGCAAATGTGTTAACAAAAGGGCTTATGTTTCATCTGGATATGGTATGTATCATCCAGCTTTGGAAGACAAAAATGAGCAATCACATGATGAACAAGAACCAATTGGAGATAACGAAGAGGATGATCAAGGAATTCAATTTGATGAAGGTGATATGTTTGTTGAAAAAAAGGTCCTAAGTGCTGTAACACAGTTGCACAATAATGAGGTTCAACATGAGAATATTTTCCAAACTTGTTGCCTTATTGGAGGTAAATTATGCATGATGATTATTGACTCGGGAAGCTGTACGAATGCAATCAGTGATGAGGTTGTTAAATAGCTAGGCATTCACACTATTAAACATCCCCAACCTTATAAATTTCAATGGTTGAATGATTGTGGTTCTGTTAAAGTTACTAAGCAGGCATATGTGACCTTTAGTCTATCAAAGTATGAAGATAAAGTTCTTTACGACATGGTTCCTATGCATGTCGCTCATATATCGCTTGCCCGCCCATGGCAGTTTGACAAACGTGTCACATATGATGGCTACTCTAATAAATATTGTCGACGAATAAGAGTAAGCGCATTACCTTGGCCCCGTTAACACCACAAGAGGCTCACACCGATCAGGTCAAGTTTTCTAAGAAAAGAGAAACAAGGCACAATAATACTCAGGCACGCACGGATTCTAAATCTACAAAAAGCTAAGTCTCCACAGAGATTTCAAAGCACATTCATGACAAAAAAGGATGTTACATGACTGTTCAGTTGCCTTTCCTTTTCATATACAAGGATTCATCCCCATTGCTTCCCCATTCGGTTCCTACCGAGCATTTTTGTACTCCATTTCCTTGTTTTACGCTTATATCTGATCTTACCGGAACTCTTCCCAATGTTTTCCTATCTCTTTTGAAGGAATTTGAAGACGCATTTCAATAAAGAAGAACCAAGTGCCTTACCACCATTACGAGGAGTGGAGCATCAGATTGATTTCATCCTATGAGCAGTTCTACCAAATCGTCTAGCCTATAGGGCAAATCCTGTGGAAACTAAGGAAATTCAGCGTCATGTTCAAGAGTTAATGGAAAAAGGAAAGATTCAAGAATCAATGATTCCATGCACGGTCCCGTAATAGTTTTGCCCAAGAAGAATGGTGAACGGTGAATGGAGAATGTGTACAGGACTGCCGTGCGATCAACCAAATCATGGTAAAGTATCATTATCCAATTCCCCGCCTTATTGACATGTTAGATGAATTGCATGGTGCCAAATTGTTTACAAAATTTGATTTAAAGAGTGGATACCACCAAGTACGAATTCGTCAAGGAGATGAGTGGGAAACAACATTTAAGACTAAATTTGGATTGTATGAATGGCTTGTTATGCCTTTTGGACTTACCAATGCCCCGAGCACATTTATGAGGTTAATGAATGAGGTAATTCGAGAATTTATTTGAAAATTTGTCATGGTCTACTTTGATGACATTTTAATCTATAGCCATGATTTAAACTCACATGTGTCATACTTGAAGGCAGTTTTGGAAACACCTTGAAAAGCACACCTGTTTGCCAATCTTAAAAAAATGTTCTTTTTGCTTGGAAAGTGTTTTCTTCATTGGGGTCCTGCTCAAAGGGAAGCATTCGAAACTCTTAAATCTCTTTTGATATATGCACCTATACTTGCTTTACTTGATTTTTCTGAAATGTTTGAAATTGAGTGCGATGCATCCGGGGTAGGAATCGGTGGTGTTTTAATACAAGAGGGGCGTCCTTTTTCATATTTCAGTGAGAAGTTGAAAGGCATGAATTTAAAGTATGCCTATATGATAAAGAATTATATGCACTTGTTCAGTGTCACGTGTGTGGCAACATTATCTGCGTCTTAAAGAATTTATCATTCATTCTGATCATGAGTCCTTAAAATACTTGAAAGGGCAATCTAAGTTGCACTTACGTCACATTAGATGGATGGAATTCATTGAGTCATTTCCATATGTGATCAAGTATAAAAAAGGAAAAGAGAACATCGTTCTTGATGATTTATCTAGACGCTACACTCTAATCACACACATGCAAACCAAGCTACTCGGTTTTGAGCATATTAAAGAGTTGTATGCATCTGATATAGACTTTTCTGAGTTGTATAAAGCTACTGAATTTTCAGCATGTGAGAAGTTCTATAGACACGAGGGATTTCTATTCAAAGAAAATATATTATGCATTCCTCAAGGGTCCATACGTGAGTATTTGGTGAGAGAAGCACATGGCGGAGGTCTTATGGGTCATTTTGGCATTGCTAAAACCTTAGACATACATTATTCGCATTTTTATTGGCCAAGGATGGTTCATGATATTCATCGTATTTGTGAGTCATATATTACTTGTCGTAAGGCGAAATCGAAGTCACTCACCATGGTTTGTACACTCTCCTTCCTATTCCCTCCTTCCCCTGGGTTGACTTATCTATGGACTTTGTGTTGGGTTTATCTCGTTCTTGGACGGGTAAAGATTCTATTTTTCAGGTGGTCGATCATTTTTCTAAGATTACACATTTTATCGCATGTAACAAAACAAATGATTCTTCACATATTGCTGAATTATTCTTCTAGGAAATTGTGCGACTACTTGGTGTCCCCAAATCAATTGTCAGTGATCGTGATGTAAAGTTTGTAACCCATTTTTGGCATGTGCTATGGATGTGATTAGGCACTACTTTGTTGTACTCCACCGCCTATCATCCCCAAACTGATGGTCAAACAGAAGTTGTGAACCAAAAATTGGGTCAATTGTTACGCACAGTCGTACAAAAGAACTTAAAGAATTGGGAGTCTTGTTTGCCATATGTTGAATTTGCTTACAACCATGCTACTCATTCTGCTACTAAACACTCACCATTTGTAATTGTTTATGGTTATAATCCTTTCACCCCTATTGATCTCGTTCCTCTTCCCCCAGGTATGCACACGAGTCTCGAGGGAGAAAAGAAAGCTGAAATGGTACGAGAATTGCATGCAAAGGCAAGGCAGAATGTGGAGGCTCAAACATCTCGCTTTGAAAAACAAGCAAACAAGGGCAGGAAAGAAATAATCTTTGAACCCGGAGATTGCGTATGGTTGCATTTTCACAAAGAAAGGTTTCCCACAAAACGTAAGACCAAGCTACACCCACATGGATATGGCCCGGTCCATGTTTTGGAGTGAATCAACAATAACTCAACAAAGCTTGACATTTCACCCAACTGGACCATTTCAAACTCCTCCAATGTGGCTGATTAGCACCCATTTGACAACCCTGATGATCTAAGGACAGATCCTTCGCAACCGGGAGGGTCTGATATGAATCCGGATCCACTACCTGCACATTATCCATTAACATTTTGGGTTGGGCCTGAAACTCGGCTTCAATGTAAAAAGAGACTCACATCTTTGGAAATTTAGCCCAAGTATTAATGCAAGAGTCCAAGTCCAATGATGAAGATTGTGAAATAACCAAGTCCATTATTTATGCTTGTGGGCTGCCTGAATAATGACCCAGCATTAAGGCCCTTATTATGGTATTATATTATATATTTATTAGGCAATATTAGTTAAATAAATGACAAAAACTTGGCTGAATTTGGAGGATAATATGGCGCCACTTTTGCTAGCTTTGGAAGTGAAGAAGTCATGTTTTGGAAAAGCAAAATACATTGAACCAAGATGCATGAATCAAGATTTCAAGAGTCCAAGAATTTATTCAAGATACATTGATTCATGATGCAAATGAATCTAGTAAATAATGGCGCCACCCTTTTAGTTATTTGTGGAAAACTTTTCATCTTATTTTTCTATCATTATTTGTCCTATAAATAGCCAAGACTATTATAACTTGAAATTCATCTTTTGATCAATATACAATAATATTTCACTTTTAAAGTGTTGTGCTGAGTTACTCTGGAAAGATAATTCTAAGGTTTTGGATTTATCAAGGACTTAAGCAATCCTTGTGGATATCCCAAAATACCAAGGTGCTTAGAAGCAGGTTTTCTAAGTGTTAAGGTAATTCCAAGGTGCTTTCACACAAGTTGTGATTGTGTCAAGGATATTATTGATTCCAAGGTGCTTCCACACAGGTTGTCGTTGTGTCATGGACCTATCCCAAATACCTTCAATTCCACGATCCAAATTTAAAACAATTCAACCTATCCGGTTCACTTCATATGGTGGATTTTCTATGGAAATGAGCAAGTATAGTGTATTTTGTGTAGAAATATGCAAGTATCGTGTATTTTGCATGGAAATGTGCAATCATCGAGTATTTTTGCATGGAAACGTGCAAGCATCATGGATTCTCTATGGAAATGTGCAAGTAGGTTGGATTTTCTATGGAAATGTGCAAATATCATGGATTTTCTGTAGAATGTGAAAGTATCGTGGATTCGGCATGGAAATGTGCAAGTATCAAGGATCTTCTTTGGAAATATGCAAGTACGCGTAATTTGCATGAAAATGTCGAGTATCATGGATGTTGCGTGGAAATATGCAAGTAACGTGTATTTTGATTGGAAATATGCAAGTATCATGGATTTTATGTGGTAATGTGCAAGTATCATGTATTTTGCATGGAAAAGTGCAAGTATCATGGATTTTCTTGGAAATGTGCAAGTAATGTGGATTTTCTATAGAATGTGCAAGTACCGTGGATTTTGCGTGGAAATGTGGAAGTATCAAGATTTTCTTTGAAAATGGGCAAGTACGTGTATTTTGCATGGAAATGTGTACGTATCATGTATTTTATATTGTAATGTGCAACTATCACGTATTTTGCTTGGAAACATGCAAGCATCATGGGTTTTCTATGGACATGTGCAAGTATGGTGGATTTTCTATGTAAATGTGCAAGTATAGTGTATTTTTCATGGAAATGTGCAAGTATCATGTATTTTTGCATGGAAACATGTAAACATCATGGATTTTCTATTGAAATGTGCAAGTATGTTGGATTTTCTGTGGAAATGTGCAAGTATCATGGATTTTTTGTGGAATGTGCAAGTATTGTGGATTTGGTGTGGAAATGTGCAAGTATCAAGGATCTTCTATGGAAATGCGTAAGTACGTGTACTTTGCATGAAAATTAGCAAGTATCATGGATTTTACATGGAACTGTGAAAGTATCATGTATTTGGAAATGTGCAAGTACGGTAGATTTACTATGAAATTGTGCAAGTATGGTGTATTTTGCATGGAAATGTGCAAGTATCGTGGATTTTATGTGGTAATGTGCAATTATAGTGAATTTTGCATGGATGTGTGCAAGCATCATGGATTTTCTATGGAAATGTGCAAGTAAAGTGGATTTTATGTGGTAATGTGCGAGTATCGTGTATTTTGCGTTGAAGTGTGCAAGCAGCATGGATTTTCTATGGAAATGTGCAAGTATTTTGGATTTTCTATAGAAATATGCGAGTATCGTGTATTTTGCTAGGAAATGTGCAAGTATCGTAGATTTTTTGTTGTAATGTGCAAGTATTGCGTATTTTATATGGTAATGTCCAAGAATCATGTATTTCTCATTAAAGCATGCATGCGGCAAGCAAAACAGAATCAAGAATGGCCTTGTACAAGGAATCAAAAATCACACCGTTAAGTACTCTATGGGAACAAAAAAAAGTATGAGAAAAGACGTTTGTAATTCTCTTTGAAGTATTGATGTGATATCGACCCGAACGATAAATAAGGCACGCCGGTGCAAATGGCAAGCAAAACGGAGGCCAGAATGGGTACAAGGAATCAAAAATCACACCGTTAAGTACTCTATGGGTACAAAAAAAAGTACGAAAAAAAACGTTTGTAATTCTCTTTGAAGTACTGATGTGATATCGACCCGAATGATAAATAAGGCACGCCGGCACAAACGGCAAGCAAAACGGAGGCCAGAATGGCCTTGTACAAGGAATCAAAAATCACACCGTTACTACTCTATGGGTACAAAAAAAAGTACGAAAAAAAAAACGTTTGCAATTCTCTTTGAAGTACTGATGTTATATCAACCAGAACGATAAATAAGTCACGGCGGCGCAAACGGCAAGCAAAACGGAGGCCAGAATGGCCTTGTACATGGAATAAAAAATCACACAGTTAAGTACTCTATGGGTACAAAAAAAAGTATGAAAAAAAACGTTTGTAATTCTCTTTGAAGTACTGATGTGATATCAACGAAAACAAGAAATAAGACACGCCGGCGCAAACGGCAAGCAAAACGGAGGCCAGAATGGCCTTGTACAAGGAATCAAAAATCACACCGTTAAGTACTCTATGGGTACAATAAATAGTACGAAAAAAGGTTTGTAATTATCTTTGAAGAACTGATGTGATATCGACCAGAACGATAAATAAGGCTTGCCGGCGCAAACGGCAAGCAAAACGGAGGCCAGAATGGCTTTGTACAAGGAATCAAAAAACACCCCGTTAAGTACTTTATACGAACAAAAAAAAGAATGAAAAAAACGTTTGTAATTCTCTTTGAAGTACTGATGTGATATCGACCAGAACGATAAATAAAGCACGCCGGCGCAAACGGCAAGTAAAACGGAGGCCAGAATGGCCTTGTACAAGGAATCAAAAATCACACCGTTAAGTACTCTATGGGTACAAACAAAAAGTACGAAAAAAAAAATGTTTGTAATTCTCATTTAACTACTGATGTGATATCGACCAGAACGATATATAAGGCACGCCGGCACAAACGGCAAGCAAAACGGAGGCTAGAATGGCCTTGTACAAGGAATCCAAAATCACACCGTTAAGTACTCTATGGGTACAAAAAAAAGTACGAAAAAAACGTTTGTAATTCTCTTTGAAGTACTGATGTGATATCGACCCGAAAGATAAATAAGGCACGCCAGCGCAAATGGCATGCAAAATGGAGGCTAGAATGGCCTTGTACAAAGAATCAAAAATCACACCGTTAAGTACTCTATGGGTACCAAAAAAGTACGAAAAAAACGTTTGTAATTCTCTTTGAAGTACTGATGTGATATCGACCCAACGATAAATAAGGCACGCCGGCACAAACGGCAAGCAAAACGGAGGCCAAAATGGCCTTGTACAAGGAATCAAAAATCACACCGTTAAGTACTCTATGGGTACAAAAAAAGTACGAAAAAAAACGTTTGTAATTCACTTTGATGTACAGATGTGATATCGACCAAAACGATAAATAAGGCACGCCGGCGCAAACGGAAAGCAAAACGGAGGCAAGAATGGCCTTGTACAAGGAATCAAAAATCACATCGTTAAGTACTCTATGGGTACAATAAATAGTATGAAAAAGGTTTGTAATTCTCTTTGAAGATCTGATGTGATATCGACCAGAACGATAAATAAGGCACGCCGGCGCAAACGGCAAGTAAAACGGACGCCAGAATGGCTTTGTACAAGGAATCAAAAATCACACCGTTAAGTACTCTATGGGTACAAAAAAAAGTATGAAAAAAAATGTTTGTAATTCTCATTTAAGTACTGATGTGATATCGACCAGAACGATAAATAAGGCACGCCGGCGCAAACAGCAAACAAAACGGAGGCCAGAATGGCCTTGTACAAGGAATCAAAAATCACAACGTTAAGTACTCTATGGGTACAAAAAATTACGAAAAAAAACGTTTGTAATTCTCTTTTAAGTACTGATGTGATATCGACCCGAACGATAAATAAGGCACGCCGGCGCAATCGGCAAGCAAAACGGAGGCGAGAATGGCCTTGTACAAAGAAAAAAAATCACACCGTTAAGTACTCTATGGGTACAAAAAAAAGTACGAAAAAAAACGTTTGTAATTCCCTTTTAAGTACTAATGTGATATCGACCAGAACGATAAATAAGGCACGCCGGCGCAAACGGCCAGCAAAACGGAGGCCAGAATGGCCTTGTACAAGGAATCAAAAATCACACCGTTAAGTACTCTATGGGTACAAAAAATGTATGAAAAAAAATGTTTGTAATTCTCATTTAAGTATTGATATGATATCGACCAGAACGATACATAAGGCACGCCGGCGCAAACGGCAAGAAAAACGGAGACCAGAATGGCCTTGTACAAGGAATCAAAAATCACACCGTTAAGTACTCTATGGGTACAAAAAAAGTACGAAAAAAAACATTTGTAATTCTCTTTGAAGTACTGATGTGATATCGACCCGAACGAATAATAAGGCAAACCGGCGCAAACGGCAAGCAAAACGGAGGCCAGAATGGGCTTGTACAAAGAAAAAAAAATACACCGTTAAGTACTTTATGGGTACAAAAAAAAGTACGAAAAAAACGTTTGTAATTCTCTTTTAAGTACTAATGTGATATCGACCAGAACAATAAATAATGCACGCCGGCGTAAACGGGAGCAAAACGGAGGCAAGAATGGCCTTGTACAAGGAATCAAAAATCACACCGTTAAGTACTCTATGGGTACAAAAAAAAGTATGAAAAAAAACGTTTGTAATTCTCTTTGAAGTAATGATGTGACATCGACCAGAACGATAAATAAGGCACGCCGGTGCAAACGGCAAGCAAAACGGAGGCCAGAATGGCCTTGTACAAGGAATCAAAAATCACACCGTTAAGTAAACTATGGGTACAAAAAATGTACGAAAAAACGCGTTTGTAATTCTCTTTGAAGTACTGATATGATATCGACCCGAACGATAAATAAGGCACGCCGGCACAAACGGCAAGCCAAACGGAGGCTAAAATGGCCTTGTACAAGGAATCAAAAATCACACCGTTAAGTACTCTATGGGTACAAAAAAAAGTACGAAAAAAATGTTTGTAATTCTCTTTGAAGTACTGATGTGATATCGACCAAAACGATAAATAAGGCACGCCGGCGCAAACGGCAAGTAAAATGGAGGCCAGAATGGCCTTGTACAAAGAATCAAAAATCACACCGTTAAGTACTCTATAGGTACAAAAAAAAGTACAAAAAAAAAATGTTAGTAATTCTCATTTAAGTACTGATGTGATATCGACCAGAACGATAAATAAGGCACGCCGGCGCAAAAGGCAAGCAAAACGGAGGCCAGAATGGCCTTGTAAAAGGAATCAAAAATCACACTGTTAAGTACTCTATGGGTACAAAAAAAGTACGAAAAAAAACGTTTGTAATTCTCTTTGAAGTACTGATGTGATATCGACCTGAACGATAAATAAGGCACGCCGGTGCAAACGGCAAGCAAAACGGAGGCCAGAATGGCATTGTACAAAGAAAAAAAAATCACACCGTTAAGTACTCTATGGGTACAAAAAAAAGTATGAAAAAAAATGTTTGTAATTCTCTTTTAAGTACTAATATGATATCGATCAGAACGATAAATAAGGCACGCCGGCGCAAACGGCCAGCAAAACGGAGGCCAGAATGGCCTTGTACAAGGAATCAAAAATCACATCGTTAAGTACTCTAGGGGTACAAAAAAAGTACGAAAAGAAAATGTTTGTAATTCTCATTTAAGTACTGATTTTATATCGACCAGAACGATATATAAGGCACGCCGGTGCAAACGGCAAGCATAACGGAGGCCAGAATGGCCTTGTACAAGGAATCAAAAATCACACCGTTAAGTACTCTATGGGTACAAAAAAAAGTACGAAGAAAAACGTTTGTAATTCTCTTTGAAGTACAGATGTGATATCGACCCGAACGAAAAATAAGGGACGCCGGCGCAAACGGCAAGCAAAACGGAGGCAAGAATGGCCTTGTACAAAGAAAAAAAAATCACACCGTTAAGTATTTTATGGGTACAAAAAAAAGTATGAAAAAAACGTATGTAATTCTCTTTTAAGTATGTATGTGATATCGACCAGAACGATAAATAAGGCACGCCTGCGCAAACGGCGAGCAAAAAGGAGGCCAGAATGGCCTTGTACAAAGAATCAAAAATCACACCGTAAGTACTCTATGGGTACAAAAAAAAGTACGAAAAAAAATGTTTGTAATTCTCTTTGAAGTACTGATGTGATATCGACTAGAACGAAAAATAAGGCACGCAGTTAAGTACTCTATGGGAACAAAAAAAAGTTTGAAAAAAAACGTTTGTAATTCTCTTTGAAGTACTGATGTGATATCGACCTGAACGATAAATAAGGCACGCCGGCGCAAACGGCAAGCAAAACGGAGGCCAAAATGGCCTTGTACGTAGAAAAAAATCACACCGTTAAGTACTTTATGGGTACAAAAAAAAGTACGAAAAAAACGTTTGTAATTCTCTTTTAAGTACTAATGTGATATCGACCAGAACAATAAATAAGGCACGCCGGCGCAAACGGGAAGCAAAACGGAGGCAAGAATGTCCTTGTACAAGGAATCAAAAATCACACCGTTAAGTACTCTATGGGTACAAAAAAAAGTATGAAAAAAAACGTTTGTAATTCTCTTTGAAGTATTGATGTGATATCGACCAGAACGATAAATAAGGCACGCCGGTGCAAACGGCAAGCAAAACGGAGGCCATAATGGCCTTGTACAAGGAATCAAAAATCACACCGTTAAGTACTTTATAGGAACAAAAAAAGTATGAAAAGAAATGTTTGTAATTCTCTTTGAAGTACTGATGTGATATCCACCCGAACGATAAATAAGGCACGCCGGCGCAAACTGCAAGGAAAACGGAGGCCAGAATGGCCTTGTACCAGGAATCAAAAATCACACCGTTAAGTACTCTATGGGTACAAAAAAAGTACGAAAAAAATGTTTGTAATTCTCTTTGAAGTACTGATGTGATATCGACCCGAACGATAAATAAGGCACGCCGGCGCAAATGGCAAGCCAAACGGAGGCCAGAATGGCCTTGTACAAGGAATCAAAAATCACACCGTTAAGTACTCTATGGGAACAAAAAAAAGTACGAAAAGAACGTTTGTAATTCTCTTTGAAGTACTGATGTGATATCGACCAAAACGATAAATAAGGCACGCCGGCGCAAAGGGAAAGCAAAACGGAGGCCAGAATGGCCTTGTACAAGGAATCAAAAATCACACCGTTAAGTACTCTATGGGTACAATAAATAGTACGAAAAAAGGTTTGTAATTCTCTTTGAAGAACTAATGTGATATCGACCAGAACGATAAATAAGGCACGCCGGCGCAAACGGCAAGCAAAACGCAGGCCAAAATGGCCTTGTACATGGAATCAAGAAACACACCATTAAGTACTTTATGCGAACAAAAAAAAGTATGAAAAAAAAGGTTTGTAATTCTCTTTGAAGTACTGATGTGATATCGACCAGAACGATAAATAAGGCACGCCGGCGCAAACGGCAAGTAAAACGGAGGCCAGAATGGCCTTGTACAAAGAATCAAAAATCACACCGTTAAGTACTCCATGGGTACAAAAAAAAATGTTAGTAATTCTCATTTAAGTACTCATGTGATATCGACCGGAACGATAAATAAGGCACGCCGGCACAAACGGCAAGGAAAACGGAGGCCAGAATGGCCTTGTACAAGGAATCAAAAATCACACCGTTAAGTACTCTATGGGAACAAAAAAAAGTATGAAAAGAAATGTTTGTAATTCTCTTTGAAGTACTGATTTGATATCGACCCGAATGATAAATAAGGCACGCCGGCGCAAACTGCAAGGAAAACGGATGCCAGAATGGCCTTGTACCAGGAATCAAAAATCACACCGTTAAGTACTCTATGGGTACAAAAAATGTACGAAAAAAAACGTTTGAAATTCTCGTTGAAGTACTGATGTGATATCGACCCGAACGATAAATAAGGCACGCCGGCACAAACAGCAAGCCAAACGGAGGCCAAAATGGCCTTGTACAAGGAATCAAAAATCACACCGTTAAGTACTCTATGGGTACAAAAAAAAGTACGAAAAAAATGTTTGTAATTCTATTTGAAGTACTGATGTGATATCGACCAAAACGATAAATAAGGCACGCCGGCGCAAGCGGAAAGCAAAACGGAGGCCAGAATGACCTTGTACAAGGAATCAAAAATCACACCGTTAAGTACTCTGTGGGTACAATAAATAGTACGAAAAAAGGTTTGTAATTCTCTTTGAAGAACTAATGTGATATCGACCAGAACGATAAAGAAGGCACGCCGGCACAAACGGCAAGCAAAACGGAGGCCAGAATGGCCTTGTACAAGGAATCAAAAAACACACCGTTAAGTACTTTATGCGAACAAAAAAAAGTATGAAAAAAATGGTTTGTAATTCTCTTTGAAGTACTGATGTGATATCAACCAGAACGATAAATAAGGCACACCCGCGCAAATGGCAAGTAAAACGGAGGCCAGAATGGCCTTGTACAAAGAATCAAAAATCACACCGTTAAGTACTCTATGGGTACAAAAAAAATGTTAGTAATTCTCATTTAAGTACTGATGTGATATCGACCAGAACGATAAATAAGGCACGCCGGCGCAAACGGCAAGCAAAACGGAGGCCAGAATGGCCTTGTACAAGGAATCAAAAGGCACGCCGTTAAGTACTCTATGGGAACAAAAAAAAGTATGAAAAAAAATGTTTGTAATTCTCTTTGAAGTACTGATGTGATATCAACCCGAACGATAAATAAGGCACGCCGGCGCAAACGGCAAGCAAAACGGAGGCCAGAATAGCCTTGTACAAAGAAAAAAAAAATCACACCGTTAAGTACTTTATGGGTACAAAAAAAAGTACGAAAAAACGTTTGTAATTCTCTTTTTAATACTAATGTGAAATCGACCAGAACAATAAATAAGGCACGCCGGCGCAAACGGGAAGCAAAACGGAGGCAAGAATGGCCTTGTACAAGGAATCAAAAATCACACCGTTAAGTACTCTATGGGTACAAAAAAACGTATGAAAAAAAACGTTTGTAATTCTCTTTGAAGTAATGATGTGATATCGACCAGAACGATAAATAAGGCACGCCGGTGCAAACGGCAAGCAAAACGGAGGCCATAATGGCCTTGTACAAGGAATCAAAAATCACACCGTTAAGTACTTTATGGGAACAAAAAAGTATGAAAAGAAATGTTTGTAATTCTCTTTGAAGTACTGATGTGATATCGACCCGAACGATAAATAAGGCACGCCGGCGCAAACTGCAATGAAAACGGAGGCCAGAATGGCCGTGTACCAGGAATCAAAAATCACACCGTTAAGTACTCTATGGGTACAAAAAAAGTACGAAAAAAACGTTTGTAATTCTCTTTGAAGTACTGATGTGATATCGACCCGAACGATAAATAAGGCACGCCGGCACAAACGGCAAGCCAAACGGAGGCCAAAATGGCCTTGTACAAGGAATCAAAAATCACACCGTTAAGTACTCTATGGGTACAAAAAAAAAGTATGAAAAAAACGTTTGTAATTCTCTTTGAAGTACTGATGTGATATCGACCAAAACGATAAATAAGGCACGCCGGCGCAAACGGAAAGCAAAATGGAGGCCAGAATGGCCTTGTACAAGGAATCAAAAATCACACCGTTAAGTACTCTATGGGTACAATAAATAGTACGAAAAAAGGTTTGTAATTCTCTTTGAAGAACTAATGTGATATCGACCAGAACGAAACATAAGGCACGCCTGCGCAAACGGCAAGCAAAACGGAGGCCAGAATGGCCTTGTACAAGGAATCAAGAAACACACCGTTAAGTACTTTATGCGAACAAAAAAAGTAAGAAAAAAAAAGTTTTGTAATTCTCTTTGAAGTACTGATGTGATATCGACCAGAACGATAAATAAGGCACGCCTGCGCAAACGGCAAGTAAAACGGAGGCCAGAATGGCCTTGTACAAAGAATCAAAAATCACACCTTAAGTACTCTATGGGTACAAAAAAAAAGTACAAAAAAAATGTTAGTAATTCTCATTTAAGTACTGATGTGATATCGACCAGAACGATAAATAAGGCACGCCGGCACAAACGGCAAGGTAAACGGAGGCCAGAATGGCCTTGTACAAAGAATCAAAAATCACACCGTTAAGTACTCTATGGGAACAAAAAAAAAGTATGAAAAGAAATGTTTGTAATTCTCTTTGAAGTACTGATTTGATATCGACCCGAATAATAAATAAAGCACGCCGGCGCAAACTGCAAGGAAAACGGATGCCAGAATGGCCTTGTACCAGGAATCAAAAATCACACCGTTAAGTACTCTATGGGTACAAAAAATGTTCGAAAAAAAACGTTTGTAATTCTCTATGAAGTACTGATGTGATATCGACCCGAACGATAAATAAGGCACGCCGGCACAAACGGCAAGCCAAACGGAGGCTAAAATGGCCTTGTACAAGGAATCAAAAATCACACCGTTAAGTACTCTATGGGTACAAAAAAAAGTACGAAAAAAAACGTTTGTAATTCTCTTTGAAGTACTGATGTGATATCGACCCGAACGATAAATAAGGCACGCCGGCACAAACGGCAAGCCAAACGGAGGCCAAAATGGCCTTGTACAAGGAATCAAAAATCACACCGTTAAGTACTCTATGGGTACAAAAAAAAAGTACGAAAAAAAACTTTTGTAATTCTCTTTGAAGTACTGATGTGATATCGACCAAAACGATAAATAAGGCACGCCGGCGCAAACGGAAAGCAAAACGGAGGCCAGAATGGCCTTGTACAAGGAATCAAAAATCACACCGTTAAGTACTCTATGGGTACAATAAATAGTACGAAAAAAGGTTTGTAATTCTCTTTGAAGAACTGATGTGATATCGACCAGAACGATAAATAAGGCACGCCGGCGCAAACGGCAAGCAAAACGGAGGGCAGAATGGCCTTGTACAAGAAATCAAAAATCACATAGTTAAGTACTCTATGGGTACGAAAAAAGTACGAAAAAAAACGTTTGTAATTCTCTTTGAAGTATCGATGTGATATCGACCAGAACGATAAATAAGGCACGCCGGTGCAAACGGCAAGCAAAACGGAGGCCAGAATGGCCTTGTACATGGAATCAAAAATCACACAGTTAAGTACTCTATGGGTACGAAAAAAAGTATGAAAAAAAATATTTGTAATTCTCTTTGAAGTACTGATGTGATATCGACCGGAACGATAAATAAGGCACGCCGGCGCAAACGGCAAGTAAAACGGAGGCCAGAATGGCCTTGTACAAGGAATCAAATATCACACAGTTAGGTAGTCTATGGGTACGAAAAAAAGTACGAAATAAAACGTTTGTAATTTCTTTGAAGTACTGATGTGATATCGACCAGAACGATAAATAAGGCACGCCGGCGCAAACGGCAAGCAAAACGGAGGCCAGAATGGCCTTGTACAAGGAAAAAAAATCACACCGTTAAGTACTTTATGGGTACAAAAAAAAGTATGAAAAAAACGTTTGTAATTCTCTTTTTAGTACTAATGTGATATCGACCAGAACAATAAATAAGGCACGCCGGCGCAAACGGGAAGCAAAACGGAGGCAAGAATGGCCTTGTACAAGGAATCAAAAATCACACCGTTAAGTACTCTATGGGTACAAAAAAAAGTATGAAAAAAATGTTTGTAATTCTCTTCGAAGTAATGATGTGATATCGACCAGAACGATAAATAAGGCACGCCGGTGCAAACGGCAAGCAAAACGGAGGCTGATGAGAGTCAAATTTGGTGTCATTTACTATGTAATTATACCCCGTTTATACCTCGTTTTATATGTTTCTGAAACATTTAGTTGTATTTTGATGTATTTACACCTTGGTTATCATTTCGGGACCTAGGACGTAAAGTCCGGGATTCTCGGTCTTTTTCGGTGTAATTTACTATACATTCTCGGTCACCCTAGTGTCCTGTAGGGATTATGTGTGGTATTTGTTGTGATTTTGTACAGGACTTAGGTGTTTGAGATGTCCGGAAGGCGAGTTACGAGGATTGGAACATATGCCCGAAGCTTAACCGTTCAAACGGATCAAAACGCGGTGGTACTACAACCATACCTTCCATTGATCTGCATTTTTATCCACCTTAGAAGAATTTTCTGGGCTGGACATCTTCATGGAAGTTGTAGACAATTAAATGAGCTTTCCAACGCATCTTGAATCACTCAAATCGGAGGTCTACAGACAAAGTTATGGCTGTTTTTCTGAGGGTGTGTTAGCTAGGCGCGCGCCTGAGAAATGCTAGGCGCACGCCTAGCAGTGAATTTTGGCCAGAAGTTTCAGTACGTGATTTTAACATCATAGGCGTGCGCCTACACTTTCCTAGGCGCACGCCTAGCGTCCAGAACACATAAAACACTATAAATACCCCCATTTTGGATCTAGATCCACACTTCCTCTTCCCCAACTCGTTTTTCATCAAATTTCTGCGTTTTTCTTAGCTTAGATTAGATTTATAGGTATATTAGCTTAGTTTAGTTGTAGATTGTTGTAATCCGTTGATTCTCGAAGATAGCTTGACGCGTTATTGACGGGATTTCGTTCGGTGAATCGATTTTCTACGGCATAATATATTTGGTATTTTGTTTTCCTTTCTTGTTCTTGCTTTCAATCTTTGTTTTTGTTATATTTATTGTTGATTTCTTGTTGTTTTTGTTGATAAGATGAGTAGCTAGTTTTTCCAATAGTCGAGTTATGTGATAGTCTATGAAATCGAATCCTTAGCTCGTTGATTAAAGTGTTTTGATGTTATGATTGTTAGATTCTCGGTGTTGTTATCGTTCTAGAACTTATTCGTAAATGACTTTTATTGAACTCGCGACTCGATAATCGTACTTCACGCATCTTCTTTACATATGTATTTTGCGAGAGGATACGGGAAAAGGGGTTCTAGGATCACTGTGTAAAACCGACTGAGTTGTTCAGACTCGGTTTCGTTGTGAGGTTTGTATCGACTTTTCGAGCGTCTCATAGAGCGTAGACCGTGTTGAGTCAGTTAAATCCGGTCAGCGGACTGTTGAATTCGACATAGGAAACTGGGTTGTTGAAATTGGCGCTTAGTTTCGGAAATAGGAGACGACATCCTTTAACAATGTCAAGAACATTAGAGTATATCGAAATCACTTCTGGTTACGAGTTAGGGTTAGATAGTAGTCGATTGGATCATAGCTCGGCTATCTCTTTTATATAGTTTTAAACTCTTTATTTTGTGTGTATTTAGTTTGTAGAACCGGTGATCTGACAAATCACAACGTTCAATAGTTGTGTTGGCCTGAACTAGGGACGAGACCGACTTTGGTACTCGACCAGATTCCCTGTGGGATACGACCTTGACTCACCAATTCTAGGCTACAGTTGACCCGGTACACTGCCGGTGAGATTGGACACTTAGAAAAGGCCGATCAAGATTTCTGGCGCCGTTGCCGGGGAATCGGGTTGATATCTTGTAAGTTAGTTAAGTTCTTAGGATTAGGTCGTTTTTCTTATTTTTTTTTATGTATAGTTTCTTTTATTTGTTTTTGTTGAAGTGTCACACCATTTACTTCGGTAGTGGTAGTGACAAGTTACCGTGATTGTGTTTGTGTTGTTTCCTTGATTTGCAGATAATGAATCCATACTACAATTACGGCTCGTATCCTTACCCATTCGGATATTACAATTACGGTGCAATGGGTTACCAAACACAACCATTTTATCAGTTCAACCCATACGCCGCATCTTATGGAAATGAGTGGGATAATGCCCCGAGTTACTTTGATCAACAACTCGATACTTCTCCACCTCCGGAATCAGAGACCTCAACGGAGCAACGGATGGCACTTGAGCAAACTGTTGAAGAGTTGAGTAAAGTGGTCCAAGAGCACCATAATGAGCTTCGAGATGGCCAAACTGCAATGCAAACAGCCATACGAAACTTGGAGCTTAAAGTGCAACTACTGTTTGAGGAGTTTGAGAGGAGAGAGCAAGAAAGTATGATTGAAATCACCCCGGAGGAACACTACGAGGATGGTATGACTCTTGTATCTATTGAGTCACCTGTTCCGTCTTCATTTAGCCCTATTGTTATATCCTCGGGGGTGCACCCTATTGAGTTTGTTGTTGATGTTGAGCCTATTTGTTCATACTTGGTGCTAGAGTCATTGTTAGTTGGGATATGTTTTAGTTCAGGGAAAGTGAATTCGTTGTTCTGTGCAACGGATTCATCGAACCATTCATGGTGGTGGGGATTGAGCCCCATATTTCTTTTGTTTCATTTTCAAGGGGTGCTCAATTCCTATGATTTTGGTAGGGAGAAGCAACGGTTTGCTCTCCTTTGGTATAGCTATCCTTGACATAGTTGGGGATAGAAAGTCGAGCTGAGGACTATAAACTCAAAATGTGTTTATATTGCTTTTTCTTTCCCCTCGTGTTTCACTGTGTTTCTTTAGTTTCTATTTTGATACTTCGGGTAAGTTTTGTTGTTATATAACCTGAGGAAGTGTGTTTTGGGGGGTTAGTGTGGTGTTTTTGGTTTTGATGAGTTGTGATAATCCGGGTAGTTTCATTGTGTTATACTCCATACTTGTACACCTTTGGTGTTGGTTGTGTATATTTAATAAGTACATGTACCCTGGGAGTTCATATTACGGATGCCACATGATCGTACTCGCGTCTTTTTCCGGTTGTAAGCTAACTTTTCTACCCTTATCATTCGTGTTTCATTTTAAAGTAGGGGGAAGTCGGTTTAGCTTCGATGTTTTGTTTTCATGTAGAACGAGTTATACTTAGTGATTGTTATCCCTTTGGTGTAAATGTGTTGTTTTTTTTAGAAATTTTGATGCCTTTGACATTGGTTTTGATACATTGAGCCTATAGTATTGCTTTGGTTAAACATATAGTGATTATTTGAATGCATTTCATTTGAGTTGGGATCTTGTTTTGAGGAATGAAGTAGTTCTATCACGTTAGCTTCGACTTCATGAATCACCTTGACTAGTGAACGATTATGGTAGTTATTAATGACCCGGTTACCTAGAACTTATATTAGTAACTTCGAGGCGAAATAGAAAGGTCGTCGTTGTTAGGTACGGGATGACGGTTTTGGCATTTATTTTGACCCGATCAGAGCCAAAGGCCAACCTAAACGATTAATCCACTGTTACCCCTCTAAGCCTTTTGTAGGGTGGTTAGACCGCCACCCGAACTAGCCTTTCGTGTTACTAACCCGTGAAAATCGATGTCCCTAACATTATTTCGGTCTACATATCCTTGACTACCTTGCAATTGAGCTTGTTCGTTCCGCACATTTTTACGATGTTGCGAGGTATTGTTGAGACGTAAGTAATGGTATGGAGTCGTAATTTACGAGTAATTTCGGTATGAGGAGTGTAACAATGTGTCGGTTTCGGTTTTGTTCAGAATTTTGATGTATAGAAGAAAAAAAAGAAAAAAGAGAAAAGAAAAGAAAAGAAACAGAAGTAGTAAATGTGCATATTTATAGTTTGATTTAAGTCCAAAAAGGGACTGAAGTTTTGTATAATGAAAAAAAAATGTGTGTGAAGTTGAAGTTAGGTTTGGACTCCAGAGATGTAAATTTTTGGAAAGATTGAAGGTGAAGTGATAACCGAGTTTTGTGTATATGTCTCGGTTAAAGCTCTTTTGCACTTTCTTCTTTCTATTTTTATCGTAAATATCCTTTCGTTAGCCCCGACCCTAGCCTAACGGTATAACCCTTCAAGTCCTGCTCGACCGTACTAGACGACTATTGACCTCGATTAGTGGAGATGTTTACGACTTATAAGCCTATGGTGTAGCCTCGGTACATTATACGTCTATAATCTAAGCCGGTCATTGGTGATAAATGTTAAAGAAGCTAAACACACACACACACACACATTCTTTTCTCGATACAATGTAGAACTTAAATCTAATGCATTTATGTCATTTACTTGTGTTTTACCATTTCAATTCTTATAAACTAGATGTATGATTGCAATGTTGACTCCATCTTTATTTTTGAATTGCTCATTTTTGCTCGAGGGCGAGCAAACGCTAAGTAGGGGGTAGTTGATGAGAGTCAAATTTGGTGTCATTTACTATGTAATTATACCCCATGTATACCTCGTTTTATATGTTTCTGAAACATTTAGTTGTATTTTGATGTATTTACACCTTGGTTATCATTTCGGGACCTAGGACGTAAAGTCCGGGATTCTCGGTCTTTTTCGGTGTAATTTACTATACATTCTCGGTCACCCTAGTGTCCTTAAGGGATTATGTGTGGTATTTGTTGTGATTTTGTACAGGAATTAGGTGTTTGAGATGTCCGGAAGGTGAGTTACGAGGATTGGAACATATGCCCGAAGCTTAACCGTTCAAACGGATCAAAACGCGGTGGTACTACAACCATACCTTCCATTGATCTGCATTTTGATCCACCTTAGAGGCATTTTCTGGGATGGACATCTTCATGAAAGTTGTAGACAATTGAATGAGATTTCCAACGCATCTTCAATCACTCAAATCGGAGGTCTACAGACAAAGTTATGGCTGTTTTTCTGAGGGTGTGTTAGCTAGGCGCGCGCCTGAGAAATGCTAGGCGCACGCCTAGCAGTGAATTTTGGCCAGAAGTTTCAGTACGTGATTTTAACATCATAGGCGTGCGCCTACACTTTCCTAGGCGCACGCCTAGCGTCCAGAACACATAAAACACTATAAATACCCCCATTTTGGATATAGATCCACACTTCCTCTTCCCCAACTCGTTTTTCATCAAATTCTGCGTTTTTCTTAGCTTAGATTAGATTTATAGGTATATTAGCTTAGTTTAGTTGTAGATTGTTGTAATCCGTTGACTCTCGAAGATAGCTTGACGCGTTATTGACGGGATTTCGTTCGGTGAATCGATTTTCTACGGCATAATATATTTGGTATTTTGTTTTCCTTTCTTGTTCTTGCTTTCAATCTTTGTTTTTGTTATATTTATTGTTGATTTCTTGTTGTTTTTGTTGATAAGATGAGTAGCTAGTTTTTTCCAATAGTCGAGTTATGTGATGGTCTATGAAATCGAATCCTTAGCTCGTTGATTAAAATGTTTTGATGTTATGATTGTTAGATTCTCGGTGTTGTTATCGTTCTAGAACTTATTCGTAAATGACTTTTATTGAACTCACGACTCGATAATCGTACTTCACGCGTCTGCTTTACATATGTATTTTGCGAGAGGATACGGGAAAAGGGGTTCTAGGATCACTGTGTAAACCCGACTGAGTTGTTCAGACTCGGTTTCGTTGTGAGGTTTGTATCGACTTTTCGAGCGTCTCATAGAGCGTAGACCGTGTTGAGTCAGTTAAATCCGGTCACCGGACTGTTGAATTCGACATAGGAAACTGGGCTGTTGAAATTGGCGCTTAGTTTCAGAAATAGGAGACGACATCCTTTAACAATGTCAAGAACATTAGAGTATATCGAAATCACTTCTGGTTACTAGTTAGGGTTAGATAGTAGTCGATTGGATCATAGCTCGGCTATCTCTTTTATATAGTTTTAAACTCTTTTATTTTGTGTATATTTAGTTTGTAGAACCGGTGATCTGACAAATCACCACGTTCAATAGTTGTGTTGGCCTGAACTAGGGACGAGACCGACTTTGGTACTCGACCAGATTCCCTGTGGGATACGACCTTGACTCACCAATTCTAGGCTACAGTTGAACCGGTACACTGCCGGTGAGATTGGACACTTAGAAAAGGCCGATCAGAGGCCATAATGGCCTTGTACAAGGAATCAAAAATCACACCGTTAAGTACTTTATGGGAACAAAAAAGTATGAAAAGAAAGGTTTGTAATTCTCTTTGAAGTACTGATGTGATATCGACCCGAACGATAAATAAGGCACGCCGGCGCAAACTGCAAGGAAAACGGAGGCCAGAATGGCCTTGTACCAGGAATCAAAAATCACACCGTTAAGTACTCTATGGGTACAAAAAAAGTACAAAAAAAACGTTTGTAATTCTCTTTGAAGTACTGATGTGATATCGACCCGAACGGTAAATAAGGCACGCCGGCACAAACGGCAAGCCAAAATGGACTTGTACAAGGAATCAAAAATCACACCGTTAAGTACTCTATGGGTACAAAAAAAAGTATGAAAAAAATGTTTGTAATTCTCTTTGAAGTACTGATGTGATATCGACCAAAACGATAAACAAGGCACGCCGGCGCAAACGGAAAGCAAAACGGAGGCCAGAATGGCCTTGTACAAGGAATCAAAAATCACACCGTTAAGTACTCTATGGGTACAATAAATAGTATGAAAAAAGGTTTGTAATTCTCTTTGAAGAACTAATGTGATATCGACCAGAACGATAAATAAGGCACGCCGGCGCAAACGGCAAGCAAAACGGAGGCCAGAATGGCCTTGTACAAGGAATCAAGAAACACACCGTTAAGTACTTGATGCGAACAAAAAAAAGTATGAAAAAAAAAGGTTTGTAATTCTCTTTGAAGTACTGATGTGATATCGAACAGAACGATAAATAAGGCACGCCGGCACAAACGACAAGTAAAACGGAGGCCAGAATGGCCTTGTACAAAGAATCAAAAATCACACCGTTAAGTACTCTATGGTACAAAAAAAAAGTACAAAAAAAAAATGTTAGTAATTCTCATTTAAGTACTGATGTGATATCGACCAGAACGATAAATAAGGCACGCCGGCACAAACGGCAAGGAAAACGGAGGCCAGAATGGCCTTGTACAAGGAATCAAAAATCACACCGTTAAGTACTCTATGGGAACAAAAAAAAAGTATGAAAAGAAATGTTTGTAATTCTCTTTGAAGTACTGATTTTATATCGACCCGAATAATAAATAAGGCACGCCGGCGCAAACTGCAAGGAAAACGGATGCCAGAATGGCCTTGTACCAGGAATCAAAAATCACACCGTTAAGTACTCTATGGGTACAAAAAATGTACGAAAAAAAACGTTTGTAATTCTCTTTGAAGTACTGATGTGATATCGACCCGAACGATAAATAAGGCACGCCGGCACAAACGGCAAGCCAAACGGAGGCCAAAATGGCCTTGTACAAGGAATCAAAAATCACACCGTTAAGTACTCTATGGGTACAAAAAAAAGTACGAAAAAAAACGTTTGTAATTCTCTTTGAAGTACTGATGTGATATCGACCAAAACGATAAATAAGGCACGCCGGCGCAAACGGAAAGCAAAACGGAGGCCAGAATGACCTTGTACAAGGAATCAAAAATCACACCGTTAAGTACTCTATGGGTACAATAAACAGTACAAAAAAAGGTTTGTAATTCGCTTTGAAGAACTAATGTGATATCGACCAGAACGATAAATAAGGCACGCCGGTGCAAACGGCAAGCAAAACGGAGGCCAGAATGGCCTTGTACAAGGAATCAAAAAACACACCGTTAAGTACTTTATGCAAACAAAAAAAAGTATGAAAAATAAGGTTTGTAATTCTCTTTGAAGTACTGATGTGATATCGACCAGAACGATAAATAAGGCACACCGGCGCAAAAGGCAAGTAAAACGGAGGCCAGAATGGCCTTGTACAAAGAATCAAAAATCACACCGTTAAGTACTCTATGGGTACAAAAAAAAGTACAAAAAAAATGTTAGTAATTCTCATTTAAGTACTGATGTGATATCGACCAGAATGATAAATAAGGCACGCCGGCGCAAACGGCTAGCAAAACGGAGGCCAGAATGGCCTTGTACAAGGAATCAAAAATCACACCGTTAAGTACTCTATGGGTACAAAAAAGTACGAAAAAACGTTTGTAATTCTCTTTGAAGTATCGATGTGATATCGACCAACGATAAATGAACGCCGTGCAAACGGCAAGCCAAACGGTGGCGAATGGCCTTGTGCAAGGAATCAAAAATCACACCGTTAAGTACTCTATGGGTACAAAAAAAGTACGAAGAAAAACGTTTGTAATTCTCTTTGAAGTATGATGTGATATCGACCAACGATAAATAAGGAACGCCGGTGCAAACGGCAAGCCAAACGGTGGCCAGAATGGCCTTGTACAAGGAATCAAAAATCACACCGTTAAGTACTCTATGGGTACAAAAAAAGTACGAAGAAAAACGTTTGTAATTCTCTTTGAAGTACTGATGTGATATCGACCCGAACGATAAATAAGGGACGCCGGCGCAAACGGCAAGCAAAACGGAGGCCAGAATGGCCTTGTACAAAGAAAAAAAAATCACAACGTTAAGTACTTTATGGGTACAAAAAAAAAGTACGAAAAAATGATTGTAATTCTCTTTTAAGTACTAATGTGATATCGACCAGAACGATAAATAAGGCATGCCGGCGCAAACGGCGAGCAAAACGGAGGCCAGAATGGCCTTGTACAAGGAATCAAAAATCACCCCGTTAAGTACTCTATGGGTACAAAAAAAGTACGAAAAAAAACGTTTGTAATTCTCCTTGAAGTACTGATGTGATATCGACCAAAACGATAAATAAGGCACGCCGGCGCAAACGGCAAGCAAAACGGAGGCCAGAATGGCCTTGTACAAGGAATCAAAAGGCACGCCGTTAAGTACTCTATGGGAACAAAAAAAAGTATGAAAAAAACGTTTGTAATTCTCTTTGAAGTACTGATGTGATATCGACCCGAACGATAAATAAGGCACGCCGGCGCAAACGGCAAGCAAAACGGAGGCCAGAATGGCCTTGTACAAAAAAAAATCACACCGTTAAGTACTTTATGGGTACAAAAAAGTATGAAAAAAACGTTTGTAATTCTCTTTTAGTACTAATGTGATATCGACCGAACAATAAATAAGGCACGCCGCGCAAACGGGAAGCAAAACGGAGGCAAGAATGGCCTTGTACAAGGAATCAAAAATCACACCGTTAAGTACTCTATGGGTACAAAAAAAGTATGAAAAAACGTTTGTAATTCTCTTTGAAGTAATGATGTGATATCGACCAGAACGATAAATAAGGCACGCCGGTGCAAACGGCAAGCAAAACGGAGGCCAGAATGGCCTTGTACAAGGAATCAAAAATCACACCGTTAAGTAAACTATGGGTACAAAAAATGTACGAAAAAAAATGTTTGTAATTCTCTTTGAAGTACTGATGTGATATCGATCCGAATGATAAATAAGGCACGCAGGCGCAAACGGCAAAGAAAAACGGAGGCCAGAATGGCCTTGTACAAAGAAAAAAAAATCACACCGTTAAGTACTTTATGGGGACAAAAAAAAGTACGAAAAAAACGTTTGTAATTCTCTTTTTAGTACTAATGTGATATCGACCAGAACAATAAATAAGCACGCCGGCGCAAACGGGAAGCAAAACGGAGGCAAGAATGGCCTTGTACAAGGAATCAAAAATCACACCGTTAAGTACTCTATGGGTACAAAAAAAAAGTACGAAAAAAAATGTTTGTAATTCTCTTTGAAGTACTGATGTGATATCGACTAGAACGATAAATAAGGCACGCCGTTAAGTACTCTATGGGAACAAAAAAAAGTATGAGAAAAAATGTTCGTAATTATCTTTGAAGTACAGATGTGATATCGACCCGAACGATAAATAAGGCACGCCGGCACAAACGGCAAGGAAAACGGAGGCCAGAATGGCCTTGTACAAGGAATCAAAAATCACACCGTTAAGTACTCTATGGGAACAAAAAAAAAGTACGAAAAAAAATGTTTGTAATTCTCTTTGAAGTACTGATGTGATATCGACTAGAACGATAAATAAGGCACGCCGTTAAGTACTCTATGGGAACAAAAAAAAGTATGAGAAAAAATGTTCGTAATTATCTTTGAAGTACAGATGTGATATCGACCCGAACGATAAATAAGGCACGCCGGCACAAACGGCAAGGAAAACGGAGGCCAGAATGGCCTTGTACAAGGAATCAAAAATCACACCGTTAAGTACTCTATGGGAACAAAAAAAAGTATGAAAAGAAATGTTTGTAATTCTCTTTGAAGTACTGATTTTATATCGACCCGAATGATAAATAAGGCACGCCGGCGCAAACTGCAAGGAAAACGGATGCCAGAATGGCCTTGTACCAGGAATCAAAAATCACACCGTTAAGTACTCTATGGGTACAAAAATGTACAAAAAACGTTTGTAATTCTCTTTGAAATCGATGTGATATCGACCGAACGATAAATAAGGCACGCCGGCACAAACGGCAAGCCAAACGGAGGCCAAAATGGCCTTGTACAAGGAATCAAAAATCACACAGTTAAGTACTCTATGGGTACGAAAAAAAGTACGAAAAAAAACGTTTGTAATTCTCTTTGAAGTACTGATGTGATATCGACCAAAACGATAAATAAGGCACGCCGGCGCAAACGGAAAGCAAAACGGAGGCCAGAATGACCTTGTACAAGGAATCAAAAATCACACCGTTAAGTACTCTATGGGTACAATAAATAGTACAAAAAAAGGTTTGTAATTCTCTTTGAAGAACTAATGTGATATCGACCAGAACGATAAATAAGGCACGCCGGTGCAAACGGCAAGCAAAACGGAGGCCAGAATGGCCTTGTACAAGGAATCAAAAAACACACCGTTAAGTACTTTATGCGAACAAAAAAAAAGTATGAAAAATAAGGTTTGTAATTCTCTTTGAAGTACTGATGTGATATCGACCAGAACGATAAATAAGGCACACCGGCGCAAAAGGCAAGTAAAACGGAGGCCAGAATGGCCTTGTACAAAGAATCAAAAATCACACCGTTAAGTACTCTATGGGTACAAAAAAAAGTAAAAAAAAAATGTTAGTAATTCTCATTTAAGTACTGATGTGATATCGACCAGAATGATAAATAAGGCACGCCGGCGCAAACGGCTAGCAAAACGGAGGCCAGAATGGCCTTGTACAAGGAATCAAAAATCACACCGTTAAGTACTCTATGGGTACAAAAAAAGTACGAAAAAAACGTTTGTAATTCTCTTTGAAGTACTGATGTGATATCGACCCGAACGATAAATAAGGAACGCCGGTGCAAACGGCAAGCCAAACGGTGGCCAGAATGGCCTTGTGCAAGGAATCAAAAATCACACCGTTAAGTACTCTATGGGTACAAAAAAAAGTACGAAGAAAAACGTTTGTAATTCTCTTTGAAGTACTGATGTGATATCGACCCGAACGATAAATAAGGAACGCCGGTGCAAACGGCAAGCCAAACGGTGGCCAGAATGGCCTTGTACAAGGAATCAAAAATCACACCGTTAAGTACTCTATGGGTACAAAAAAAGTACGAAGAAAAACGTTTGTTATTCTCTTTGAAGTACTGATGTGATATCGACCCGAACGATAAATAAGGGACGCCGGCGCAAACGGCAAGCAAAACGGAGGCCAGAATGGCCTTGTACAAAGAAAAAAAAATCACAACGTTAAGTACTTTATGGGTACAAAAAAAAAGTACGAAAAAATGATTGTAATTCTCTTTTAAGTACTAATGTGATATCGACCAGAACGATAAATAAGGCATGCCGGCGCAAACGGCGAGCAAAACGGAGGCCAGAATGGCCTTGTACAAGGAATCAAAAATCACCCCGTTAAGTACTCTATGGGTACAAAAAAAGTACGAAAAAAAACGTTTGTAATTCTCCTTGTAGTACTGATGTGATATCGACCAAAACGATAAATAAGGCACGCCGGCGCAAACGGCAAGCAAAACGGAGGCCAGAATGGCCTTGTACAAGGAATCAAAAGGCACGCCGTTAAGTACTCTATGGGAACAAAAAAAAGTATGAAAAAAATGTTTGTAATTCTCTTTGAAGTACTGATGTGATATCGATCCGAACGATAAATAAGGCACGCCGGCGCAAACGGCAAGCAAAACGGAGGCCAGAATGGCCTTGTACAAAGAAAAAAAATCACACCGTTAAGTACTTTATGGGTACAAAAAAAAGTATGAAAAAAACGTTTGTAATTCTCTTTTTAGTACTAATGTGATATCGACCAGAACAATAAATAAGGCACGCCGGCGCAAACGGGAAGCAAAACGGAGGCAAGAATGGCCTTGTACAAGGAATCAAAAATCACACCGTTAAGTACTCTATGGGTACAAAAAAAAGTATGAAAAAAAACGTTTGTAATTCTCTTTGAAGTAATGATGTGATATCGACCAGAACGATAAATAAGGCACGCCGGTGCAAACGGCAAGCAAAACGGAGGCCAGAATGGCCTTGTACAAGGAATCAAAAATCACACCGTTAAGTAAACTATGGGTACAAAAAATGTACGAAAGAAAATGTTTGTAATTCTCTTTGAAGTACTGATGTGATATCGATCCGAATGATAAATAAGGCACGCAGGCGCAAACGGCAAAGAAAAACGGAGGCCAGAATGGCCTTGTACAAAGAAAAAAAAATCACACCGTTAAGTACTTTATGGGGACAAAAAAAAGTACGAAAAGAACGTTTGTAATTCTCTTTTTAGTACTAATGTGATATCGACCAGAACAATAAATAAGCACGCCGGCGCAAACGGGAAGCAAAACGGAGGCAAGAATGGCCTTGTACAAGGAATCAAAAATCACACCGTTAAGTACTCTACGGGTACAAAAAAAAAGTACGAAAAAAAATGTTTGTAATTCACTTTGAAGTACTGATGTGATATCGACTAGAACGATAAATAAGGCACGCCGTTAAGTACTCTATGGGAACAAAAAAAAGTATGAGAAAAAATGTTCGTAATTATCTTTGAAGTACAGATGTGATATCGACCCGAACGATAAATAAGGCACGCCGGCGCAAACGGCAAGCAAAACGGTGGCCAGAATGGCCTTGTACAAAGAAAAAAAATCACACCGTCAAGTACTATATGGGTACAAAAAAAAGTACGAAAAAAACATTTGTAATTCTCTTTTAAGTACTAATGTGATATCGACAAGAACAATAAATAAGGCACGCCGGCGCAAACGGGAAGCAAAACGGAGGCAAGAATGGCCTTGTACAAGGATTCAAAAATCACACCGTTAAGTACTCTATGGGTACAAAAAAAGTACGAAAAGAAAATGTTTGTAATTCTCATTTAAGTACTGATGTGATATCGACCAGAACGATAAATAAGGCACGCTGGCACAAACGGCAAGCCAAACGGAGGCCAAAATGGCCTTATACAAGGAATCAAAAATCACACCGTTAAGTACTCTATGGGTACGAAAAAAAGTACGAAAAAAACGTTTGTAATCCTCTTTGAAGTACTGATGTGATATCGACCAAAACGATAAATAAGGCACGCCGGCGCAAACGGAAAGCAAAACTGAGGCCAGAATGGCCTTGTACAAGGAATCAAAAATCACACCGTTAAGTACTCTATGGGTACAATAAATAGTACGAAAAAAGGTTTGTAATTCTCCTTGAAGAACTAATGTGATATTGACCAGAACGATAAATAAGGCATGCCGGCGCAAACCGCAAGCAAAACGGAGGCCAGAATGGCCTTGTACAAGGAATCAAGAAACACACCGTTAAGTACTTTATGCGAACAAAAAAAAGTATGAAAAAAGGTTTGTAATTCTCTTTGAAGTACTGATGTGATATCGACCAGAACGATAAATAAGGCATGCCGGCGCAAACGGCAAGTAAAACGGAGGCCAGAATGGCCTTGTACAAAAAATCAAAAATCACACCGTTAAGTACTCTATAGGTACAAAAAAAAGTACAAAAAAAATGTTAGTAATTATCATTTAAGTACTGATGTGATATCGACCAGAACGATAAATAAGGCACGCCGGCAAAAACGGCAAGGAAAACGGAGGCCAGAATGGCCTTGTACAAGGAATCAAAAATCACACCGTTAAGTACTCTAAGGGAACAAAAAAAGTGTATGAAAAGAAATGTTTGTAATTCTCTTTGGAGTACTGATGTGATATCGACCCGAACGATAAATAAGGCACGCCGGCGCAAACTGCAAGGAAAACAGATGCCAGAATGGCCTTGTACCAGGAATAAAAAATCACACCGTTAAGTACTCTATGGGTACAAAAAATGTACGAAAAAAAACGTTTGTAATTCTCTTTGAAGTACCGATGTGATATCGACCCGAACGATAAATAAGGCACGCCGGCACAAACGGCAAGCCAAACGGAGGCCAAAATGGCCTTGTACAAGGAATCAAAAATCACACCGTTATGTACTTTATGGGTACAAAAAAAAGTACGAAAAAAACGTTTGTAATTCTCTTGGAAATACTGATGTGATATCGACCAAAACGATAAATAAGGCACGCCGGCGCAAACGGAAAGCAAAACGGACGCCAGAATGGCCTTGTTCAAGGAATCAAAAATCCCACCGTTAAGTACTTTATGCGAATAAAAAAAGTATGAAAAAAAAGGTTTGTAATTCTCTTTGAAGTACTGATGTGATATCAACCAGAACGATAAATAAGGCACGCCGGCGCAAACGGCAAGTAAAACGGAGTCCAGAATGGCTTTGTACAAAGAATCAAAAATCACACCGTTAAGTACTCTATGGGTACCAAAAAAAAGTACAAAAAAAATGTTAGTAATTCTCATTTAAGTACTGATGTGATATCGACCAGAACGATAAATAAGGCACGCCGGCGCAAACGGCAAGCAAAACGGAGGCCAGAATGGCCTTGTACAAGGAAACAAAAATCACACCGTTAAGTACTGTATGGGTACAAAAAAAAGTACGAAAAAAAACGTTTGTAATTCTCTTAGAAGTTCCGATGTGATATCGACCCGAATGATAAATAAGGCACGCCGGTGGAAACGGCAAGCAAAACGGAGGCCAGAATGGCATTGTACAAAGAAAAAAAATCACACCGTTAAGTACTCTATGGGTACAAAAAAAAAGTATGAAAAAAATGTTTGTAATTCTCTTTTAAGTACTAATGTGATATCGACCAGAACGATAAATAATGCACGCCGGTGCAAACGGCCAGCAAAACGGAGGCCAGAATGGCCTTGTACAAGGAATCAAAAATCACACCGTTAAGTACTCTATGGGTACCAAAAAAAAGTACGAAAAGAAAATGTTTGTAATTCTCATTTAAGTACTAATGTGATATCGACCAGAACGATATATAAGGCACGCCGGTGCAAACGGCAAGCTAAACGGAGGCCAGAATGGCCTTGTACAAGGAATCAAAAATCACACCGTTAAGTACTCTATGGGTACAAAAAAAGTACGAAGAAAAACATTTGTAATTCTCTTTGAAGTACTGATGTGATATCGACCCGAACGATAAATAAGGGACGCCGGCGCAAACGGCAAGCAAAACGGAGGCCATAATGGCCTTGTACAAAGAAAAAAAAATCACACCGTTAAGTACTTTATGGGTACAAAAAAAGTACGAAAAAAACGTTTGTAATTCTCTTTTAAGAACTAATGTGATATCAACCAGAACGATAAATAAGGCACGCCGGCGCATACGGCGAACAAAACGGAGGCCATAATGGCCTTGTACAAGGAATCAAAAATCACACCGTTCAGTACTCTATGGGTACAAAAAAAAGTTCGAAAAAAAATGTTTGTAATTCTCTTTGAATTACAGATGTGATATCGACTAGAACGATAAATAAGGCACGCCGTTAAGTACTCTATGGGAACAAAAAAAAGTATGAAAAAAAACGTTTGTAATTCTCTTTGAAGTACTGATGTGATATCGACCCGAACGATAAATAATGCACACCGGCGAAAACGGCAAGCAAAACGGAGGCCAGAATGGCCTTGTACAAAGAAAAAAAAATCACACCGTTAAGTACTTTATAGGTACAAAAAAAGTATGAAAAAAATGTTTGTAATTCTCTTTTAAGTACTAATGTGATATCGACCAGAACAATAAATAAGGCACGCCGGCGCAAACGGGAAGCAAAACGGAGGCAAGAATGGCCTTGTACAAGGAATCAAAAATCACACCGTTAATTACTCTATGGGTACAAAATAAATTACGAAAAGAAAATGTTTGTAATTCTCATTTAAGTACTGATGTGATATCGACCAGAACGATATATAAGGCACGCCTGTGCAAACGGCAAGCAAAACGGAGGCCAAAATGGACTTGTACAAGGAATCAAAAATCACACCGTTAAGTACTCTATGGGTACAAAAAAAGTACGAAGAAAAACTTTTGTAATTCTCTTTGAAGTACTGATGTGATATCGACCCAAACAATAACTAAGGGACGCCGGTGCAAACGGCAAGCAAAACGGAGGCCAGAATGGCCTTGTACAAAGAAAAAAAAATCACACCGTTAAGTATTTTATGGGTACAAAAAAAAGTACGAAAAAAACGTTTGTAATTCTCTTTTAAATACTAATGTGATATCGACAAGAACGATAAATAAGGCACGCCGGCGCAAACAGCGAGCAAAACGGAGGCCAGAATGGCCTTGTACATGGAATCAAAAAACACACCATTAAGTACTCTATGGGTACAAAAAAAAGTACGAAAAAAAATGTTTGTAATTCTCTTTGAAGTACTGATGTGATATCGACTAGAACGATAAATAAGGCACTCCGTTAAGTACTCTATGGGAACAAAAAATAGTATGAAAAAAAACGTTTGTAATTATCTTTGAAGTACTTATGTGATATCGACCCGAACGATAAATAAGGCACGCCGGCGCAAACGGCAAGCAAAACGGAGGCTAGAATGGCCTTGTACAAAGAAAAAAAAATCACACCGTTAAGTACTTTATGGATACAAAAAAAAGTACGAAAAAAACGTTTGTAATTCTCTTTTAAGCGCTAATGTGATATCGACTAGAACAATAAATAAGGCACGCCGGCGCAAACGGGAAGCAAAACGGAGGCAAGAATGGCCTTGTACAAGGATTCAAAAATCACACCGTTAAGTACTCTATGGGTACAAAAAAAAGTATGGAAAAAAACGTTCGTAATTCTCTTTGAAGTAATGATGTGATATCGACCAGAACGATAAATAAGGCACGCCGGTGCAAACGGCAAGCAAAACGGAGGCCATAATTGCCTTGTACAAGGAATCAAAAATCACACCGTTAAGTACTCTATAGGTACAAAAAAAGTACGAAAAAAACGTGTGTATTTCTCTTTGAAGTACAGATGTGATATCGACCAGAACGATGAATAAGGCACGCCGGCGCAAACGGCAAGCAAAACGGAGGCTAGAATGGCCTTGTACCAGGAATCAAAAATCACACCGTTAAGTACTCTATGGGTACAAAAAAAAGTACAAAAAAAACGTTTGTAATTCTCTTTGAAGTACTGATGTGATATCGACCCGAACGATAAATAAGGCACGCCGGCACAAACGGCAAGCCAAACGGAGGCCAAAATGGCCTTGTACAAGGAATCAAAAATCACACCGTTAAGTACTCTATGGTTACAAAAAAATGTATGAAAAAACGTTTGTAATTCTTTTTGAAGTACTGATGTGATATCGACCAAAACGATAAATCAGGCACGCCGGCGCAAACGGAAAGCAAAACGGAGGCCAGAATGGCCCTGTACAAGGAATCAAAAATCACACCGTTAAGTACTTTATGGGTACAATAAATAGTACGAAAAAAGGTTTGTAATTCTCTTTGAAGAACTAATGTGATATCGACCAGAACGATAAATAAGGCTCGCCAGCACAAACGGCAAGCAAAACGGAGGCCAGAATGGCCTTGTACAAGGAATCAAGAAACACACCGTTAAGTACTTTATACGAACAAAAAAAAGTATGAAAAAAAAGGTTTGTAATTCTCTTTGAAGTACTGATGTGATATCGACCAGAACGATAAATAAGGCACGCCGGCGCGAACGGCAAGTAAAACGGAGGCCAGAATGGCCTTGTACAAAGAATCAAAAATCACACCGTTAAGTACTCTATGGGTACAAAAAAAAAGTACAAAAAAAATGTAAGTAATTCTCATTTAAGTACTGATGTGATATCGACCAGAATGATAAATAAGGCACGCCGGCACAAACGGCTAGCAAAACGGAGGCCAGAATGGCCTTGTACAAGGAATCAAAAATCACACCGTTAAGTACTCTATGGGTACAAAAAAGTACGAAAAAAAACGTTTGTAATTCTCTTTGAAGTACTGATGTGATATCGACCGAACGATAAATAAGGAACGCCGGTGCAAACGGCAAGCCAAACGGTGGCCGAATGGCCTTGTACAAGGAATCAAAAATCACACCGTTAAGTACTCTATGGGTACAAAAAAAGTACGAAGAAAAACGTTTGTAATTCTCTTTGAAGTACTGATGTGATATCGACCCGAACGATAAATAAGGGACGCCGACGCAAACGGCAAGCAAAACGGAGGCCAGAATGGCCTTGTACAAAGAAAAAAAAAATCACACCGTTAAGTACTTTATGGGTACAAAAAAAAAAGTACAAAAAAACGATTGTAATTCTCTTTTAAGTACTAATGTGATATCGACCAGAACGATAAATAAGGCATGCCGGCGCAAACGGCGAGCAAAACGGAGGCCAGAATGGCCTTGTACAAGGAATCAAAAATCACCCCGTTAAGTACTCTATGGGTACAAAAAAAGTATGAAAAAAAACGTTTGTAATTCTCCTTGAAGTACTGATGTGATATCGACCAGAACGATATATAAGGCACGCCGGCGCAAACGGAAAGCAAAACGGTGGCCAGAATGGCCTTGTACAAGGAATCAAAAATCACACCGTTAAGTACTCTATGGGTACAAAAAAAGTACGAAGAAAAACGTTTGTAATTCTCTTTTAAGTACTGATGTGATATCGACCCGAACGATAAATAAGGGACGCCGGCGCAAACGGCAAGCAAAACGGAGGCCAGAATGGCCTTGTACAAAGAAAAAAAAAATCACACCGTTAAGTACTTTATGGGTACAAAAAAAGTACGAAAAAAACGATTGTAATTCTCTTTTAAGTACTAATGTGATATCGACCAGAACGATAAATAAGGAACGCCGGCTCAAACGGCGAGCAAAACGGAGGCCAGAATGGGCTTGTACAAGGAATCAAATATCACACCGTTAAGTACTCTATGGGTACAAAAAATAATACGAAAGAAAATGTTTGTAATTCCTTTTGAAGTATTGATGTGATATCGGCTAGAACGATAAATAAGGCACGCCGTTAAGTACTCTATGGGAACAAAAAAAAGTATGAAAAAACGTTTGTAATTCTATTTGAAGTACTGATGTGATATCGACCCGAACGATAAATAAGGCACGCCAGCGCAAACGGCAAGCAAAACGGAGGCCAGAATGGCCTTGTAAAAAGAATCAAAAATCACACCGTTAAGTACTCTATGGGTACAAAAAAAGTACGAAAAAAAACGTTTGTAATTCTCTTTTAAGTACTGATGTGATATCGACCAGAACGATAAGTAAGGCACGCCGGCGCAAACGGCAAGCAAAACGGAGGCCAGAATGGCCATGTACAAGGAATCAAAAAACACACCATTAAGTACTTTATGCGAACAAAAAAAAGTATGAAAAAAAGGTTTGTAATTCTCTTTGAATTACTTATGTGATATTGACCAGAATGATAAATAAGGCACGCCGGCGCAAACAGCAAGTAAAACGGAGGCCAGAATAGCCTTGTATAAGGAATCAAAAATCACACCGTTAAGTACTCTATGGGTACAAAAAAAAGTACGAAAAAAAAGGTTTGTAATTCTCTTTGAAGTACTGTTGTGATATCGACCAGAACGATAAATAAGGCACGCCGGCGCAAACAGCAAGTAAAATGGAGGCCAGAATGGCCTTGTACAAGGAATCAAAAATCACACCGTTAAGTATTCAATGGGTACGAAAAAAGTACGAAATTCTCTTTGAAGTACTGATGTGATATCGACCAGAACGATAAATAAGGCATGCCGGCGCAAACGACAATCAAAACGGAGGCCAGAATGGCCTTGTATAAGGAATCAAAAATCACACCGTTACGTCTATGGGAACAAAAAAAGTACGAAAAAACATGTGTAATTCTCTTTAAGTACTGATGTGATATCGACCTGAACGATAAATAAGGCACGCCGGTGCAATCGGCATGCAAAACGGAGGTCAAAATGGCATTGTAAAAAGAATCATAAGTAACACTGTTAAGTACTCTATGGGTACAAAAAAAGTACGGAAACAAACGTTTGTAATTCTCTTTGAAGTACTGATGTGAAATCGACCAGAACGAAAAATAAGGCACGCCGACGCAAACGGCAAGCAAAACGGAGGCCAGAATGGCCTTGTACAAGGAATCAAAAATCACACCGTTAAGTACTCTATAGGTATAAAAAAAAAGTACGAAAAAAAACGTTTGTAATTCTCTTTGAAGAACTGAGGTGATATCGACCAGAATGATAAATAAGGCACGCCGGCGCAAACGGCACGCAAAATGGAGGCCAGAATGGCCTTGTACAAGGAATAAAAAATCACACCGTTAAGTACTCTATGGGTACAAAAAAAATACGAAAAAAAACATTTGTAATTCTCTTTGACGTACTGATGTGATATCGACCGGAACGATAAATAAGGCATGCCGGTGCAAACGGCAAGCAAAACGGAGGCCAGAATGGCCTTGTACAAGGAATCAAAAATCACACCGTTAAGTACTCTATGGGAACAAAAAATGTATGAAAAGAAATGTTTGTAATTCTCTTTGAAGTACTGATGTGATATCGACCCGAACAATAAATTAGGCATGCCGGCACAAACGGCAAGTAAAACGGAGGCCAGAATGGCCATGTACATGGAATCAAAAATCACACCGTTAAGTACTCTATGGGTACAAAAAAAGTACGAAAAAAAAATGTTTGTAATTCTCCTTGAAGTACTGACGTGATATCGACCGGAACGATAAATAAGGCACGCCGGCACAAACGGCAAGCAAAACGGAGGCCAAAATGGCCTTGTACAAGGAATCAAAAATCACACCGTTAAGTACTCTATGGGTACAAAAAAAAGTAAGAAAAAAAACATTTGTAATTATCTTTGAAGTACTGATGTGATATCGACCAAAACGATAAATAAGGCACACCAGCGCCAACGGAAAGCAAAACGGAGGCCAGAATGGCCTTGTACAAGGAATCAAAAATCACACCGTTAAGTACTCTATGGGTACAATAAATAGTACGAAAAAAGGTTTGTCATTCACTTTGAAGAACTGATGTGATATCGACCAGAACGATAAATAAGGCACGCCGGCGCAAACGGCAAGCAAAACGGAGGCCAGAATGGCCTTGTTCAAGGAATCAAAAAAACACACCGTTAAGTACTTTATACGAACAAAAAAAAAGTATGAAAAAAAAGGTTTGTAATTCTCTTTGAAGTACTGATGTGATATCGACCAGAACGATAAATAAGGCACGCCGGCGCAAACGGCAAGTAAAACGGAGGCCAGAATGGCCTTATATATGGAATCAAAAATCACACCGTTAAGTACTCTATGGGTAGAAAAAAAGTACGGAAAAAAATGTTTGTAATTCTCATTTAAGTACTGATGTGATATCGACCAGAACGATAAATAAGGCACGCCTGTGCAAACGGCAAGCAAAACGGAGGCCATAATGGCCTTGTACAAGGAATCAAAAATCACACCGTTAAGTACTCTATGGAACAAAAAAAAAGTTGGAAAAAAAATGTTTGCAATTCTCTTTGAAGTACTGATGTGATATCGACCCGAACGATAAATAAGGCACGCCGGTGCAAACGGCAAGCAAAACAGAGGCCAGAATGGCCTTGTACAAAGAAAAAAAATCACACCGTTAAGTACTCTATGGGTACAAAAAAAAGTACGAAAAAAAATGTTTGTGATTCTCTTTTAAGTACTAATGTGATATCGACCAGAACGATAAATAAGGCACGCCGGCGTAAACGGCCAGCAAAACGGAGGCCAGAATGGCCTTGTACAAGGAATCAAAAATCACACCGTTAAGTACTCTATGGGTACAAAAAAAGTACGAAAAGAAAATGTTTGTAATTCTCATTTAAGTACTGATGTGATATTGACCAGAACGTTATATAAGCCACGCCGGCGCAAACGGCAAGCAAAACGGAGGCCAGAATGGCCTTGTACAAGGAATCAAAAATCACACCGTTAAGTACTCTATGGGTACAAAAAAGTACGAAGAAAAACGTTTCTCTTTGAAGTACTGATGTGATATCGACCCGAACGATAAATAAGGGACGCCGGCACAAACGGCAAGCAAAACGGAGGCCAGAATGGCCTTGTACAAAGAAAAAAAAATCACACCGTTAAGTACTTTATGGGTACAAAAAAAAGTACGAAAAAAACGATTGTAATTCTCTTTTAAGTACTAATGTGATATCGACCAGAACGATAAATAAGGCATGACGGCGCAAACGACGAGCAAAACGGAGGCCAATGGCCTTGTACAAGGAATCAAAAATCACACCGTTAAGTACTCTATGCGTACAAAAAAAAGTACGAAAAAAAATGTTTGTAATTCCTTTTGAAGTACTGATGTGATATCGACTAGAACGATAAATAAGGCACGCCGTTAAGTACTCTATGGGAACAAAAAAAAGTATGAAAAAAAACGTTTGTAATTCTCTTTGAAGTACTGATGTGATATCGACCCGAACGATAAATAAGGCACGCCGGCGCAAACGGCAAGTAAAACGGAGGCCAGAATGGCCTTGTACAAAGAACCAAAAATCACACCGTTAAGTACTCTATGGGTACAAAAAAAAGTACGAAAAAAAACGTTTGTAATTCTCTTTTAAGTACTGATGTGATATCGACCAGAACGATAAGTAAGGCGCGCTGGCGCAAACGGCAAGCAAAACGGAGGCCAGAATGGCCATGTACAATGAATCAAAAAACACACCGTTAAGTACTTTATGCGAACAAAAAAAAGTATGAAAAAAAGGTTTGTAATTCTCTTTGAAGTACTTATGTGATATTGACGAGAACGATAAATAAGGCACGCCGGCGCAAACAGCAAGTAAAACGGAGGCCAGAGTAGCCTTGTATAAGGAATCAAAAATCACAACATTAAGTACTCTATGGGTACAAAAAAAATGTACGAAAAAAGGTTTGTAATTCTCTTTGAAGTACTGGTGTGATATCGACCAGAACGATAAATAAGGCACGCCCGCGCAAACATCAAGTAAAACGGAGGCCAGAATGGCCTTGTACAAGGAATCAAAAATCACACCGTTAAGTACTCTATGGGTACAAAAAAAGTAAGAAAAAAAACATTTGTAAATATCTTTGAAGTACTGATGTGATATCGACCAAAACGATAAATAAGGCACACCAGCGCCAACGGAAAGCAAAACGGAGGCCAGAATGGCCTTGTACAAGGAATCAAAAATCACACCGTTAAGTACTCTATGGGTACAATAAATAGTACGAAAAAAGGTTTGTCATTCTCTTTGAAGAACTGATGTGATATCGACCAGAACGATAAATAAGGCACGCCGGCGCAAACGGCAAGCAAAACGGAGGCCAGAAAGGCCTTGTACAAGGAATCAAAAAACACACCATTAAGTACTTTATGCGAACAAAAAAAAGTATGAAAAAAAAGGTTTGTAATTCTCTTTGAAGTACAGATGTGATATCGACCAGAACGATAAATAAGGCACGCCGGCGCAAACGGCAAGTAAAACGGAGGCCAGAATGGCCTTGTATATGGAATCAAAAATCACACCGTTAAGTACTCTATGGGTAGAAAAAAAAGTACGAAAAAAAATGTTTGTAATTCTCATTTAAGTACTGATGTGATATCGACCAGAACGATAAATAAGGCACGTCGGCGCAAACGGCCAGCAAAACGGAGGCTAGAATGGCATTGTACAAGGAATCAAAAATCACACCGTTAAGTACTCTATGGGTACAAAAAAAGTACGAAAAGAAAATGTTTGTAATTCTCATTTAAGTACTGATGTGATATTGACCAGAACGATATATAAGGCACGCCGGCGCAAACGGAAAGCAAAACGGAGGCCAGAATGGCCTTGTACAAGGAATCAAAAATCACACCGTTAAGTACACTATGGGTACAAAAAAGTACGAAGAAAAACGTTTCTCTTTGAAGTACTTATGTGATATCGACCCGAACGATAAATAAGGGACGCCGGCACAAACGGCAAGCAAAACGGAGGCCAGAATGGCCTTGTACAAAGAAAAAAAAAATCACACCGTTAAGTACTTTATGGGTACAAAAAAAGTACGAAAAATACGATTGTAATTCTCTTTTAAGTACTAATGTGATATCGACCAGAACGATAAATAAGGCATGCCGGCGCAAACGGCGAGCAAAACGGAGGCCAGAATGGCCTTGTACAAGGAATCAAAAATCACACCGTTAAGTACTCTATGGGTACAAAAAAAAGTACGAAAAAAATGTTTGTAATTCCTTTTGAAGTTCTGATGTGATATCGACTAGAACGATAAATAAGGCACGCCGTTAAGTACTCTATAGGAACAAAAAAAAGTATGAAAAAAAACGTTTGTAATTCTCTTTGAGTACTGATGTGATATCGACCCGAACGATAAATAAGACACGCCGGCGCAAACGGCAAGCAAAACGGAGGCCAGAATGGCCTTGTACAAAGAATCAAAAATCACACCGTTAAGTACTCTATGGGTACAAAAAAAGTACGGAAAAAAACGTTTGTAATTCTCTTTTAAGTGCTGATGTGATATCGACCAGAACGATAAGTAAGGCGCGCTGGCGCAAACAGCAAGCAAAACGGAGGCCAGAATGGCCATGTACTAGGAATCAAAAAACACACCGTTAAGTACTTTATGCGAACAAAAAAAAGTATGAAAAAAAGGTTTGTAATTCTCTTTGAAGTACTTATGTGATATTGACCAGAACGATAAATAAGGCACGCCGGCGCAAACAGCAAGTAAAACGGAGGCCAGAGTAGCCTTGTATAAGGAATCAAAAATCACAACATTAAGTACTCTATGGGTACAAAAAAAAGTACGAAAAAAGGTTTGTAATTCTCTTTGAAGTACTGGTGTGATATCGACCAGAACGATAAATAAGGCACGCCGGCGCAAACATCTAGTAAAACGGAGGCCAGAATGGCCTTGTACAAGGAATCAAAAATCACACCGTTAAGTACTCCATGGGTACAAAAAAAATTAAGAAAAAAAACATTTGTAATTATCTTTGAAGTACTGATGTGATATCGACCAAAACGATAAATAAGGCACACCAGCGCCAACGGAAAGCAAAACGGAGGCCAGAATGGCCTTGTACAAGGAATCAAAAATCACACCGTTAAGTACTCTATGGGTACAATAAATAGTACGAAAAAAGGTTTGTCATTCTCTTTGAAGAACTGATGTGATATCGACCAGAACGATAAATAAGGCACGCCGGCGCAAACGGCAAGCAAAACGGAGGCCAGAATGGCCTTGTACAAGGAATCAAAAAACACACCGTTAAGTACTTTATGCGAACAAAAAAAAGTACGAAAAAAAAGGTTTGTAATTCTCTTTGAAGTACAGATGTGATATCGACCAGAACGATAAATAAGGCACACCGGCGCAAACGGCAAGTAAAACGGAGGCCAGAATGGCCTTGTATATGGAATCAAAAATCACACCGTTAAGTACTCTATGGGTAGAAAAAAAAGTACGAAAAAAAATGTTTGTAATTCTCATTTAAGTACTGATGTGATATCGACCAGAACGATAAATAAGGCACGCCGGTGCAAACGGCAAGCAAAACGGAGGCCAGAATGGCCTTGTACACGGAATCAAAAATCACACCGTTAAGTACTCTATGGAACAAAAAAAAAGTTGGAAAAGAAATGTTTGTAATTCTCTTTGAAGTACTGAGGTGATATCGACCCGAACGATAAATAAGGCACGCCGGTGCAAACGGCAAGCAAAACGGAGGCCAGAATGGCCTTGTACAAAGAAAAAAAAATCACACCGTTAAGTACTCTATGGGTACAAAAAAAAGTACGAAAAAAATGTTTGTAATTCTCTTTTAAGTACTAATGTGATATCGACCAGAACGATAAATAAGGCACGCCGGCGCAAACGGCCAGCAAAACGGAGGCTAGAATGGCCTTGTACAATGAATCAAAAATCACACCGTTAAGTACTCTGTGGGTACAAAAAAAGTACGAAAAGAAAATGTTTGTAATTCTCATTTAAGTACTGATGTGATATTGACCAGAACGATATATAAGGCACGCCGGCGCAAACGGAAAGCAAAACGGAGGCCAGAATGGCCTTGTACAAGGAATCAAAAATCACACCGTTAAGTACACTATGGGTACAAAAAAGTACGAAGAAAAACGTTTCTCTTTGAAGTACTTATGTGATATCGACCCGAACAATAAATAAGGGACGCCGGCACAAACGGCAAGCAAAACGGAGGCCAGAATGGCCTTGTACAAAGAAACAAAAAATCACACCGTTAAGTACTTTATGGGTACAAAAAAAGTATGAAAAATACGATTGTAATTCTCTTTTAAGTACTAATGTGATATCGACCAGAACGATAAATAAGGCATGCCGGCGCAAACGGCGAGCAAAACGGAGGCCAGAATGGCTTTGTACAAGGAATCAAAAATCACACCGTTAAGTACTCTATGGGTACAAAAAAAAGTACGAAAAAAAATGTTTGTAATTCCTTTTGAAGTTCTGATGTGATATCGACTAGAACGATAAATAAGGCACGCCGTTAAGTACTCTATAGGAACAAAAAAAAAGTATGAAAAAAAACGTTTGTAATTCTCTTTGAGTACTGATGTGATATCGACCCGAACGATAAATAAGGCACGCCGGCGCAAACGGCAAGCAAAACGGAGGCCAGAATGGCCTTGTACAAGGAATCAAATATCACACAGTTAAGTACTCTATGGGTACGAAAAAAAGTACGAAAAAAACGCTTGCAATTCTCTTTGAATTACTGATGTGATATCGACCAGAACGATAAATAAGGCACGCCGGCACAAACGGCAAGCAAAACGGAGGCCAGAATGGCCTTGTACAAGGAATCAAAAATCACACAGTTAAGTACTCTATGGGTACGAAAAAAAGTACGAAAAAAAATGTTTGTAATTCTCTTTGAAGTACTGATGTGATATCGACCAGAACGATAAATAAGGCACGCCGGTGCAAACGGAAAGAAAAACGGAGGCCAGAATGGCCTTGTACAAGGAATCAAAAATCACACAGTTAAGTACTCTATGGGTACGAAAAAAAAGTTTGTAATTCTCTTTGAAGTACTGATGTGATATCGACCAGAACGATAAATAAGGCACGCCGGCGCAAACGGCAAGAAAAACGGAGGCCAGAATGGCCTTGTACAAGGAATCAAATATCACACAGTTAGGTAGTCTATGGGTACGAAAAAAAGTACGAAATAAAACGTTTGTAATTCTCTTTGAAGTACTGATGTGATATCGACCAGAACGATAAATAAGGCACGCCGGCGCAAACGGCAAGCAAAACGGAGGCCAGAATGGCCTTGTACAAGGAATCAAAAATCACACAGTTAAGTACTCTATGGGTACGAAAAAAAGTACGAAAAAACATGTGTAATTCTCTTTGAAGTACTGATGTGATATCGACCAGAACGATAAATAAGGCACGCCGGTGCAAACGGCAAGCAAAACGGAGGCCAAAATGGCCTTGTACAAGGAATCAAAAATCACACAGTTAAGTACTCTATGGGTACGAAAAAAAGTACGAAAAAAACGTTTGTAATTCTCTTTGAAGTACTGATGTGATATCGACCAGAACGATAAATAAGGCACGCCGGCGCAAACGGCAAGCAAAACGGAGGCCAGAATGGCCTTGTACAAGGAATCAAAAATCACACCGTTAAGTACTCTATGGGTAAGAAAAAAAGTACGAAAAAACGTTTGTAATTCTCTTTGAAGTACTGATGTGATATCGACCAGAACGATAAATAAGGCACGCCGGCGCAAACGGCAAGCAAAACGGAGGCAAGAATGGCCTTGTACAAAGAAAAAAAATCACACCGTTAAGTACTTTAAGGGTACAAAAAAAAGTACGAAAAAAACGTTTGTAATTCTCTTTTAAGTACTAATGTGATATCGACTAGAACAATAAATAAGGCATGCCGGCGCAAACGGGAAGCAAAACGGAGGCAAAAATGGCCTTGTACAAGGATTCAAAAATCACACCGTTAATTACCCTATGGGTACAAAAAAAAGTATGGAAAAAAACGTTTGTAATTCTCTTTGAAATAATGATGTGATATCGACCATAACGATAAATAAGGCACGCCGGTGCAAACGGCAAGCAAAACGGAGGCCATAATGGCCTTGTACAAGGAATCAAAAATCACACCGTTAAGTACTCTAAGGGAACAAAAAAAAGTATGAAAAGAAATGTTTGTAATTCTCTTTGAAGAACTGATGTGATATCGACCCGAACGATAAATAAGGCACGCCGGCGCAAACTGCAAGGAAAATGGAGGCCAGAATGGCCTTGTACCAGGATTCAAAAATCACACCGTTAAGTACTCTATGGGTACAAAAAAAAGTACGAAAAAAACGTTTGTAATTCTCTTTGAAGTACTGATGTGATATCGACCCTAACGATAAATAAGGCACGCCGGCACAAACGGCAAGCCAAACGGAGGCCAAAATGGCCTTGTACAAGGAATCAAAAATCACACCGTTAAGTACTCTATGGGTACAAAAAAAAGTACGAAAAAATGTTTGTAATTCTCTTTGAAGTACTGATGTGATATCGACCAAAACGATAAATAAGGCACGCCGGCGCCAACGGAAAGCAAAACGGAGGCCAGAATGGCCTTGTACAAGGAATCAAAAATCACACCGTTAAGTACTCTATGGGTACAATAAATAGTATGAAAAAAGGTTTGTAATTCTCTTTGAAGAACTAATGTGATAACGACCAGAACGATAAATAAGGCACGCCAGCACAAACGGCAAGCAACACGGAGGCCAGAATGGCCTTGTACAAGGAATCAAGAAACACACCGTTAAGTACTTTATGCGAACAAAAAAAAGTATGAAAAAAAAAGTTTGTAATTCTCTTTGAAGTACTGATGTGATATCGACTCGAACGATAAATAAGGCACGCCGGCGCAATAGGCAAGTAAAACGGAGGCCAGAATGGCCTTGTACAATGAATCAAAAATCACACCGTTAAGTACTCTATGGGTACAAAAAAAAAGTACAAAATTTTTTTTTAGTAATTCTCATTTAAGTACTGATGTGATATCGACCAGAACGATAAATAAGGCACGCCGGCGCAAACGGCAAGCAAAACGGAGGCCAGAATGGCCTTGTACAAGGAATCAAAAATCACACCGTTAAGTACTCTATGGGAACAAAAAAAGTACGAAAAAAAAGTTTGTAATTCTCTTTGAATTACTGATGTGATATCGACCCGAACGATAAATATGGAACGCCGGTGCAAACGGCAAGCCAAACGGTGGCCAGAATGGCCTTGTACAAGGAATCAAAAATCACACCGTTAAGTACTCTATGGATACAAAAAAAGTACGAAGAAAAACGTTTGTAATTCTCTTTGAAGTACTGATGTGATATCGACCCGAACGATAAATACGGGACACCGGCGCAAACGGCAAGCAAAACGGAGGCCAGAATGGCCTTGTACAAAGAAAAAAAAAATCACACCGTTAAGTACTTTATGGGTACCAAAAAAAAGTACGAAAAAAACTATTGTAATTCTCTTTTAAGTACTAATGTGATATCGACCAGAACGATAAATAAGGCACGCCGGCGCAAACGGCGAGCAAAACAGAGGCCAGAATGGCCTTGTACAAGGAATCAAAATCACCCCGTTAAGTACTTTATGGGTACAAAAAAAGTACGAAAAAAAACATTTGTAATTCTCCTTGAAGTACTGATGTGATATCGACCAGAACGATAAATAAGGCACGCCGGCACAAACGGAAAGTAAAACGGTGGCCAGAATGGCCTTGTACAAGGAATCAAAAATCACACCGTTAAGTACTCTATGGGTACAAAAAAAGTACGAAGAAAAACGTTTGTAATTCTCTTTTAAGTACTGATGTGATATCGACCCGAACGATAAATAAGGGACGTCGGCGCAAACGGCAAGCAAAACTGAGGCCAGAATGGCCTTGTACAAAGAAAAAAAATCACACCGTTAAGTACTTTATGGATACAAAAAAAGTACGAAAAAAACGATTGTAATTCTCTTGTAAGTACTAATGTGATATCGACCAGAACGATAACTAAGGCACGCCGGTGCAAACGGCGAGCAAAACGGAGGCCAGAATGGCCTTGTACAAGGAATCAAAAATCACACCGTTAAGTACTCTATGGGTACAAAAAATAATACGAAAAAAAATGTTTGTAATTCCTTTTGAAGTACTGATGTGATATCGACTAGAACGATAAAGAAGGCACGCCGTTAAGTACTCTATGGGAACAAAAAAAAGTATGAAAAAAAACGTTTGTAATTCTCTTTGAAGTACTGATGTGATATCGACCCGAACGATAAATAAGGCACGCCAGCGCAAACGGCAAGCAAAACGGAGGCCAGAATGGCCTTGTACAAAGAATCAAAAATCACACCGTTAAGTACTCTATGGGTACAAAAAAGTACGAAAAAAAACGTTTGTAATTCTCTTTTAAGTACAGATGTGATATCGACCAGAACGATAAGTAAGGCACGCCGGCGCAAACGGCAAGCAAAACGGAGGCCAGAATGGCCATGTACAAGGAATCAAAAAACACACCGTTAAGTACTTTATGCGAACAAAAAAAGTATGAAAAAAAAGGTTTTTAATTCTCTTTGAAGTACTTATGTGATATTGACCAGAACGATAAATAAGGCACGCCGGCGCAAACAGCAAGTAAAACGGAGGCCAGAATAGCCTTGTATAAGGAATCAAAAATCACACCGTTAAGTACACTATGGGTACAAAAAAAAGTACGAAAAAAAAGGTTTGTAATACTCTTTGAAGTACTGTTGTGATATCGACCAGAACGATAAATAAGGCACGCCGGCGCAAACAGCAAGTAAAACGGAGGCCAGAATGGCCTTGTACAAGGAATCAAAAATCACACCGTTAAGTACTCAATGGGTACGAAAAAAAGTACGAAATTCTCTTTGATGTACTGATGTGATATCGACCAGAATGATAAATAAGGCATGCCGGCGCAAACGGCAAGCAAAACGGAGGCCAGAATGGCCTTGTATAAGGAATCAAAAATCACACCGTTACGTACTCTATGGGAACAAAAGAAAGTACGAAAAAACATGTGTAATTCTCTTTAAGTACTGATGTGATATCGACCAGAACGATAAATAAGGCACGCCAGTGCAATCGGCAAGCAAAACGGAGGCCAAAATGGCATTATACAAAGAATCATAAATAACACTGTTAAGTACTCTATTGGTACAAAAAAAGTACGGAAACAAACGTTTGTAATTCTCTTTGAAGTACTGATGTGAAATCGACCAGAACGAAAAATAAGGCACGCCGACGCAAACGGCCAGCAAAACGGAGGCCAGAATGGCCTTGTACAAGGAATCAAAAATCACACCGTTAAGTACTCTATAGGTACAAAAAAATGTACGAAAAAAATCGTTTGTAATTCTCTTTGAAGTACTGAGGTGATATCGACCAGAACGATAAATAAGGCACGCCGGCGCAAACGGCAAGCAAAATGGAGGCCAGAATGGCCTTGTACAAGGAATAAAAAATCACACCGTTAAGTACTCTATCGGTACAAAAAAAATACGAAAAAAAACATTTGTAATTCTCTTTGAAGTACTGATGTGTTATCGACCAGAACGATAAATAAGGCATGCCGGTGCAAACGGCAAGCAAAACGGAGGCCAGAATGGCCTTGTACAAGGAATCAAAAATCACACCGTTAAGTACTCTATGGGAACAAAAAAAGTATGAAAAGAAATGTTTGTAATTCTCTTTGAAGTACTGATGTGATATCGACCCGAACGATAAATAAGGCATGCCGGCACAAACGGCAAGTAAAACGGAGGCCAGAATGGCCATGTACAAGGAATCAAAAATCACACCGTTAAGTACTCTATGGGTACAAAAAAAGTATGAAAAAAAATGTTTGTAATTCTCCTTGAAGTACTGACGTGATATCGACCGGAACGATAAATAAGGCACGCCGGCACAAGCGGCAAGCAAAACGGAGGCCAAAATGGCCTTGTACAAGGAATCAAAAATCACACCGTTAAGTACTCTATGGGTACAAAAAAAAGTAAGAAAAAAAACATTTGTAATTATCTTTGAAGTACTGATGTGATATCGACCAAAACGATAAATAAGGCACACCAGCGCAAACGGAAAGCAAAACGGAGGCCAGAATGGCCTTGTACAAGGAATCAAAAATCACACCGTTAAGTACTCTATGGGTACAATAAATAGTACAAAAAAGGTTTGTCATTCTCTTTGAAGAACTGATGTGATATCGACCAGAACGATAAATACGGCACGCCGGCGCAAACGGCAAGCAAAACGGAGGCCAGAATGGCCTTGTACAAGGAATCAAAAAACACACTGTTAAGTTCTTTATGTGAACAAAAAAAAGTATGAAAAAAAAGGTTTGTAATTCTCTTTGAAGTACTGATGTGATATCGACCAGAACGATAAATAAGACACGCCGGCGCAAACGGCAAGTAAAACGGAGGCCAGAATGGCCTTGTATACACTACTACAAAATTGGACATAGGTCACACTTAAGATATGAAAACAATCACAGTTTCAATAAAACTGAGACAACGAAAATAAATATATCACACTTACAGGTTTATATCACGCTTATTGAAAAACTGAGATAAGTTATATTAATCAATCTCATTTTTAAAGTGTGACTTAACTGATATGATTTTTCTGTCACAGTTATTGAAAAACCGAGATAAATTATATCAATTAATCTCATTATTAAACTGTGACTGAATTGATAAGATATTTCTGTCACGGTTTCTAAAAAAACGAGATAAATTATATATATCAATCTCACATCTAAAACAGTGACAGAATTGATATGATATTTTTATCACAGTTATTGAAAAAACGAGATAAATTATACCAAACTATCACACTTTTAATCTGTGACTAAATTGGTATGATATTTTTGTCACGGTTATTGAGAAAGCGAGATAAATTATATCAATTACTCTCATTTTTAAACTATGATAGAATTCATGACATTTTTGTCACAATTATAGAAAATGTGAGACAAATTATTTCCACTAATAAGAAAAGAGATATAGATCACACTTATCTAAAGATAAGGATCACACTTTTAAAAGAACCGAGACAAGTAAAATGTATATATATCACACTTAAATTTTTTATCACAGTTATTAGGTGTGAAAAAAAAAGAATGATCACACTTTTTAGGTGTGATTGAAATAATAATAGATCTCGGGTTTTAAGTGTGATAACAACTACTAAAATAGATCACAGTTTTTAAATGTGTTGAAATTATAATCGATCTCGGTTTTTAAGTGTGATAACAACTATAATAGATCACGATTTTTAAGTGTGATAACAACTAAAATAAATCACAGTTTTTAAATGTGTTGAATTATAATAGATCTCGGTTTTTAAGTGTGATAACAACTAAAATAGATCATAGTTTTTATTATCACGGTTTTTAAGAAAACTGAGACAAGAACATCAATCAATCACGGTTTTTAACTGTGATTAAAAAAATATGATATTTTATAATCATATCTTAGATTAGTGTGGTTGAAAATGATAATATAGTAGGCATCAGCCCAGTGGTAATTAGTGTGGTTCCTTAATCCAGAGTATATGGGTTCGAGTCCCAGTGGCAACAAAAGATATGTGTGCGTTTATTTCGTTTTCGAAAAAAAAAATGATCACACTTTTTTAGATGTGATTGAAATTATAATATATCTCGGTTTTTAAGAGTGATAACAACTACTAAAATAGATCACAGTTTTTAAATGTGTTGAAATTATAATAGATCTTGGTTTTTAAGTATGATAACAACTATACTAGATCACAGTTTTTAAATGTGATAACAACTAAAATAGATCACAGTTTTTAAATGTGTTGAAATTATAGTAGATCTTGGTTTTTAAGTGTGATAACAACTAAAATATGTCATGATTTTTATTATCACGGTTTTTAGGAAAAATGAGACAAAAAATCAATCAATCACAGTTTTTGACTGTGATTAAAATAATATGGTATTTTATAATGAGATTTTAGTTTAGTGTGGTCGAAAATTAGAAGAAAGAAAATATCGGTCTAGTGGTAATAAGTGTGGCTCGTTAATCCGGAGTATCCGGGTTCGAGTCCCAACAAAGACAAAAAATATGTGTGCTTATATATTGTTTTTGAAAAAAAAAACACTTTTATTGGTGTGATTTAAATTATGATAGATCACGGTTTTTAAGTGTGATAACAACTAAAATAGATCACAGTTTTTAAATGTGTTTTAATTGTAATAGATCTCGGTTTTTAAGTGTGATAACAACTATAATAGATCATGGTTTTTAACTATGATAACTACTATAATAGATCACATTTTTTAAATGTGATGAAATTATAATAGATTACGGTTTTTAAGTGTGATACCAACTATAATAGATCACGGGTTTTAAGTGTGATAATTATTATAATAGATCACAGTTTGTAACTGTGATTGAGTTAAAGTACTTTATGTCACACCTCAATATGCCACACTTTGGAAGCCGTGGCTAATGTAAATATATCACACTTAAAAACCGTGATCTTTATGCTTTTTTGTAGTAGTGATATGGAATCAATAATCACACCGTTAAGTACTCTATGGGTAGAAAAAAAATTACGAAAAACAATGTTTGTAATTATCATTTAAGTACTGATGTGACATCGACCAGAACGATAAATAAGGCACGCCGGTGCAAACGGCAAGCAAAACGGAGGCCGTAATGGCCTTGTACAAGGAATCAAAAATCACACCGTTAAGTACTCTATGGGAACAAAAAAAAGTTGGAAAAGAAATGTTTGTAATTCTCTTTGTAGTACGGATGTGATATCGACCCGAACGATAAATAAGGCACGCCGGTGCAAACGGCAAGCAAAACGGAGGCCAGAATGGCCTTGTACAAAGAAAAAAAAATCACACCGTTAAGTACTCTATGGGTACAAAAAAAAGTACGAAAAAAAATGTTTGTAATTCTCTTTTAAGTACAAATGTGATATCGACCAGAACGATAAATAAGGCACGCCGGCGCAAACGGCCAGGAAAGCGGAGGCCAGAATGGCCTTGTACAAGGAATCAAAAATCACACCGTTAAGTACTCTATGGGTACAGAAAAAAGTACGAAAAGAAAATGTTTGTAATTCTCATTTAAGTACTGATGTGATATTGACCAGAACGATATATAAGGCACGCCGGCGCAAACGGCAAGCAAAACGGAGGCCAGAATGGCCTTGTACAAGGAATCAAAAATCACACCGTTAAGTACTCTATGGGTACAAAAAAGTACGAAGAAAAACGTTTCTTTTTGAAGTACTGATGTGATATCGACCCGAACGATAAATAAGGGACGCCGGCACAAACGGCAAGCAAAACGGAGGCCAGAATGGCCTTGTACAAAGAAAAAAAAATCACACTGTTAAGTACTTTATGGGTACAAAAAAAAGTACGAAAAAAACGATTGAAATTCTCTTTTAAGTACAAATGTGATATCGACCAGAACGATAAATAAGGCATGCCGGCGCAAACGGCGAGCAAAACGGAGGCCAGAATGGCCTTGTACAAGGAATCAAAAATCACACCGTTAAGTACACTATGGGTACAAAAAAAAGTACGAAAAGAAAATGTTTGTAATTCTCATTTAAGTACTGATGTGATATTGACCAGAACGATATATAAGGCACGCCGGCGCAAACGGCAAGCAAAACGGAGGCCAGAATGGCCTTGTACAAGGAATCAAAAATCACACCGTTAAGTACTCTATGGGTACAAAAAAGTACGAAGAAAAACGTTTCTTTTTGAAGTACTGATGTGATATCGACCCGAACGATAAATAAGGGACGCCGGCACAAACGGCAAGCAAAACGGAGTCCAGAATGGCCTTGTACAAAGAAAAAAAAAATCACACTGTTAAGTACTTTATGGGTACAAAAAAAGTACGAAAAAAACGATTGAAATTCTCTTTTAAGTACTAATGTGATATCGACCAAAACGATAAATAAGGCATGCCGGCGCAAACGGCGAGCAAAACGGAGGCCAGAATGGCCTTGTACAAGGAATCAAAAATCACACCGTTAAGTACTCTATGGGTACAAAAAAAAGTACGAAAAAAAATGTTTGTAATTCCTTTTGAAGTACTGATGTGATATCGACTAGAACGATAAATAAGGCATGCCGTTAAGTACTCTATGGGAACAAAAAAAGTATGAAAAAAAACGTTTGTAATTCTCTTTGAAGTACTGATGTGATATCGACCCGAACGATAAATAAGGCACGCCGGCGCAAACGGCAAGCAAAACGGAGGCCAGAATGGCCTTGTACAAAGAATCAAAAATCACACCGTTAAGTACTCTATGGGTACAAAAAAAAGTACGAAAAAAAACGTTTGAAATTCTCTGTTAAGTACTGATGTGATATCGACCAGAACGATAAGTAAGGCACGCCGGTGCAAACGGGAAGCAAAACGGAGGCCAGAATGGACATGTACAAGGAATCAAAAAACACACCGTTAAGTACTTTATGCGAACAAAAAAAAGTATGAAAAAAAGGTTTGTAATTCTCTTTGAAGTATTTATGTGATATTGACCAGAATGATAAATAAGGCACGCCGGCGCAAACAGCAAGTAAAACGGAGGCCAGAATAGCCTTGTATAAGGAATCAAAAATCACAACATTAAGTACTCTATGGGTACAAAAAAAAGTACGAAATAAAGGTTTGTAATTCTCTTTGAAGTACTGGTGTGATATCGACCAGAACGATAAATAAGGCACGCCGGCGCAAACAGCAAGTAAAACGGAGGCCAGAATGGCCTTGTACAAGGAATCAAAAATCACACTGTTACGTACTCTATGGGTACAAAAAAAAGTAGGAAAAATAGGTTTGTAATTCTCTTTGAAGTACTGATGTGATATCGACCAGAACGAAAAATAAGGCATGCCGGCGCAAACGGCAAGAAAACAGAGGCTAGAATGGCCTTGTATAAGGAATCAAAAATCACACCGTTACGTACTCTATGGGAACAAAAAAAAGTACGAAAAAACATGTGTAATTCTCTTTAAGTACTGATGTGATGTTGACCAGAACGATAAATAAGGCACGCCGGTGCAATCGGCAAGCAAAACGGAGGCCAAAATGGCATTGTACAAAGAATCATAAATAACACTGTAAAGTACTCTATGGGTACAAAAAAAAGTACGGAAACAAACGTTTGTAATTCTATTTGAAGTACTGATGTGATATCGACCAGAACGAAAAATAAGGCACGCCGACGCAAACGGCAAGCAAAACGGAGGCCAGAATGGCCTTGTACAAGGAATCAAAAATCACACCGTTAAGTACTCTATAGGTACAAAAAAAAGTACGAAAAAAAAACGTTTGTAATTCTCTTTGAAGTACTGAGGTGATATCGACCAGAACGATAAATAAGGCACGCCGGCGCAAACGGCAAGCAAAATGGAGGCCAGAATGGCCTTGTATAAGGAATCAAAAATCACCTCGTTAAGTACTCCATGGGTACAAAAAATAGTACGAAAAAAAAATGTTTGTAATTCTCATTTAAGTACTGATGTGATATCGACCATAACGATAAATAAGGCACGCCGGTGCAAACGGCAAGCAAAACGGAGGCCATAATGGCCTTGTACAAGGAATCAAAAATCACACCGTTAAGTACTCAATGGGAACAAAAAAAGTATGATAAGAAATGTTTGTAATTTTCTTTGAAGTACTGATGTGATATCGACCGAACGATAAATAAGGCACGCCATCGCAAACTGCAAGGAAAACGGAGGCCAGAATGGCCATGTCCAGGAATCAAAAATCACACCGTTAAGTACTCTATGGGTACAAAAAAAGTACGAAAAAAAACGTTTGTAATTCTCTTTGAAGTACTGATGTGATATCGACCCGAACGATAAATAAGGCACGCCGGCACAAACGGCAAGCCAAACGGCGGCCAAAATGGCCTTGTACAAGGAATCAAAAATCACACCGTTAAGTACTCTATGGGTACAATAAATAGTACGAAAAAAGGTTTCTAATTCTCTTTGAAGAACTAATGTGATATCGACCAGAATGATAAATAAGGCACGCCGGCGCAAAGGGCAAGCAAAACGGAGGCCAGAATGGCATTGTACAAGGAATCAAGAAACACACCGTTAAGTACTTTATGCGAACAAAAAAAAGTATGAAAAAAAAGGTTTGTAATTCTCTTTGAAGTACTGATGTGATATCGACCAGAACGATAAATAAGGCACGCCGGCGCAAACGGCAAGTAAAACAGAGGGCAGAATGGCCTCGTACAAAGAATCAAAAATCACACCGTTAAGTACGCTATGGGTACAAAAAAAAGTACAAAAAGAAATGTTAGTAATTCTCATTTAAGTACTGATGCGATATCGACCAGAACGATAAATAAGGCACGCTGGCGCAAACGGCAAGCAAAACGGAGGCCAGAATAGCCTTGTACAAGGAATCAAAAATCACACCGTTAAGTACTCTATGTGTACAAAAAAAGTACGAAAAAAAACGTTTGTAATTCTCTTTGAAGTACTGATGTGATATCGACCCGAACGATAAATAAGGCACGCCGGTGCAAACGGCAAGCAAAACGGAGGCCCGAATGGCCTTGTACAAAGAAAAAAAAAATCACACCGTTAAGTACTCAATGGGTACAAAAAAATGTACGAAAAAAAATGTTTGTAATTCTCTATTAAGTACTAATGTGATATCGACCAGAACGATAAATAAGGCACGCCGGCGCAAACGGCCATCAAAACGGAGGCCAGAATGGCCTTGTACAAGGAATCAAAAATCACACCGTTAAGTACTCTACGGGTACAAAAAAAAGTACGAAAAGAAAATGTTTGTAATTCTCATTTAAGTACTGATGTGATATCGACCAGAACGATATATAAGGCACGCCGGCGCAAACGGCAAGCAAAACGGAGCCCAGAATGGCCCTGTACAAGGAAATAAAAATCACACCGTTAAGTACTCTATGGGTACAAAAAAAGTACGAAGAAAAACGTTTGTAATTCTCTTTGAAGTACTGATGTGATATCGACCCGAACGATAAATAAGGCACGCCGGTGCAAACGGCAAGCAATACGGAGGCCAGAATGGCCTAGTTCAAAGAAAAAAAAATCACACCGTTAAGAGTACTCTATGGGTACAAAAAAAAGTACGAAAAAAAATGTATGTAATTCTCTTTGAAGTACTAATGTGATATCGACCAGAACGATAAATAAGGCACGCCGGCGCAAACGGCCAGCAAAACGGAGGCCAGAATGGCCTTGTACAAGGAATCAAAAATCACACCGTTAAGTACTCTATGGGTACAAAAAAAAGTACGAAAAGAAAATGTTTGTAATTCTCATTTAAGTACAGATGTGATATCGACCAGAACGATATATAAGGCACGCCGGCACAAACGGCAAGCAAAACGGAGGCCAGAATGGCCTTGTACAATGAATCAAAAATCACACCGTTAAGTACTCTATGGATACAAAAAAGTACGAAGAAAAACGTTTGTAATTCTCTTTGAAGTACTGATGTGATATTGACCCGAATGATAAATAAGGGACGCCGGCGCAAACGGCAAGCAAAACGGAGGCCAGAATGGACTTGTACAAAGAAAAAAAAATCACACCGTTAAGTACTTTATGGGTACAAAAAAAAGTATGAAAAAAACGATTGTAATTCTCTTTTAAGTACTAATGTGATATCGACCAGAACGATAAATAAGGCACGCCGGCGCAAACGGCGAGCAAAACGGAGGCCAGAATGGCCTTGTACAAGGAATCAAAAATCACACCGTTAAGTACACTATGGGTACAAAAAAAGTACGAAAAAAAACGTTTGTAATTATCTTTTAAGTACTGATGTGATATCGACCAGAACGATAAGTAAGGCACGCCGGCGCAAACGGCAAGCAAAACGGAGGCCAGAATGGCCATGTACAAGGAATCAAAAAACACACCGTTAAGTACTTTATGCGAACAAAAAAAATATGAAAAAAATGTTTGTAATTCTCTTTGAAGTACTTATGTGATATTGACCAGAACGATAAATAAGGCACGCCGGTGCAAACAGCAAGTAAAACGGAGGCCAGAATAGCCTTGTATAAGGATTCAAAAATCACACCGTTAAGTACTCTATGGGTACAAAAAAAAAGTATGAAAAAAAGGTTTGTCATTCTCTTTGAAGTACTGTTGTGATATCGACCAGAACGATAAATAAGGCACGTCGGCGCAAACAGCAAGTAAAACGGAGGCCAGAATGGCCTTGTACAAGGAATCAAAAATCACACCTTAAGTACTCTATGGGTACAAAAAAAAAGTACGAAAAAAAGGTTTGTAATTCTCTTTGAAGTACTGATGTGATATCGACCAGAACGATAAGTAAGGCATGCCGGCACAAACGGCAAGCAAAACGGAGGCCAGAATGGCCTTGTATAAGGAATCAAAAATCACACCGTCACGTACTCTATGGGAACAAAAAAAGTACAAAAAAACATGTGTAATTCTCTTTAAGTACTGATATGATATCGACCAGAACGATAAATAAGGCACGCCGGTGCAATCGGCAAGCAAAACGGAGGCCAAAATGGCATTGTACAAAGAATCATAAATAACACTGTTAAGTACTCTATGGGTACAAAAAAAGTTCGGAAACAAACGTTTGTAATTCTCTTTGAAGTACGGATGTGATATCGACCAGAACGAAAAATAAGGCACGCCGACGCAAACGGCAAGCAAAACGGAGGCCAGAATGGCCTTGTACAAGGAATCAAAAATCACACCGTTAAGTACTCTATAGGTACAAAAAAAAGTAAGAAAAAAAACGTTTGTAATTCTCTTTGAAGTACTGAGGTGATATCGACCAGAACGATAAATAAGGCACGCCGGCGCAAACGGCAAGCAAAATGGAGGCCAGAATGGCCTTGTACAAGGAATAAAAAATCACAACATTAAGTACTCTATCGGTACAAAAATAATATGAAAAAAAACATTTGTAATTCTCTTTGAAGTACTGATGTGATATCGACCAGAACGATAAATAAGGCATGCCGGTGCAAACGGCAAGCAAAACGGAGGCCAGAATGGCCTTGTACAAGGAATCAAAAATCACACCGTTAAGTACTCTATGGGAACAAAAAAAAGTCTGAAAATAAATGTTTGTAATTCTCTTTGAATTACTGATGTGATATTGACCAGAACGATAAATAAGGCATGCCGGCAAAAACGGAGGCCAGAATGGCCATGTACAAGGAATCAAAAATCACACCGTTAAGTAATCTATGGGTACAAAAAAAGTACGAAAAAAAACGTTTGTAATTCTGCTTGAAGTATTGACGTGTTATCGACCCGAACGATAAATAAGGCACGCCGGCACAAACGGAAAGCAAAACGGAGGCCAAAATGGCCTTGTACAAGGAATCAAAAATCACACCGTTAAGTACTCTATGGGTACAAAAAAAAGTAAGAAAAAAATCATTTGTAATTGTCTTTGAAGTACTGATGTGATATCGACCAAAACGATAAATAAGGCACACCGGCGCAAAAGGAAAGCAAAACGGAGGCCAGAATGGCCTTGTACAAGGAATCTAAAATCACACCGTTTAGTACTCTATGGGTACAATAAATAGTACGAAAAAAGGTTTGTCATTCTCTTTGAAGAAATGATGTGATATCGACCAGAACGATAAATAAGGCACGCCGGCGCAAACGGCAAGCAAAACGGAGGCCAGAATGGCCTTGCACAAAGAATCAGAAAACACACCGTTAAGTACTTTATGCGAACAAAAAAAAGTATGAAAAAAAAGGTTTGTAATTCACTTTGAAGTACTGATGTGATATCGACCAGAACGATAAATAAGGCACACCGGCGCAAACGACAAGTAAAACGGAGGCCAGAATGGCCTTGTATAAGGAATCAAAAATCACACCGTTAAGTACTCTATGGGTACAAAAAAAAGTACGAAAAAAAATGTTTGTAATTCTCATTTAAGTACTGATGTGATATCGACCAGAACGATAAATAAGGCACGCCGGTGCAAACGGCAAGCAAAACGGAGGCCAGAATGGCCTTTTACAAGGAATCAAAAATCACACCGTTACTACTCTATGGGTACAAAAAAAAGTACGAAAAAAAATGTTTGTAATTCTCTTTGAAGTACTGATGTGATATCGACCAGAATGATAAATAAGTCACGCCGGCGCAAACCGCAAGCAAAACGGAGGCCAGAATGGCCTTGTACAAGGAATCAAAAATTACAACATTACTACTCTATGGGTACAAAAACAAGTACGAAAAAAAAGTTTTTAATTATCTTTGAAGTATGTGATATCGACCAAAACGATAAATATGGCACGCCGGTGCAAACGGCAAGCAAAACGGAGTCCAGAATGGCCTTGTACAAGGAATCAAAAATCACACCGTTAAGTACTCTATGGGTGCAAAAAAAAATGAAGGAAAACGTTTATAATTCTCTTTGAAGTACTGATGTGGTATCGACCAGAACGATAAATAAGGCATGCCGGCGCAAACGGCAAGCAAAATGGAGGCCAGAATGTCCTTGTACAAGCAATCAAAAATCACACCGTTAAGTACTCTATAGGGACAAAAAAAAGTAGGAAAAAAAACGTTTGTAATTCTCTTTGAAGTATTGATGTGATATCGACCAGAACGAAAAATAAGGCACGCCGGCACAAACGACAAGCAAAATGGAAGCCAGAATGGCCTGGTACAAGGAATCAAAAATCACACCGTTACTACTCTATGGGTAAAAAAAAGTATGAAAAAAAACGATTGTAATTCTCTTTGAAGTACTAATGTGATTTCTACCAGAACGATAAATAAGGCGCGCATGCGCAAACGGCAAGCAAAACGGAGGCCAGAATGGCCTTGTACAAGGAATCAAAAATCACACCGTTACTACTCTATGGGTACATAAAAAAGTATAAAACAAAATGTTGGTAATTCTCTTGGAAGTACTGATGTGATATCGACTAGAACGATAAATAAGTCATGCCGGCGCAAACGGCAAGGAAAACGGAGGCCAGAATGGCCTTGTACAAGGATTGAAAAATCACACCGTTACTACTCTATGGGTACAAAAAAAAGTACGAAAATAACATTTGTAATTCCCTTTGAAGTACTGATGTGATATCGACTAGAACGATAAATAAGACACGTCGGCACAAACGGCCCGCAAAACGGAGTCCAGAATGGCCTTGTGAAATGAATCAAAAATCACACCATTACAACTCAATGGGTACAAAAAAAATAAGGAAAAAAACGTTTGTAATTCTCTTTGAAGTACTGAAAAAAAACATTTGTAATTCTCTTTGAAATACTGAAAAAAAAAACATTTGTAATCAAAAATCACACCGTTAAGTACTCTATGGGTACAAAAAAAAGTATGAAAAAATCGTTTGTAATTCACTTTGAAGTACTGATGTTGTATCGACCAAAACGATAAATAAGGCACGCCGGCACAAACGGCAAGCAAAACGGAGGCCAGATTGGCCTTGTATAAGGAATCAAAAATCACACCGTTTAGTACTCTATGGTTACAAAAAAAAGTACCAAAAAAAACGTTTGTAATTCTCTTTGAAGTACTGATGTGATATTGACCAGAACGATAAATATGGAACGTCAGCGCAAACGACAAGCAAAACAGAGGCCAGAATGGCCTTGTACAAGGAATCAAAAATCACACCGTTAAGTAAACTATGGGTACAAAAAAAGTTCGAAAAAAAATGTTTGTAATTCTTTTTGAAGTACTAATGTGATATCGACCAGAACGATAAATAAGGCTCGCCGGCATATACGGCAAGCAAAACGGAGGCCAGAATGGCCTTGTACACGGAATCAAAAATCACACCGTTTAAGTAAACTTTGGGTACAAAAAAAGTAGAAAAAAAAGTTTGTAAATTTCTATGAAGTACAAATGTGATATCGACCAAAACGATAAATAAGGCACGCTGGCGCAAAACGGACACTCGAAAGGCCATGTACAAGGAATCAAAAATCACACAGTTAAGTACTCTATGGGTACAAAAAAAGTACCAAAAAAAACGTTTGTAGTTCACTTTGAAGTACTGATGTTATATCGACAAGAACGATGAATAAGGCACGCAGGCGCAAATGGCAAGCAAAACGGAGGCTAGAATGGCCATGTACAAGTAATCAAAAATCACATCGTTAAGTACTCTATGGGCACAAAAAAGTACGAAAAAAAATGTTTGTAATTCTCTTTGAAGTACTGATGTGATATCCCCCAGAACTATAAATAAGTCACGCCGGCGCAAATGGCAAGCAAAACGGAGGCCAGAATAGCCTTGTACAAGGAATCAAAAATCACACCGTTAAGTTAACTATGGGTAACAAAAAAAGTATGAAAAAAATTGATCGTAATTGTCTTTGAAGTACTGACGTGATATCAACCAGAACGATAAATAAGGCATGCCAGTGCAAACGGCAAGCAAAACGGAGGCCAGAATGGCCTTGTATAATGAATCAAAAATCACACCGTTAAGTACTCTATGGGTACAAAAAAAAGTATGAAAAAAAACATTTGTAATTCTCTTTGAGGTGCTGATGTGATATCGACCAGAACGATAAATAAGGCACGCCGGCGCAAACGGCAAGCAAAACAGAGGCCAGAATGGCCTTGTTCAAGGAATCAAAAATCACACCGTTAAGTACTCAATCGATACAAAAAAAATACGAAAAACGTTTGTAATTCTCATTGAAGTACTGATGTGATATCGACCAGAACGAAAAATAAGGCACGCCGGCGCAAACGGCAAGAAAAACGGAGGCCAGAATGGCCTTGTACAAGGAATCAAAAATCACAACGTTAAGTAAACTATGGATACAAAAAAAGTACGAAAAAAATGTTTGTAATTCTTTTGGAAGTACTGATGTGTTAACGACCAGAACGATAAATAAGGAACGCCGGTGCAAAATGGACACCCGAATGGCCTTGTACAAGGAATCAAAAATCACACCGTTACTACTCTATGTGTACAAAAAAGTACGAAAAAAAGGTTTGTAATTCTCTTTGAAGTACTAATGTGATATAGACCAGATCGATAAATAAGGCACGCCGGCGCATACTGCAAGCAAAATGGAGGCCATAATGGCTTTGTACCAGGAATCAAAAATCACTCCGTTAAGTACTCTATGGGTACAAAAAAAAGTACGAAAAAAATGTTTGTAAATCTCTTTGAAGTACTGATGTGATATCGACCAGAACGATAAATAAGGCACGCCGGCGAAAACGGCAAGCAAAACGGAGGCCAGAATGGCCATGTACAAGGAATCAAAAATCACACGGTTAAGTACTCTATAGGTACAAAAAAAGTACGAAAAAAAGATTTGTAATTCTCTTTGAAGTACTGATGTGATATTGACCAGAACGATAAATAAGGCACGCCGGCGCAAACAGCAAGAAAAACGGTGGCCAGAATGACCTTGTGCAAGGAATCAAAAATCACACGGTTAAGTACTCTATGGGTACAAAAAAAGTACGAAAAAAAATGTTTGTAATTCATTTTGAAGTACTGATGTGGTATCGACCAGAACGTTGAATAAGGCACGTCGGCCCAAACGGCAAGCAAAACGGAGGCTAGAATGGCCTTCTACAAGGAATCAAAAATCATATAGTTGAGTACTCTATGGGTACAAAAAAAAGTACAAAAAAAACGTTTGTAATTCTCTTTGAAGTACTGTTGTGATATCTACCAGAACGATAAATAAGGCACGCCGGTGCAAACGGAAAGCTAAACGGAGGCCAGAATGGCCTTGTACAAGGAATCAAAAATCATACCGTTAAGTACTCTATGCTTACAAAAAAAGTACGAAAAAAACGTTTGTAATTCTCTTTGAAGTACTGATGTGATATCGACCAGAACGATAAATAAGGCATGCCGGCGCAAGCAGCAAGCAAAACGGAGGCCAGAATGGCCTTATACAAGTAATCAAAAATCACACCGTTAAGTACTCTATGGGTAGAAAAAAAAGTATGAAAAAACGTTTGTAATTCTCTTTGAAGTACTGATGTGGTATCGACCAGAACGATAAAGAAGGCACGCCAGCGCAAACGGCAAGCAAAACGGAGGCCAGAATGGCCTTGTACAAGAAATCAAAAATCACACCGTTAAGTACTCTATGGGTACCAAAAAAAGTACGAAAAAAACGTTTGTAATACTCAATGAAGTACTGATGTGATATCGACCAGAACGATAAATAAGTCACGCCGGCGTAAACCACAAGCAAAACGGAGGCCAGGATTGCCTTGTAAAAGGAATAAAAAATGACACCGTTATTACTCTATGGGTACAAAAAAAGTACGAAAAAAAACGTTTGTAATTCTCAGAATGGCCTTGTACAAGGTATCAAAAATCACACGGTTAAGTACTCTATAGGTACAAAAAAAGTATGAAAAAAAAACGTTTGTAATTCACTTTGAAGTACCGATGTGGTATCGACCAGAACGATAAATAGGGCACGCCGGCGCAAACGGCAAGCAAAACGGAGGCCAGATTGGCCTTGTATAAGGAATCAAAAATCACAAAGTTTAATACTCTATGGTTACAAAAAAAGGTACAAAAAAAACATTTGTAATTCTCTTTGAAATACTGATGTGATATAGACCAGAACGATAAATAAGGCACGCCGGCGCATACGGCAAGCTAAACGGAGGCCAGAATGGCCTCGTACAAGGAATAAAAAATCACACCGTTAAGTACTCTATGGGAACAATAAAAATACAAAATAAAACGCTCGTAATTCTCTTTGAAGTACTGATGTGATATCGACCAGAACGATAAATAAGGCATGCCGGCGCAAACAGCAAGCAAAACGGAGGCCAGAACAGCCTTGTACAAGGAATCAAAAATCAGACCGTTAAGTACTCTATGGATACAAAAAAAAGTATGAAAAAAATTGTTTTTAATTTCCTTCGAAGTACTGATGTGATATTGACCAGAACGATAAATATGGCACGTCGGCGCAAACGGCAAGCAAAACAGAGGCCAGAATGGCCTTGTACAAGGAATCAAAAATCACACCGTTAAGTAAACTATGGGTACAAAAAAATACGAAAAAAAATGTTTGTAATTCTTTTTGAAGTACTGATGTGATATCGACCAGAACGATAAATAAGGCACGCCGGCGTATACGGCAAGCAAAACGGAGGCCAAAATGGCCTTGTACACGGAATCAAAAATCACACCGTTTAAGTAAACTATGGGTACAAAAAAAGTACAACAAAAGTTTGTAATTTTCTATGAAATACTAATGTGATATCGACCAAAACGATAAATATGGCATGCCGGCGCATAACGGACACTCGAAAGGCCATGTACAAGGAATCAAAAATCACACGGTTTAAGTACTCTATGGGTACAAAAAAAGTATGAAAAAAAACGTTTGTAGTTCACTTTGAATTACTGATGTGATATCGACAAGAACGATGAATAAGGCACGCAGGCGCAAACGGCAAGCAAAACGGAGGCCAGAATGGCCCTGTACAAGGAATCAAAAATCACACCGTTAAGCACTCTATGGGCACAAAAAAGTATGAAAAATAATGTTTGTAATTCTCTTTGAAGTACTGATTTGATTTCAACTAGAACGATAAATAAGGCATGCCGGCGCAAACGGCAAGCAAAACGGAGGCCAGAATAGCCTTGTTCATGGAATCAAAAATCTCACCATTAAGTACTCTATGGGTACAAAAAAAAGTACGAAAAAAACATTCGTAATTCTCTTTGAAGTACGGATGTGATATCGACCAGAACGATGAATAAGGCACGCCGGTGCAAACGTCAAGCAAAACTGAGGCCAGAATGGCCGTGTACAAGGAATCAAAAATCACACCGTTAAGTTAACTATGGGTACCAAAAAATAGTACAAAAAAAACGTTCGTAATTGTCTTTGAAGTACTGATGTGATATCGACCAAAACGATAAATAAGGCATGCCAGTGCAAACGGCAAACAAAACGGAGACCAGAATGGCCTTGTATAAGGAATCAAAAATCACACAGTTAAGTACTCTATGCGTACAAAAAAACTACGAAAAAAACTTTTGTAATTGTCTTTGAAGTGCTGATGTGATATCGACCAGAACGATAAATAAGGCATGCCGGCGCAAACGGCAAGCAAAATGGAGGGCAGAATGGCCTTGTTCAAGGAATCAAAAATCACACCGTTAAGTACTCAATCGGTACAAAAAAAGTACGGAAAAAACGTTTGTAATTCTCATTGAAGTACTGATGTGATATCGAACAGAACGAAAAATAAAGCACGCCGGCGTAAACGGCAAGAAAAACGGAGGTCAGAATAGCCTTGTACAAGGAATCAAAAATCACAACGTTATGTAAACTACGGGTACAAAAAAAGTACGAAAAAAATGTTTGTAATTCTTTTTGAAGTACTTATGTGATATCGACCGGAACGATAAATAAGAAACGCCGGAGTAATCAGCAAGCAAAACGGAGACCAGAATGGCCTTGTACAAGGAATCAAAAATAACACCGTTAAGTAAACTATGTGTACAAAAAAAAGTACGAAAAAAAAGTTAGTAATTTTCTATGAAGTACTAATGTGACATCGACCAGAACGATAAATAAAGCACGTCGGCGCAAAACGGACACCCGAATGGCCTTGTACAAGGAATCAAAAATCACACCGTTACTACTCTATGGGTACAAAAAAAAAGTAAGAAAAAAAAGGTTTGTAATTTTCTTTGAAGTACTGATATGATATCGACCAGATCGATAAATAAGGCACGCCGGCACATACGGCAAGCAAAACGGAGGCAAGAATGGCTTTGTACCAGGAATCAAAAATCACTCCGTTAAGTACTCTATGGGTACAAAAAAAGTACGAAAAAAACGTTTGTAAATCTCTTTGAAGTACTGTTGTGATATCGACCAGAACGATAAATAAAGCACGCCGGCGCAAAGGGTAAGCAAAACGGAGGCCAAAATGGCCTTGTACAAGGCATCAAAAATCACACCGTTAAGTACTCTATGGGTACAAAAAAAAGTATGAAAAAAAAATTTGTAATTCCCTTTGAAGTACTGATGTGATATCGAACAGAACGATAAATAAGGCATGCCGGCGCAAACGGCAAGCAAAACGGAGGACAGAATGGCCTTGTACAAGGAATCAAAAATCACACCGTTAAGTACTCTATGGGTACAAAAAAAGTACGAAAAAAATGTTCGTAATTCTCATTGAAGTACTGATGTGATATCGACCAGAACGATAAATAAGGCACGCCGGCGAAAATGGCAAGCAAAACGGAGGCCAGAATGGCCATGTACAAGGAATCAAAAATCACACGATTAAGTACTCTATGGGTACAAAAAAAGTACAAAAAAAATATTTGTAATTCTCTTTGAAGTACTGATATGATATCGACCAGAACGATAAATAAGGCACGCCGGCGCAAACAACAAGCAAAACGGTGGCCAGAATGACCTTGTGCAAGGAATCAAAAATCACACGGTTAAGTACTCTATGGGTACAAAAAAAAGTACGAAAAAAATGTTTGTAATTCATTTTGTAGTACTGATGTGGTATCGACCAGAACGTTGAATAAGGCACGTCGGCGGAAACGGCAAGCAAAACGGAGGCCAGAATGGCCTTGTACAAGGAATCAAAAATCACACCGTTAAGTACTCTATGGGTACAAAAAAAAGTATGAAAAAAACGTTTGTAATTCTCTTTGAAGTACTATAGTGATATCGACCAGAACGATAAATAAGGCACATCGGCCTAAACGACAAGCTAAACGGAGGCCAGAATGGCCTTGAACAAGGAATCAAAAAAGTACCAAAAAATGTTTGTAATTATCATTGAAGTACTGATGTGATATCGACCCGAATGATAAATAAGGCACGCCGGCAAAAAACGGTAAGCAAAACGGAGACCAGAATGGCCTTGTACAAGGAATCAAAAATCACAACGTTAAGTAAACTATGGGTACAAAAAAAATACGAAAAAAATGTTTGTAATTCTTTTTGAAGTAATGATGTGATATCGACCAGAGCGATAAATAAGGCACGCCGGCGTAAACGGAAAGCAAACCGGAGGCCAAAATGGCCTTGTACAAGGAATTAAAAATCACATCGTTAAGTAGACTATGGGTAAAAAAAAAGTACGAAAAGATAGTTTTTAATTTTCTATGAAGTACTAATGTGATATCGGCCAGAACAATAAATAAGGCACGCCGGCGCAAAACGTACACCCGAATGGCCTTGTACAAGGAATCAAAAATCACACCGTTACTACTCCAAGGGTACAAAAAAAGTACGAAAAAAAAGTTTGTAATACTCTTTGAAGTACGGATGTGATATCGACCAGAACGATAAATAAGGCACATGGCGCAAACGGCAAGCAAAACGGAGGCCAGAATGGCCTTGTATAAGGAATCAGAAATCACACCGTTAAGTACTCTATGGGTACAAAAAAAAGTACGAAAAACACATTTGTAATTCTCCTTAAAGTACTGATGTGATATCGACCAGAACGATGAATAAGGCACGCCGGCGAAAACGGCAAGCAAAACGGAGGCCAGAATGGCCTTGTACATGGAATCAAAAATCACACCATTAAGTACTCTATGGGTAAAAAAAAAGTACGAAAAAAAAACGTTTGTAATTCGCTTCAAAGTACTAATGTGATATCGACCAGAACGATAAATAAGGCATGCCGGCGCAAACGGCAAGCAAAACGGAGGCCAGAATGGCCTTGTACAAGGAATCAAATCACACGTTAAGTACTCAATTAGTACAAAAAAAGTATGAAAAAAATGTTTGTAATTCTCATTGAAGTACTGATGAGTTATCGACCAGAACGATAAATAAGGCACGCCGGCGCTAACGGCAAGCAAAACGGAGGCCAGAATGGCCTTTTACAAGGAATCAAAAATCACAACGTTAAGTAAACTATGGGTACAAAAAAGTATGAAAAAAAATGTTTGTAATTCTTTTTGAAGTACTGATGTGATATCGACCAGAACGATAAATAAGGCACGCCGGCGTAAACGGCAAGCAAAACGGAGGCCGGAATGGCCTTGTACAAGGAATCAAAAATCACACCGTTAAGTAAAATATGGGTACAAAAAAAGTTTGTAATTTTCTATGAAGTACTAATGTGATATCGACCAGAACTATAAATAAGGCACGCCGGCGCAAAACGGACACCCGAATGGCCTGTTACAAGGAATCAAATATGACACCGTAACTACTCTTTGGGTACAAAAAAAGTACGAAAAAAAACGTTTGTAATTCTCTTTGAAGTACTGATGTGATATCGACCAGAACGATAAATAAATCATGCCGGCACAAACGGCAAGCAAAACGGAGGCCAGAATGGCCTTGTAAAAGCAATCAAAAATCACACCGTTAAGTACTCTATGGGTACAAAAAAAAGTACAAAAAAAACGTTTGTAATTCGCTTTGAAGTACTGATGTGATATCGACCAGAACGATCAATAAGGCACGCCGGCGCAAACGGCAAGCAAAACGGAGGCCAGAATGGCCTTGTACATGGAATCAAAAATCAAACCGTTAAGTACTCTATGTGTACAAAAAAAGTACTAAAAAAACGATTGTAATTCTCTTCGAAGTACTGATGTGATATCACCCAGAACGATAAATAAGGCACGCCGGCACAAACCGCAAGCAAAACGGAGGCCAGAATGGCCTTGTACAAGGAATCAAAAATCACACCGTTAAGTAAACTATGGGTACAAAAAAAATTACGAATTTTTTTTTGTAATTCTTTTTGAAGTACTGATGTGATATCGACCAGAATGATAAATAAGGCACGCCGGCGTAAACGGCAATCAAAACAGAGGCTAGATTGGCCTTGTACAAGGAATCAAAAATCACACCGTTAAGTAAACTATGGGTACAAAAAAAGTATGAAAAAAAAGTTTGTAATTTTCTATGAAGTACTAATGTGATATCGACCAGGACGATAAATAAGGCACGCCAGCGCAAAACGGACACCCGAAGGGCCTTGTACAAGGAATCAAAAATCGCACCGTTACTACTCAATGGGTACATAAAAAAGTACAAAAACAAACATTTGTAATTCTCTTTGAAGTACTGATGTGATATCGACCAAAACGATAAATAAGGCCTGCCGGCGCATACGGCAAGCAAAACGGAGCCCAGAATGGCCTTGTACTAGGAATCAAAAATCACACCGTTAAGTACTCTATGGGTACAAAAATAAGTACGAAAAAAAGTTTGTAATTCTCTTTTATGTACTGATGTGATATCGACCAGAACGTTAAATAAGGCACGCCAGTGCAAACGGCAAGCAAAACGGAGGCCAGAATGGCCTTGTACAAGGAATCCAAAATCACACCATTAAGTACTCTATGGGTACAAAAAAAAGTATGAAAAAAAATGTTTGTATTTCGCTTTGAAGTACTCATGTGATATCGAACAGAACGATAAATAAGGCACGCCGGCGCAAACGGCAAGCAAAACGGAGGCCAGAATGGCCTTGTACAAGGAATCAAATCACACCGTTAAGTACTCAATCAGTACAAAAAAAGTATGAAAAAAATGTTTGTAATTCTCATTGAAGTACTGATGAGATATCGACCAGAACGATAAATAAGGCACGCCGGCGCTAACGGCAAGCAAAACGGAGGCCAGAATGGCCTTGTAAAAGGAATCAAAAATCACAACGTAAAGTAAACTATGGGTACAAAAAGTATGAAAAAAATGTTTGTAATTATTTTTGAAGTACTGATGTGATATCGACCAGAACGATAAATAAGGCACGCCGGCGTAAACGGCAAGCAAAACGGAGGCCAGAATGGCCTTGTACAAGGAATAAAAAATCACACCGTTAAGTAAACTATGGGTACAAAAAAAAGTATGATAAAAAAGTTAGTAAATTTCTATGAAGTACTAACGTGATATCGACAAGAACGATAAATAAGGCACACCGGCGCAAAACGGACACCCGAATGGCCTGGTACAAGGAATCAAAAATCACACCGTAACTACTCTACGGGTACAAAAATAGTATGAAAAAAACGTTTGTAATTCTCTTTGAAGTACTGATGTGATATTGACCAGAACGATAAATAAGGCACGCTGGCGCAATCGGCAAGCAAAATGGAGGCCAGAATGGCATTGTAAAAGCAATCAAAAATCACACCGTTAAGTACTCTATTGGTACAAAAAAGTACAAAAAAACGTTTGTAATTTGCTTTGAAGAACTGATGTGATATCGACCAGAACGATCAATAAGGCACGCCGGCGCAAACGACAAGCAAAACGGAAGCCAGAATGGCCTTGTACAAGGAATCAAAAATCAAACCGTAAAGTACTCTATGTGTACAAAAAAAAGTACTAAAATAAATGATTGTAATTCTCTTCGATGTACTGATGTGATATCGCCCAGAATGATAAATAAGGCACGCCGGTGCAAACCGCAAGCAAAACGGAGGCTAGAATGGCCTTGTACAAGGAATCAAAAATCACACTGTGAAGTACTCTTTGGGTACAAAAAAAGTACGAAAAGAACGTTTGTAATTATCTTCAAAGTACTGATGTGTTATCGACCAGAACGATAAATAAGGCACGCCGGCGCAAACGGCAAGCAAAACTGAGGCCAGATTGGCCTAGTACAAGAAATCAAAAATCACACCGTTAAGTAAACTATGGGTACAAAAAAATACCAAAAAAAATGTTTGTAATTCTTTTTGAAGTACTGATGTGATATTGACCAAACGATAGATAAGGCACGCCGGCATAAACGGCAAGCAAAACGGAGGCCAGATTGGCCTTGTACAAGGAATCAAAAATCACACCTTTAAGTAAACTTTGGGTACAAAAAAACGTACGAAAAAAAAGTTTGTAATTTTCTATGATGTACTAATGTGATATCGACCAGGACGATAAATAAGGCACGCCAGCGCAAAACGGACACCCGAAGGGCCTTGTACAAGGAATCAAAAATCACACCGTTACTACTCAATGGGTACAAAAAAAAGTTCAAAAACAAACATTTGTAATTCTCTTTGAAATACTGATGTGATATCGACCAGAACGATAAATAACGCATGCCGGCGCGTACGGCAAGCAAAACGGAGCCCAGAATGGCCTTGTACTAGGAATCAAAAATCACACCGTTAAGTACTCTATGGGTACAAAAATAAGTACGAAAAAAAGTTTGTAATTCTCTTTGAAGTACTGATGTGATATCGACCAGAACGATAAATAAGGCACGCCGGTGCAAACGACAAGCAAAACGGAGGCCAGAATGGCCTTGTACAAGGAATCAAAAATCACACCGTTAAGTACTCTATGGGTACAAAAAAAAAGTACGAAAAAAAGGTTTGTAATACTCCTTGAAGTACTGATGTGATATCGACCAGAACGATAAATAAGGCATGCCGGCGCAAACGGCAAGCAAAACGGGGGCCAGAATGGCCTTGTACAAGGAATCAAAAATCACTCCGTTAAGTACTCTATGGGTACAAAAAAAGTATCAAAAAAAACATTTGTAATTCTCATTGAAGTAGTGATGTGATATCGACCAGAACGATAAATAAGGCACGCCGGCGCAAACGGCAAGCTAAACGGAAGCCAGAATGACCTTGTACAAGGAATCAAAAATCACACCGTTAAGTACGCTATGGGAACAAAAAAAAGTATGAAAAAAATGTTTGTAATTCAGTTTGAAGTACTGATGTGATATCGACCAGAACGATAAATAAGGCACGCTGGCGCAAACGGCAAGCAAAACGGAGGCCAGAATGGCCTTGTACAAGGAATCAAAAATCACACCGTTAAGTACTCTATGTGTACAAAAAAAACATTTGTAATTCTCTTTGAAGTACTGATGTGATATCGACCAGAACGATGAATAAGGCACGCCGGCGCAAACGGCAAGCAAAACGGAGGCCAGAATGGCCTTGTAAATGGAATCAAAAATCACACGGTTAAGTACTCTATGGGTACAAAAAAATGTACGAAAAAAAATGTTTGTAATTCATTTTGAAGTACTGATGTGGTATCAACCAGAACGTTGAATAAGGCACGCCGGCGCAAACGGCAAGTAAAATGGAGGACAGAATGGCCTTGTACAAGGAATCAAAAATCACACCGTTAAGTACTCTATGAGTACAAAAAAAGTACTAAAAAAAACTTGTAATTCTCTTTGAATTACTGATGTGATGTCGACCAGAACGATAAATAAGGCACGCTGGCGCAAACGGCAAGCTAAACGGAGGCCAGAATGGCCTTGTACAAGGAATCAAAAATCACAACGTTAAGTAAACTATGGGTACAAAAAAAGTACGAAAAAAATGTTTGTAATTTTCTTTGAAGTACTGATGTCATATCGACCAGAACGATAAATAAGGCACGCCGGCGTAAACGGCAAGCAAAACGGAGGCCAGAATGGCCGTGTACAAGGAATCAAAAATCACACCGTTTAGTAAACTATGGGTACATAAAAAAGTATGAAAAAAAAGTTTGTAACTTTCTATGAAGTACTAATGTGATATCGACCAAAACGATAAATAAGGCACGCCGGTGCAAAATGGACACCCGAATGGCCTTGTACAAGTAATCAAAAATCACATCGTTACTACTCTGTGGGTACAAAAAAAAGTACGAAAAAAACGTTTGTAATTCTCTTTGAAGTACTGATGTGATATCGACCAGAATGATAAATAAGGCATGCCGGTGCAAACGGCAAGCAAAACGGAGGCCAGAATGGCCTTGTACAAGGAATCAGAAATCACACCGTTAAGTACTCTATGGGTACAAAAAAAGTACGAAAAAAATGTTTGTAATTCTCTTTGAAGTACTTATGTGATATCGACCAGAACGATGAATAAGGCACACCGGCGCAAACGGCAAGCAAAATGGAGGCCAAAATGGCCTTGTACAAGGAATCAAAAATCACACAGTTAAGTAAACTATGGGTACAAAAAAAGTACGAAAAAAATGTTTTTAATTTTTTTTCATGTACTGATGTGATGTCGACCAGAACAATAAATAAGTCACGCTGGCGCAAATGGCAAGCTAAACGGAGGCCAGAATGGCCTTGTACAAGGAATCTAAAATCACAACGTTAAGTAAACTATGGGTACAAAAAAAGTACGAAAAAAATATTTGTAATTTTCTTTGAAGTACTGATGTGATATCGACCAGAACGATAAATAAGGCACGCCGGCGTAAAAGGCAAGCAAAACGGAGGCCAGAATGGCCATGTACAAGGAATCAAAAATCGCACCGTTTAGTAAACTATGGGTACATAAAAAAGTATGAAAAAAAAGTTTGTAATTTTCTATGAAGTACTAATGTGATATCGACCAGAACGATAAATAAGGCACGCCGGTGCAAAACGGACACCCGAATGGCCTTGTACAAGGAATCAAAAATCACACTGTTACTACTCTGTGGGTACAAAAAAAAGTATGAAAAAAACGTTTGTAATTCTCTTTGAAGTACTGATGTGATATCGACCAGAATGATAAATAAGGCGTGCCGGCGCAAACGGCATGCAAAACGAAGGCCAGAATGGCCTTGTACAAGGAATCAGAAATCACACCGTTAAGTACTCTATGGGTACAAAAAAAGTACGAAAAAAATGTTTGTAATTCTCTTTGAAGTACTTATGTGATATCGACCAGAACGATGAATAAGGCACACCGGCGCAAACGGCAAGCAAAATGGAGGACAAAATGGCCTTGTACAAGGAATCAAAAATCACACCGTTAAGTAAACTATAGGACCAAAAAAGTATGAAAAAAAAGTTTGTAATTTTCTATGAAGTACTAATGTGATATCGACTAAAACGATAAATAAGGCACGCCGGAGCAAAACGGACACCCGAATGGCCTTGTACAAGGAATCAAAAATCACACCGTTACTACGCTATGGGTACAAAAAAAGTACGAAAAAAATGTTTTTAATTCTTTTTCATGTACTGATGTGATATCGACCAGAACGATAAATAAGGCACGCCGGCGTAAACGGCAAGCAAAACGGAGGCCAGAATGGCCTTGTACAAGGAATCAAAAATCACACCGTTAAGTAAACTATAGGACCAAAAAAGTACGAAAAAAAAGTTTGTAATTTTCTATGAAGTACTAATGTGATATCGACTAAAACGATAAATAAGGCACGCCGGAGCAAAACGTACACCCGAATGGCCTTGTACAAGGAATCAAAAATCACACCGTTACTACGCTATGGGTACAAAAAAAGTATAAAAAAACGTTTGTAATTCTCTTTTAAGTATTGATGTGATATCGGCCAGAACGATAAATAAGGCACGCCGGCGCATACGGCAAGCAAAACGGAGGCCATAATGGCCTTGTTCCAGGAATCAAAAATCACACCGTTAAGTACTCTATGGGTACAAAAAAAAGTACGAAAAAAATATTTGTAAATCTATTTGAAGTACTGAGGCGATATCGACCAGAACGATAAAGAAGGCACGCCGGCGCAAACGGCAAGCAAAACGGAGGCCAGATGGCCTTGCACAAAGAATCAAAAATCACATCGTTAAGAACTCTATGGGTACAAAAAAAATGTACGAAAAAAACATTTGTAATTCTCTTTGAAGTACTGATGTGATATCGACCAGAACAATAAATTAGGCAGGCCGGTGCAAACGGCAAGAAAAACGGAGCCCAGAATGGCCTTGTACAAGGAATCAAAAATCACACCGTTAAGTACTGTATGGGTACAAAAAAAAGTACGAAAAAAACGTTTGTAATTCTCTTTGAAGTACTGATGTGATATCGACCAGAACAATAAATAAGGCACGCCGGCACAAACGGCAAGCAAAACGGTTGCAAGAATGGCCTTGTACAAAGAATCAAAAATCACACGGTTAAGTACTCTATGGGTACAAAAAAAGTACGAAAAAAACATTAGTAATTCTCTTTGAAGTACTGATATGATATCGACCAGAACGATAAATAAGGCACGCCGGCGCAAACGGCAAGCAAAACGGAGGCCAGAATGGCCTTGTACTAGGAATCAAAAATCACACGTTTAAGTACTCTTTGGGTACAAAAAAAGTACGAAAAAAAACGTTTGTAATTCATTTTGAAGTACTGATGTGGTATCGACCAGAACGTTGAATAAGGCACACCGGCGCTAACGGCAAGCAAAACGGAGGACAGAATGGCCTAGTACAAGGAATCAAAAATCACATCGTTAAGTACACTATGGGTACAAAAAAAGTACGAAAAAACGTTTGTAATTCTCTTTGAAGTACTGTTGTGATATCGACCAGAACGATAAATAAGGCACGGCGGCGCAAACGGCAAGCGAAACGGAGGCCAGAATGGCATTGTACAAGGAATCAAAAATCACACCGTTAAGTACTCAATCGGTACAAAAAAAAGTACGAAAAAAACGTTTGTAATTCTCTTTGAAGTACTGATGTGATATCGACGAGAACGATAAATAAGGCAGGCCGGTGCAAACGGCAAGAAAAACGGAGCCTAGAATGGCCTTGTACAAGGAATCATAAATCACACTGTTAAGTACTGTATGGGTACAAAAAAAGTACGAAAAAAACGTTTGTAATTCTCTTTGAAGTACTGATGTGATATCGACCAGAACAATAAATAAGGCACGCCGGCGCAAACGGCAAGCAAAACGGAGGCACGAATGGCCTTGTACAGGGAATCAAAAATCACACGGTTAAGTACTCTATGGGTACAAAAAAAGTACGAAAAAGAACATTAGTAATTCTCTTTGAAGTACTGATATGATATCGACCAGAACGATAAATAAGGCACGCCGGCGCAAACGGCAAGCAAAACGGAGGCCATAATGGCCTTGTACAAGGAATCAAAAGTCACACGGTTAAGTACTCTTTGGGTACAAAAAAAGTACGAAAAAAAACGTTTGTAATTCATTTTGAAGTACTGTGTGGTATTGACCAGAACGTTGAATAAGGTACACCGGCGCTAACGGCAAGCAAAACGGAGGACATAATTGCCTAGTACAAGGAATCAAAAATCACATCGTTAAGTACACTATGGGTACAAAAAAAGTACGAAAAAAACGTTTGTAATTCTCTTTGAAGTACTGTTGTGATATCGACCAGAACGATAAATAAGGCACGGCGGCGCAAACGGCAAGCGAAACGGAGGCCAGAATGACATTGTACAAGGAATCAAAAATCACACCGTTAAGTACTCAACCGGTACAAAAAAAAGTACGAAAAAAACGTTTGTAATTCTCATTGAAGTACTGAAGTGATATCGACCAGAACGATAAATAAGGCACGCCGGTGCAAACGGCAAGCAAAACGCAGGCCAAAATGGCCTTGTTCAAGGAATCAAAAATCAAAACGTTAAGTAAACTATGGGTATAGAAAAGTACGAAAAAAATGTTTGTAATTCTTTTTGAAGTATTGATGTGATATCGACCTGAACGATAAATAAGACACACCTGCGTAAACGGAAAACAAAACGGAGGCCATAATGGCCTTGTACAATGAATCAAAAATCACACCGTTAAGTAAACTATGGGTAAAAAAAAAAGTACGAAAAAAAAGTTTGTAATTTTCTATGAAGTACTAATGTGATATCCACTAGAATGATAAATAAGGCACGCCGGCGCAAAGCGGACACCCAAATGGACTTGTACAAGGAATCAAAAATCACACCGTTACTGCTCTATGGGTACAGAAAAAGTATGAAAAAAAACGTTTGAAATTCTCTTTGAAGTACTGATGTGATATCGACCTGAACGATAATAAGGCATGTTGGCAAGCAAAACGGAGGCCAGAATGGCCTTGTACAAGGAATCAGAAATCACACCGTTAAGTACTCTATGGAAACTAAAAAAAGTACGAAAAAACATTTGTAATTCTCTTTGAAGTACTGATGTGATATCGACAAGAACGATAAATAAGGCACGTCGGCGCTAACGGCAAGCAAAACGGAGGCCAGAATGGCCTTGTACATGGAATCAAAAATTACAACGTTAAGTAAACTATGGGTACAAAAAAAGTACGAAAAAAAGGTTTGTAATTCTTTTTGAAGTACTGATGTGATATCAACCAGAACGATAAATAAGGCACGCCGGCGTAAACGGCAAGGAAAACGGAGACCATAATGGCCTTGTACAAGGAATCAAAAGTCACACCGTTAAGAAAATCATGGGTACAAAAAAAAATTACGAAAAAACATTTGTAATTCTCTTTGAAGTACGGAGGTGATATCAACCAGAACGATGAATAAGGCACGCCGGCGCACAACGGCAAGCAAAACGGAGGCCAGAATGGCCTTGTACAAGGAATAAAAAATCACACCGTTAAGTACTCTATGGGTACAAAAAAAAAGTATGAAAAAAACGTTTGAAATTCACTTTGAAGTACTGATGTGATATCGACCAGAACGATAAATAAGGCATGCCGGCGCAAACGGCAAGCAAAACGGAGGCCAGAATGGCCTTGTACAAGGAATAAAAAATCGAACCGTTAAGTACTCTATGGGTACAAAAAAAAGTATGAAAAAAAACGTTTGTAATTCTCTTTGTAGTACTGATGTGATATCGACCAGAACGATAAATAAGGCATGCCGGCGCTAACGGCAAGCAAAACGGAGGCCAGAATGGCCATGTTCAAGGAATCAGAAATCACACCGTTAAGTACTCAATCGGTACCAAAAAAAGTACGAAAAAAACGTTTGTAATTCTCATTGAAGTACTGATTTTATATCGACCAGAACGATAAAAAAGGCACACCGGCGCTAACGGCAAGCAAAACGGAGGCCATAATGGCCTTGTACAACGAACCAAAAATCACAACATTAAGTAAACTATGGGTACAAGAAAAGTACGAAAAAAAATGTTTGTAATTCTTTTTGAAGTACTGATGTGATATCGACCAGAACGATAAATAAGGCACGCCGGCATAAACGGCAAGCAAAATGGAGGCCAGAATGGCCTTGTAATAGGAATCAAAAATCACACCTTTAAGTAAACTGTGGGTACAAAAAAAAGTACGAAAAAAAAGTTTGTAATTTTCTATGAAGTACTAATGTGATATCCACCAGAACGAAAAATAAGGCACGCCGGCGCAAAACAGACACCCGAATGGCCTTGTACTAGGAATCAAAAATCACACCGTTACTACATATGGGTACAAAAAAAAGTACGAAAAAAACGTTTGTAATTCTTTTTGAAGTACTGATGTCATATCGACCAGAACGATAAATAAGGCACGCCTGCGCAAACTGCAAGTAAAACGGAGGCCAGAATGGCCTTGTACAAGGAATCAGAAATCACACCGTTAAGTACTCTATGGGTACAAAACAAACTATGAAAAAAACGTTTGTAATTCTCTTTGATATACTGATCTGATATTGACCAGAACGATGAATAAGGCACGCCAGTGCAAACGGCATGCAAAACGGAAGCCAGAATGGCCTTGTACAAGGAATCAAAAATCACACGGTTAAGTACTCTATGGGTACAAAAAAAGTACGCAAAATAACATTAGTAATTCTCTTTGAAGTACTGATGTGATATTGACCAGAACGATAAATAAGGCACGCCGGTGCAAACGGCAAGCAAAACGGAGGCCAGAATGGCCTTGTACAAGGAATCAAAAATCACACAGTTAAGTACTCTATGGTTACAAAAAAAGTACGAAAAAAAACGTTTGTAATTCATTTTGAAGTACTGATGTGGTATCGACCAGAACGTTTAATAAGGCACGCCGGCACTAACGGCAAGCACAACGGAGGACAGAATGGCCTACTACAAGGAATCAAAAATCACATCGTTAAGTACACTATGGGTACAAAAAAGTACGAAAAAAACGTTTGTAATTCTCCTTGAAGTACTGATGTGATATCGACCAGAACGATAAATAAGGCACGGCGGCGCAAACGGCAAGCAAAACGGAGGCCAGAATGGCATTGTACAAGGAATCAAAAATCACACCGTTAAGTACTCAATCGGTACAAAAAAAAGTACGAAAAAACGTTTGTAATTGTCATTTAAGTACTGAAGTGATATCGACCAGAACGATTAATTAGGCACACCGGGGCAAACGGCAAGCAAAACGCAGGCCAAAATGGCCTTGTACAAGGAATCAAAAATCAAAACGTTAAGTAAACTATGGGTACATAAAAGTACGAAAAAATGTTTGTAATTCTTTTTGAAGTATTGATGTGATATCGACCTGAACGATAAATAAGGCACGCCTGCGTAAACGGCAAGCAAAACGGAGGCCATAATGGCCTTGTACAAGGAATCAAAAATCACACCATTAAGTAAACTATGGGTACAAAAAAAAGTACGAAAATTTTTTTTGTAATTTTCTATGAAGTACTAATGTGATATCAACCAGAATGATAAATAAGGCACACCGGCGCAAAACGGACACCCAAATGGCCATGTACAAGGAATCAAAAATCACACCGTTACTACTCTATGGGTACAGAAAAGTATGAAAAAAAACGTTTGAAATTCTCTTTGAAGTACTGATGTGATATCGACCAGAATGATAAATAGGGCATGCCGGTAAGCAAAACGGAGGCCAGAATGGCCTTGTACAAGGAATCAGAAATCACACCGTTAAGTACATTATGGAAACTAAAAAAAGTACGAAAAAACATTTGTAATTCTCTTTGAAGTACTGATGTGATATCGACCAAAACGATAAATAAGGCACGCCGACGCAAACGGCAAGCAAAACGGAGGCCAGAATGGCCTTGTACAAGGAATAAAAAATCACACCTTTAAGTACTCTATGGGTACAAAAAAAGTACGAAAAAAACGTTTGTAATTCGCTTTGAAGTACTGATGTGATATCGACCAGAACGATAAATAAGGCATGCCGGCCCAAACGGCAAGCAAAACGGAGGCCAGAATGGCCTTGTACAAGGAATAAAAAATCAAACCGTTAAGTACTCTATGGGTACAAAAAAAGTATGAAAAAAAACGTTTGTAATTCTCTTTGTAGTACTGATGTGATATCGACCAGAACGATAAATAAGGCATGCTGGCGCTAACGGCAAGCAAAACGGAGGCCAGAATGGCCTTGTTCAAGGAATCAGAAATCACACCGTTAAGTACTCAATCGGTACCAAAAAAGTACGAATAAAACGTTTGTAATTCTCATTGAAGTACTGATGTTATATCGACCAGAACGATAAATAAGGCACACCGGCGCTAACGGCAAGCAATACGGAGGCCAGAATGGCCTTGTACAACGAATAAAAAATCACAACGTTAAGTAAACCATGGGTACAAGAAAAGTACGAAAAAAATGTTTGTAATTCTTTTTGAAGTACAGATGTGATATCGACCAGAACGTTAAATAAGGCACGCCGGCGTAAACGGCAAGCAAAATGGAGGCCAGAATGGCCTTGTAATAGGAATCAAAAATCACACATTTAAGTAAAATGTGGGTACAAAAAAATTACGAAAAAAAGTTTGTAATTTTCTATGAAGTACTAATGTGATATCCACCAGAACGAAAAATAAGGCACGCCGGCGCAAAACGGACACCCGAATGGCCTTGTACTAGTAATCAAAAATCACACCATTACTACATTTGGCTATAAAAAAAAGTACGAAAAAAACGTTTGTAATTCTCTTTGAAGTACTGATGTCATATCGACCAGAACGATAAAAAAGGCACGCCTGCGCAAACGGCAAGTAAAACGGAGGCCAGAATGGCCTTGTACAAGGAATCAGAAATCACACCGTTAAGTACTCTATGGGTAGAAACAAAGTATGAAAAAATGTTTGTAATTCTCTTTGATGTACTGATGTGATATCGACCAGAACGATGAATAAGGCACGCCAGTGCAAACGGCATGCAAAACGGAAGCCAGAATGGCCTTGTACAAGGAATCAAAAATCAAACCGTTAAGTACTCTATGGGTACCAAAAAAAAGTCCCGAAAAAAACGTTTGTAATTCTCTTCGAAGCACAGATGTGATATCGACCAAAACGATAAATAATGCATGCCGGCGCAAACGGAAAGCAAAACGGAGGTTAGAATGGCCTTGTACAAGGAATCAAAAATCACACTGTTAAGTAAACTATGGGTACAAAAAAAGTACCAAAAAAAAATTTTGTAATTCTTTTTGAAGTACTGATGTGATATCGACCAGAACGATAAATAAGGCACGCCGGCGTAAACGGCAAGCAAAAAAGAGGCCAGAATGGCCTTGTACAAGGAATCAAAAATCACACCGTTAAGTAAACTATGGGTACAAAAAAAGTACGAAAAAAAGTTTGTAACTTTTCTATGAAGTACTAATGTGATATCGACCAGAACGATAAATAAGGCACGCCGGCGCAAAACGGACACCCGAATGGCCTTGTACAAGGAATAAAAAATCACACCGTTACTACTTATAGGTACAAAAAAAGTACAAAAAAACATTTGTAATTCTCTTTGAAGTACTGATGTGATATCGGCCAGAACGATAAATAAGGCACGCCGACGCAAACGGCAAGCAGAACGGAGGCCAGAATGTCCTTCTACAAGGAATCAAAAATCACACCGTTAAGTATTCTAAGGGTACAAAAAAAAGTATTAAAAAAACGTTAGTAATTCTCTTTGAAGTACTGATGTGATATCGACCAGATCGATAAATAAGGCATGCCGGTGAAAATGGCTAGCAAAACGGAGGCCAGAATGTCCTTATTATAAGGAATCAAAAATCACACCGTTAAGTACTCTATGGGTACAAAAAAGTATGAAAAAAACGTTTGTAATTCTCTTTGAAGTACTGATGTGATATCAACCAGAACGATAAATAAGGCACGCCGGCGTAAACGGCAAGCAAAATGGAGTCCAAAATAGCCTTGTACAAGGAATCAAAAATCACACGGTTAAGTACTCTATAGGTACAAAAAAGTACGAAAAAAAATTGTAATTCTCTTTGAAGTAGTGATGTGATATCGACCAGAACGATAAATAAGGCACGCCAGCGCAAACGGCAAGCAAAACGGAGACCAGAATGGCCTTGTACAAGGAATCAAAAATCACACGGTTAAGTACTCTATGGGTACAAAAAAAAGTACGAAAAAAAAAGTTTGTAATTCATTTTGAAGTACTGATGTGGTATCGACCAGAACGATGAATAAGGCATGCCGGCGCAAACGGCAAGCAAAATGGAGGCCAGAATGACCTTGTACAAAGAATCAAAAATCTCACCGTTAAGTACTCTATGGGTACAAAAAAAATGTATGAAAAACCGTTTGTAATTCTCTTTGAAGTACTGACGTGATATCGACCAGAACGATAAATAAGGCACGCCGGAGTAAACGGCAAGCTAAACGGAGGCCATAATGGCCTTGTACAAAGAATCAAAAATCACACCGTTAAGTTTTCTATAGGTACAAAAAAAAGTACAAAAAAACGGTGGTAATTCTTTTTGAAGTACTCATGTGATATCGACCAGAACCATAAATAAGGCACGCCGGCGTAAACGGCAAGCAAAACGTACGGCAAAATGGCCTTGTACAAGGATTCAAAAATCACACCATTAAGTACTCTATGGGTAAAAAAAAAAGTATGAAAAAAAACGTTTGTAATTCTCTTTGATGTACTGATGTGATATCGACCATAACGATAAATTGGGCACGCCGGCGCAAAAGGCAAGCAAAACGGAGGCCAGAATGGCCTTGTTCAAGGAATAAAAAATCACACCGTTAAGTACTCTATGGCTACAAAGAAAAGGTACGAAAAAAATGTTTGTTATTCTCTTTGAAGTACTGATGTGATATCGACCAGAACGATGAATAAGGCACGCCGGCGCAAACGGCAAGCACAACGGAGGCCAGAATGGCTTTGTACAAGGAATCAAAAATCACACCATTATGTACTCTATGGGTACAAAAAAAAGGACGAAAAAATGTTTGTAATTCTCTTTGAAGTACTTATGTGATATCGACCAGAACGATAAATCAGGCACGCCGGCGCAAACGTCAAGCAAATCGGAGGCCAAATGGCTTTGTACAAGAAATCAAAAATCACACCATTAAGTACTCTATGGGAACAAAAAAAAGTACGAAAAAAAACGTTTGTAATTCTCTTTGAAGTACTGAGGTGATATCGACCAGAAAGATAAATAAGGCACGCCGGCACAAACGTCAAGCAAAACGGATGCCAGAATGGCCTTGTACAAGGAATCTAAAATCACACCGTTAAGTACTCTATGGGTACAAAAAAAGTACGAAAAAAAACGTTTGTAATTCGCTTTGAAGTACTAATGTGATATCGACCAGAACGATAAATAAGGCACGCCGGCGCAAACGGCAAGCAAAACGGAGGCCAGAATGGCCTTGTACCAGGATTAAAAAATCAAACCGTTATCTATGGGTACAAAAAAAGTACGAAAAAAAAGTTTGTAATTCTCATTGAAGAACTGATGTGATATCGACCAGAACGATAAATAAGACACGCCGGCGCTAACGGCAAGCAAAATGGAGGCCAGAATGGCCTTGTACAAGGAATCAAAAATCACAACGTTAAGTAAACTTTGGGTACAAAAAAAGTACGAAAAAAATCTTTGTAATTCTTTTTGAAGTACTGAGGTGATATCGACCAGAACGATAAATGAGGCACACCGGTGTAAACGGCAAGCAAAACGGAGGCCAGAATGGCCTTGTAAGAGGAATCAAAAATCAAACCATTAAGTAAACTATGGGTACAAAAAAAAGTACGAAAAAAAAAGTTTGTAATTTCCTATGAAGTACAAATGTGATATCGACCAAAACGATAAATAAGGCACGCCTGCGCAAAACGGACACCCGAATGGCCTTGTACAAAGAATCAAAAATCACACCATTACTACATATGGGTACAAAAAAAAAGTACGAAAAAAAAAAATTGTAAATCTCTTTGCAGTACTGAAGTGATATCGACCAGAACGATAAATAAGGCACGCCGGCGCAAACGACAAGAAAAAAGGAGGCCAGAATGGCCTTGTACAAGGAATCAAAAATCACACCGTTAAGTACTCAATCGGTACAAAAAAAAGTATGAAAAAATCGTTTGTAATTCTCATTGAAGTACTGAAGTGATATCGACCAGAACGATAAATAAGGCACGCCGGTGCAAACGGCAAGCAAAACGCAGGCCAAAATGGCCTTGTACAAGGAATCAAAAATCAAAACGTTAAGTAAACTATGGGTACAGAAAAGTACGAAAAAAAATGTTTGTAATTCTTTTTGAAGTATTGATGTGATATCGACCTGAACGATAAATAAGGCACGCCTGCGTAAACGGCAAGCAAAACGGAGGCCATAATGGCCTTATACAAGGAATCAAAAATCACACCGTTAAGTAAACTATGGGTACAAAAAAAAGTACGAAAAATAAGTTTGTAATTTTCTATGAAGTACTAATGTGATATCAACCAGAATGATAAATAAGGCACGCCGGCGCAAAACGGACACCCAAATGTCCTTGTACAAGGAATCAAAAATCACACCGTTACTACTCTATGGGTACAGAAAAAGTATGAAAAAAAACGTTTGAAATTCTCTTTGAAGTACTGATGTGATATCGACCAGAACGATAAATAAGGCATGCCGGCAAGCAAAACGGAGGCCAGAATGGCCTTGTACAAGGAATCAGAAATCACACCGTTAAATACTCTACGGAAACTAAAAAAAGTACAAAAAAACATTTGTAATTCTCTTTGAAGTACTGATGTGATATCGACAAGAACGATAAATAAAGGCACGTCGGCGCTAACGGCAAGCAAAACGGAGGCCAGAATGGCCTTGTACATGGAATCAAAAATTACAACGTTAAGTAAACTATGGGTACAAAAAAAGTACGAAAAAAAGGTTTGTAATTCTTTTGAAGTACTGATGTGATATCGACCAGAACGATAAATAAGGCACGCCGGCGTAAACGGCAAGCAAAACGGAGACCATAATGGCCTTGTACAAGGAATCAAAAATCACACCGTTAAGTAAACCATAGGTACAAAAAAAATTACGAAAAAACATTTGTAATTTCTCTTTGAAGTATTGAGGTGATATCAACCAGAACGATGAATAAGGCACGCCGGCGCAAACGGCAAGCAAAACGGAGGTCAGAATGGCCTTGTACAAGGAATAAAAAATAACACCGTTAAGTACTCTATGGGTACAAAAAAAGTACGAAAAAAACGTTTGTAATTCGCTTTGAAGTACTGATGTGATATCGACCAGAACGATAAATAAGGCATGCCGGCGCAAACGGCAAGCAAAACGGAGGCCAGAATGGCCTTGTACAAGGAATAAAAAATCAAACCGTTAAGTACTCTTTGGGTACAAAAAAAATAATGAAAAAAAACGTTTGTAATTCTCTTTGTAGTACTGATGTGATATTGACCAGAACGATAAATAAGGCACGCTGGCGCTAACGGCAAGCAAAACGGAGGCCAGAATGGCCTTGTTCAAGGAATCAGAAATCACACCGTTAAGTACTCAATCGGTACCAAAAAAGTACGATAAAAATGTTTGTAATTCTCATTGAAGTACTGATGTTATATCGACCAGAACGATAAAGAAGGCACACCGGCGCTAACGGCAAGCAAAATGGAGGCCAGAATGGCCTTGTACAATGAATTAAAAATCACAACGTTAAGTAAACTATGGGTACAAGAAAAGTACGAAAAAAAATGTTTGTAATTCTTTTTGAAGTACTGATGTGATATTGACCAGAACGATAAATAAGGCATGCCGGCGTAAACGGCAAGCAAAATGGAGGCCAGAATGGCCTTGTAATAGGAATCAAAAATCACACCTTTAAGTAAACTGTGGGTACAAAAAAAAGTACGAAAAAAAAGTTCGTAATTTTCCATGAAGTACTAATGTGATATCCACCAGAACGAAAAATAAGGCACGCCGGCGCAAAAAGGACACCCGAATGGCCTTGTACTCGGAATCAAAAATCACACCGTTACTACATATGGGTACAAAAAAAGTACGAAAAAAACGTTTGTAATTCTCTTTGAAGTACTGATGTCATATCGACCAGAACGATAAATCAGGCATGCCTGCGCAAACGGCAAGTAAAACGGAGGCCAGAATGGCCTTCTTCAAGGAATCAGAAATCACACCGTTAAGTACTCTATGGGTACAAAACAAAGTACGAAAAAACGTTTGTAATTCTCTTTGATGTACTGATGTTAATTGAATAGGAGGAAAGCCTATAGTGAGGTAACTTCTTGTACTTTATATTAATTGAATTTATGTGAGAAATTTTTAATATTTAAATTTGCTAATGTTTTTACTCTATTTTACCCAGACCGGCAGTTCCTCATCTTAATTTTTTTTTTTTTTTTAATTTTATTTTATTTTTTTGGATTGTTGGCATACAGAGTATAAGCAGGATGATTGTCTGGTAGTTCTTTTTTTGCTTCTTGTGGATACGTGGATTGTGATATGATGTGTTATTTGTTTAATTTTTATCAAAATTAGTTTCATTGATGTGGCTTAAACCATAAAGAGCTTGGAAAATCGAATGATTACATCGTCTGTCCTAAGTTCAATGGGAAATATGCTTCTAAGGAAGTGATTCTGGTGTTGAAACCCAAGATAAGAAAATGAATTACTAGACCTCTTTCAGTTCTATTCATATACTTTTTTCATCCTTTAACTTCAAGCTTGTAATCTTTAACCAACAGATACTGTCATGATCAAATGTTGTATTTACTTTTTATTTTACAGTGTTTAAGCTACTTTCTAAGTTACGTGTTTTTATAACTATTTTGTAGTTTTAATCCTTAAAAGCTGAATCAAGCACTTAGGGTATCAATAGAACTAATCCATTGTCTTTTTTGTATCTGCACTATTAATTATATATTATATAGCTGAAATGATGCAACATTTAACCAGGTGTGCTTATCTTTCACTTATGTGAACACTTTTTGTTGGCATTGGATGTTGAATTGGGAATGTTGTTGAATACGTTATGTATCATTTTGTTGTGAGAAGAAATTAGTTAAAAACATGTAAAAGAAAAAGTTATTCTACCATTTGACTTAACAGAGCTTGTTTAATTGCAGCCACATTAAACACTACATTGTAAGTATGGTTTCATGTACTATTACGTGACTAGACCATTACTCCAACACATGTTTCCTAGTATTTATTTTGTCTTTTACATAATTTTAAGCTGATGAGCCTTTATCCATGAAACTAAGCAGGGGACAGAAGGCAGTGATGCACAATAATTGGTAAGTGAATAGTACAAAGTGTTTGTTTATATCCAGGTTATTTTAATACTACAAAGTAGCTTAAATCTTGATTACTCCATAAAGTCTTGACTAGATTTTGATTCACAAAATCACAAAGAGATCTAGTAAATAATCTACCTATATTCAATGCAAAAGGCTTTGATAAGCATCAGAACACTTTGAGCAATTACATGAGTAAGATGATGTCTTTTGCTGCAGACTAACCATTTTACAGAAAGAATAAGCTTTATTATATATTTTGATCAATCATCAATCAGCAACGATACCCCTTCTTAGTTCCTTGGATAAACATTTATACTCATTTTGCCTAATATTTATCGTCTCTTTTATAATTTTCATGGCTATTAGTGGCTCGGTTTATTTTTCCTCCTTTTCATGTCATGCATTCGAGCATGATGAACTTGATTCATCATATTCAGCTAATTTTCTCAATTATCTGGTACATCATTGTATTTGGAAATAAAAGTTGTACAAATATTCAATAAGAATAAATGTTTTCATATTAAATTTGATTCCTTTTGTTAGTGTAAACGGCGATAAGATTTCAGCGTGTAATACATTCAGCCTTGGTAACGCCAGGTTTTGTTCTTATTTTTGTGGATATGCAGGTTGCAATATGGGATGCATGAATTAGTTTTCATATGTTTATTTTGCGTTGAGTAGTGTTGTTATCACAACGGTTGTATTGACAAAATACACTTTACAGCATTGATGATAGTGGTTCTTATATCGGCCTACATGTCCTACGTTATGATCAATGGTGTAAAATGTCTTTTTTTTAAAACCGTTGTGGCACAATCATCGTGACAATAATTTACCTTTGTATGATTAAGAACTATTTCTCGTTATTTTCTTTTTGGATGCTTTTGTAGAAAATTGTGCCGGGACTTGTCTCCTGGAAATTATCAACCAAAAGTATTGCCTTTGAAGGTACCAAATTTAAAAAAGAATGTGTCGGTTTTTCAGTTCCAATCAATTATCATGAAGGAGCATATTTGTGTTTTTCTTGCTAGTTTATTGTACTACTTCTGGCTCACAATTTGACGACCTGTTTTTATTTATATTTTGTTGTTAGATTGACTGTTCGGATCAGTCTGCACGACAAGACAGTTGTATGAGGAGGCTGGATAAAGAATTGTTATGCCAGATGTGAGTGGATTAAATTGTAAGTATGTCATTATTTCCTTTCATTTTTTTTAAGTTTTTTTATATTTAATAAGAAGTAATTGTATTTTCATGTGAACTCTTGTGTGAGTCTAGTCTGTGTGAGTCTGTTATTAGCAGTCTGCATTTCAGTCCAAAGCATGTCCGCATTTAGTCTTGTTTCAGGTCTTGTATTTGCTTTAGTTGTTTACCTGCATCGGGTCTTGTTCAGGTTTTTCTGTGTGTTTGAGTCCTGTCTATGAGTCTTGTAAGCCTTGTATGAGTCTTATCATGTCCTCTGATTAGTCTGGTCTGGTCTGTTTACGTAAGCTCGGTTTGCTTGTGGTACGTTCCTGAGGTTTGTCCTTGAGTTTGAGTCTGTTGTTAAGTCTATGTCCTAGTCTGTCTGGTGCTTAGTTTGTGTGCAGGTTTTGGATCTAATATAAATGTCTAATTTGGTGTGTGCCGAGTGTCCTTGGGTCTGCCCAAGACATGTCCAGGACTGTCCAGAACATGTCCAGACATGTTCAGCCTGTTGATCTATGTCTGGATCTTGTCTTGGTGTATGCAACATGATAGTGAGCATCTTTTAAAATGCTTGATCAAGTTTCGTCCAAGCAATATGAAATATGATTATCTTCATTTGGTATGTTCCTACAATTAACGAATTTCTTATTTTTATGTATTTCTGAAGTGGCTAGATGAAAATGAAGTTTATTTCATCGTCAATCTTACATTGTAAAATTTACCCTCTTCTTTTGTCAAAAACAAGTTTTAGCAGTACTAATGCTTGTGGATACGATATCTTGAGACATTTGTGCCGTTGGTCATGACCTACTTCATATATGTTCTGTTTTGTAAATAAGAAACACTTTAGTTTCGTTGATGTTGCTGCTTGCTTTTCATGCAATTTTCTTTGTTCTTGCTGAAAATTTGTTTGAGCTATAAAGCGTTATCAATGGATGATATATTTCTTTCACATATGATGGTTCAGTTGCTTTGTCTTGTTGATTTAAAAGCGTTCAAAAGTACACACTTCTTTTAGCTTGGTATTAGTTGATAATTTAGGACCGGGAGTGATCAATTCTTTTTTCTATTTATTATTTCAGTAACCAAAGTTGCTTAGTTCAATATTTTGTATACTCTTCTTGGCTTGTTTCCACGTTTATGTTGAAGATCGAAGAATGTATGACATATTCTTTACTTATTTCCAAGTCAGCTGGTTCGAGAAGTCAAAAATCATGTTCAGTGGGATTGAATATCGGACTTGGTTTGTTTGCCAGGTAACAACATGAATGATGATTCATTTTAGTAAACTTGTGTCTTATTGACAATTAACCATGACCTCGATGATGATGATTTTGGTTCATTCTATGATTTTGTGTTGTCGTCATCATTAAGATCGATATTGAACTTTTTGATTGTACCGGTTATACATTACCCGAGAACCTTCAAGGCATAGCAATATTTGGCTGAGAATTATATATTTTTTTTTCTTAGTTCTTCAATGACAATTTATGTTAGTGTTTTCTTCTTTCCATGGGAATGAATTTTGTGTGACTGATAATTTTAATCAGGCGGCGGAAGTGAAGCAACTAACCCCTAAAGAGCTTGAAAGGAAGAATAATGAAGTGAGAATGATTGAGACGACACAATGTTTTTGCTTGAAAGGAAGAAGAATACAGAGAGAAGGTTTGAGACTACAATGTCTTTATCTCTAGGAACCTTATTCACTTTCTTTATTTTATATGTTTATTTTAAAACTTTGATTTCTTCAATGCATCTGAAAGTTTGGTAGAACAGTGGGTAGTTTTTTGCACTGAGACATTGTTCAATGTATCAAACAGCTATTGGCATTTGTTTTTAGCACATACATTTGTTGTTGATTGTAATTATATTATGATTAAATGTGGCAATAAATGATATATAATAAGGGAACGTTTTGCCATTGAATCATGGTTTTAATGAGGGGAAACGATCCTATGATGAAGGTATTTTCCATCATTAAATTCATATTTAATGAGGAGAAAACGATCTTATAATGAGGGGTTATTTCCTTATTAATCCATGATTTAATGAGGGGAAACAATCTTATAACGACAGGATTTTTGTCATTGAATTATGATTTAGTGAGAGGTAATTGAACTTATAATGAGGGAAATGGTAGTCATTACAAATAATTTTAATGACGGGAATTTACGGCCATTAAAAGTGTCATATAATTAATGAGGGGAATTGTTTTCCCGTCATTGTTACCTTTACCGGCGGAGGCTTAAATGAGGGGACGATGAGGGTAAATTCCCCTTATTATAAGTCTTTAATGAGGGGAAATGAGCTTCTAATGACGAGAATTTCCCTTATTAAAACCATTTTTTCTTGTAGTGGAACAAGTTGTGTTGGCTGGAAGAAGACAACTAAACATGTATGTGTTAGATTGGTCTACTGCTGTTCCAAAAACATGTTTATTAGTGCATACAGAGTCAGAACCCAATTGGTTGTGGCACAAGAAGTTGAATCATCTTAACTTTGAAGATATCAATCAATTGGCGAAGAAGAAGTTGGTGATTCGTTTACCTAAAATCACATATAAGAAAGATGGAATATGTGATGCCTGTCAGCAATGTAAACAAACAAAATCAAGGTTCAAGTCAAAAACTAAGCAATCAACAAAGAGAGTGTTGGAACTGATGCATATGGATCTATTTGGACCAGTAATACCAACAAGTATAACATGGAAGAAGTACACACGAGTTGTTGTGGATGACTTTTGTAGATTCACTTGGGTGATTTTTATGAACAAGAAAAGTGAAACACTTCGAAAGATGCTTGAACTTTTGAAGAGATTGCAACATGAGAAAAGTGTGACAGTAGTGAAAATTAGATCAGATAAGGGTACTAAGTTCCTAAACAAAGTCATAAGAGAATACTGTGAACAAAATGGTGTGTTGCATCAATTAGAAGCTGCTGGAACACCTCAACATAATGGGGTTGCTAAGAGAAGAAACATGACATTGAAAGAAGCAAGGAGGACTATGATATATTTGGAAGCAAGTGCTTTATCTTGAATCATAAGGAGCAACTGAACACTTTCCAACAAAAATCAGATGAAGGAATCTTTTTGGGGTACTCTTCAGTCAGCAAGGCATTTAGGGTGCTGAACAAAATGACTTTAAAACATGAAGAATCAATACATGTTGTGTTTGATGAACCTAAGTTCACTGGAATGGAGAATGAAGAAGTTTCAGAACCTGATGTGAATCAGAAAGTCACTGAACCAGAATTTGTTGATGTTCTAAACAAATTATGTAACATAAAAATTTCTGAAGAAAACCCTGTTGAAGAACCTGATGGCAACACTACTGATACAACAACAGATGCAAGATCTATTGATCCCTTACTGATCATACCGCAGACCCTACTGAAGATCAGGTTCCTGTTAATCAAACAAACCAAGATTTACAATGGTTGAAGGATCACCCTGCTGAACAAGTAATTGGTGATGTACAGCAAGGTGTAAGGACCAGAAGACAACATGAAGCCATGTTTACAAGTTTTCTATCTCAAATAGATCCTAAAGTTGTTGAAGAAGCAATTTCTGATCCAGATTGGATAATTGCTATGCAAGAAGAACTGAATGAGTTTGAAAGGAATCAAGTTTGGACACTGGTGGATAGACATACTCATGCAAATACATAGGTAACAAGTGGGTATACAAAAAAAAACTTGATGAATCTGGTATTATTGTTTGAAATGAGGCCAAACTAGTAGCAAAAGGCTATTCTCAAGCTGAAGGAATAGATTTTGATGAGACATATGCCCCTGTTGCAAGATTGGAAGCTATAAGATTATTTTTGTCATATGCTGCACACAAGAACTTCAAGGTATACCAGATGGATGTTAAGAGTGCCTTTCTGAATGGCATTTTAGAAGAAGAGGTTTGTGTTCAGCAACCTCCTGGTTTTGAAGTAAAAGAACAAGAAGATAAAGTGTACAGACTCAGCAAGGCATTTTATGGACTGAAACAAGCACCATGAGCTTGGTATGAAACTTTATCTTAATTCTTAGTGAGCAATGGTTTTACCAAAGAAACCATTGACAAGACACTTTTTAGAATCAATGATGGTGACAGCACCCTGCTGGTATAAATTTATGTGGATGACATTATATTTGGTTCTAAAATGAGGTGATATGTGAAAAGTTTGCTAATCTCATGAAAAGAAAGTTTCAAATGAGCATGATGGGAGAAATGAACTATTTCTTGGGGTTTCAAGTCATGAAATTAAAGGATGGAATCTTCATTCATCAAACTAAATACACCTATGAGTTGTTAAAGAAGTTTGGAATGGAAAGTAGTACCAAAGTATCAACTCCTATGGGTACAAGAATAAGGCTGGATGAAGAAAAGAAGGTAAAGATGTTGATCTGACTTTATACAGAAGGATGATAGGAAGTCTGCTATACCTCACTGCCAGCAGACCAGATATATCCTTTGCAGTAGGTGTATGTGCAAGGTTTCAATCAAAACCTAAGGAAAGTCACTTAGCAGCAGTAAAGAGGATTCTAAGATATTTGAAGGAAACTTTGGGAGTTGGGATATGGTATCCAAGAGATGGAAGCTTCAAAGTTGTATCTTATTCAGATTCTGATTATGCTGGATGTAAGATTGATAGAAAAAGTACAATAGGAACTTGTCAGTTGATGGGCAGTAGACTTGTTTCCTGGTTCAGCAAAAAGCAGAATTCCATATCACCTTCCAATGCTGAAGAAGAATACATTGCTGCAGGAAGCTGATGTGCACAAGTTTTATGGCTAAGACAGCAACTTAGGGATTATGGGATTGAGGAAAGAGAAATTCCCATAATGTGTGACAACACAAGTGCAATTGCAATCACAGAAAATCCTGTTTTGCACTCAAGGACCAAACATATTGGTGTGAGACATCATTTTATTAGAGATCATATGGAAAAGAGAGATGTTGTGGTCAGATATATTCCTACCGAAGATCAACTTGCTGACATACTTACAAAACCTTTGGATAGTGAAAGATTTTCAAAGTTAAGAACTGAATTTGGCATTATCAAGGTTGACTGACCTACTGACAGGTCAGAAGGGTACTAGAATTCACCAAGAGGACTAGTCTTTGCCCTGTTGGGTGAGCTCACTTGGTAGATTAGTCATTGGTATCAACAATTCCTAAGTACTTTTTTTAGTTTGGTCAATTTAGCAAATGAAGTTGCCAAGGGGATTGGTCTTTGTCCTATTGGGTGAGCTCACTTGATAGATCCGTCATTGGTATTAAACTTCATCTTGTATTATCAATTGGACAAAACTATGTAAGTAAAGATCAAATATGTATTTTGGATATCAGCAGGCTGTTGAACCTGCTATGCAGTCCACTGAAGATTTGCAGCAGACTGTACATTTTACTGAAGGTGAAGTCCACTAAAGAAGTCTATTGTATGAAACGTTGCTGATAAGTCAGATTTTAATGAAAGTCAACAGCCGAGTAATGGATATTAATCTTATCATTTATACAGCTGTTACAAGTACATAACGGTTTTTTACATTAGTGGGACATGTGGCAGTACCACATTTAATTCAGACTGAAGATCATGCATTTATGGTATAGTACATGCACAGTTCCTGCCTGACGGTTACTACCCACTACTTTCTGCCATATAAACAGAGATACACACGTATATACACAAACTTTCTTAGATCAATCTAAACTGAAGAATATACGAGTGTGAACACAGATTTAAAGAGTTTTTCTCTTCATCTTTATCAAGTTTTTGCAATGGCAGACAAGGAGATTCATCTTGCTTCAAGTCAAAGTGTGAGAAGTTTTGTTGTTGATGCTAAGAAGACTGAGTTAGCAATCAATCTTGGAAGAAGAATAAGGCGGTATGAAGGATTGGAACCATCTTGAATCTCAGATTAGAAAGCATTACTTATACAAATGTTAACAATTTCTGGAGAAATATGGTGATAAGGAATGACAGGGAGGCATTTACAACGACTGTAAATGGCGAAGAAATTGAAGTTACCTCAGATATGCTGAGAGAAGCATTTGGGTTTGGACTAGGGAATGACGCCCTTACAAATCCAGAATTGATGGAGTTACCAAGGGTGGAATTTGTTAGATCAATAAAGACTGACAAATCTGTTGCTACAACTTTGAATATTAATGTGAAGAATATTCCTTTGGAATATAGCTGATTGCCAAGAACATTCTGGGTTTTGTTGGAAGCCTGATGACGGTTAAAATAGTCTATCCTACGGCATCAATATTCAATCCATTATGAGCTAAAAATAGTTGTTTCGACTTAAAAATATGAACCATTAATGTTGAATAGCATATGTCGGGTTCGTGAGTCGAGAAATCTGCACTTAGCGTTTATTTTCCCTATTTTGATATTATTTCGTGCATTATTTGATGATTTTCAAGATACAAAATATTGGGCTGAGCATGATGGATGAATCTAGAGTGGACTAAACGAAAAGAATGGACCTAGGGTATTCCAGAAGCATCCAAGTTAAGTCGGTTGAAGAAAAATGACGAAAGTACCCCCGGTAACCCGGGAGGCGGTGCCGACTTCCCGATGATCCAGATCCTTCCGAAATGCATTTTCTTGGATGAGGGGTCGAACTAGATGTTCCTACGTCGGTTTAGATAGATATAAATAAGAGGCTTCACCTCAGAACACAATGTACCATACAATTTACAAGTATTATGCAATAAAAGTTCATTGTTCTTTATTTTATTTATTTTATGAGTTCTGGTTGGAGAGACGACGGAGTCGCCGCCTAGAGAGAGATCCAAAGGAAATCTGCGCTCGTCTTTGAGGGTATGATTTTCTGTCTTTTCCAAGATTTAGATCTATCGTTGTTCTATTCGACTAGTGTGTTTTAATTGCTTATTTAGTTCAATTATGTAGTAGTTAGTTTATTTTACCCCATGTGTTATAGATGTGATTCATTGGTGAAGAAATCATGAAATAGTAGTTGCGTTCTTCAGATCTGTGATGGTCTATATCACTAGATCTGAATACCTAGTAAATTACTAATTAATGATAATCGGCGCCAGCTACGTTGTTCGATTGATTTAATTTACATGTTTTTAGCCTGATCAACTATTTGCATGTCATCGTAAACTAGCATGAAATACGAATAGTGAAGTGCTATGTTTGGACATTATCTAGAATGGACCTTAGGAACGTGCTGGTCAATGTCGACAGCTGTCTAGGCGGGTTTGCGGTATGAGTTAGCGCTCAATATCGACAGCTCTAGTTCTTTATGCGTATGGGCTATTACGGACCAACTAAGGAGGGTAGCTTGCGTATAGATTGTCTACTACCATTGTCGGAGTAGATAGGGTAAGGAGTTGCACCCGTAGCTGAACAATGAATAAATTCATCAATAGGGAGGACTGTTGCATGTGTGAGGGGAATATCTAATTACTCATAATTGAACTAATACATCAGAAACTATAGTTTGCTTCGTGTGAGCTTGCATAATCTTGCTAGTTGATTGTTACCAATTTACTACTGTCTATATTATAGTTAGTCGTAGACCGTTATCGTGACAAGCTCAATCTTAATGATTAGACATTCTTACGAGTCTCTGTGGGATCGACCTTGACTCGCCAGTACTCTACTATGATAGACATAGTCCTATTGCTAGTAAGTGCTTTGCACGCGATTAAGATTTTTAGCGCCGTTTCCGGGGACTCGTGTCAAGAATAATTTTTATTTAAGATTGATTTTTTTTGTATATATTTGAGTATGTTTAATCGAGTCTGTTTTATTGTCTGTTTATACTGGAGTCATACAGTAACGATTTTGTTAAAAATATGGAAAAATTGCTTCCGGTTTACCGAGGGTCCACCCCGATAGACCGAGGGTCCCAGTTTCAATAGAATCGTTTATGTTAGTTCAGAGTCGAGTCAGTAGTCAGAGTCTGTATTTTTTAGTCTTCCAGGCTTGTGTAATAGCCGTCGGGGCAAGTCACTAACCTTTTTTATTTTCTTTTTGTGTCTTGTAGTACGCTACACGAAGTTCAACAGCCAAACTCGAGAGATTCATACATAAGATTGAAAAGTTTGCTAGACAAAAGAGAAAGGAAACTTGAGAGAAATCTGTTAGGCTGGCGGACGACGTGGTTACGCACGAAAGAGATCAAAGCGAGAGAGAAAAAGAAGATATAGAAACCAACATGGCACAGAACGGATAGAATGGACATAATGGAGCAGGAGTTGTGGTACAAGCATATAAGATAACTCTACAGAGTTATGAAATCCCTACGATTGAGCAATTCGTGCCAGCAATTGTTCAGCCTGAGGATGCAGATGAGGTATTTCACCCGAAACCAAATATGATACAAATGGTGACTAACTACACTACTTTTCATGGAGTAATGAACGAAGATCCTAGTGTACATGTCACCAAATTTCTGGACATAGTCAGTACGGTCAAGCCAGCAGGAGTGCCTGAACATCATATCAAGTTGAAGTTGTTTCCATTCACTCTGAAAGACAAAGCGAAGATATGGTTATTGTCTCTAGCACCAGGATCGATCCAAACTTGGACCGATCTACTGCAGAAATTTATGAATAAGTACTGCCCACCTTGGAAGTCACTACAGATGAGACAAGAATCATGAACTTCAAGCAAAAACCCACTGAAACCTTTGAAGAAGCATGGGAAATATTTAAGGTAGCACATAGGAGATGCCCTCACCATGATATCACTTTCCCCGTACGAATGCATAGTTTGTATCACGAATTGCGGCCAAGTGAACAAATGAGAGTTGATGCATCAAGGAACGGATGTTATACGTTGCTATCACCTGAAGAAGCCGAAGAGAAATTGGATCAAATCGCACTGACAAGTCAATAGGGAACACATCAAGTTGAAACCACCAAAGTAGCTGAAGGCATATTTAGAGAAGATACTTCTCAAAAGATCTTATACCAGCTAATGGCAATGAATGAAAATAAAGATGGCATGGAAGATCGCATAGCCAAGGTTGAGAAAGTTCAAGATATTGAAGCAACCAACACTGAGGACGTGAACTATATAGGGAGGCAAGGAAATCCTTATGAGGGCGGATATCGCCCAGGCTCTCATGACCACCCAGGTTTTAGACTGAGTGACCCTACTGTAAGTGATTCAACTAGTGCAGAGAGACCGAGACAAATTGGTGGATTCATGCCTCAATTCAACAAGTCCGGTTGTTGGGAAGCAGCCATAGATAAAATGAGCTCAACTGTGACTGATACGGTCAATCAACTTTCGAAATCCATGACTGAGCTAAATACAAACTTCACCACTTATTGTTAGAAGAATGATACAAGACTGACCAATCAAGAATCCTTAGTGCAGAATCTATCGCACCAAGTGGGACAGATTGCAGAACAAGTGTCAGCCCGTCCTCCGGGAGGATTACCAAGTAATACTGAGAAGAATCCGAAGGATGTGAATACAATCATGACTAGAAGCGGAAAGGAACGGCCTAGACCTATTATACCAACTATCCAGGTGGAATCAAGAAGCAGTCAGCAGTAGAACGCAGCAGAATCTGGAGAAAAAGATGGGCCGGTAACCCGGGACACTTCTCCGGTAAACCGGGAGTCTGAAAATTCAGTAGACAAACAGGCAGAGCAGCAGCAGTCAGCAGGTAAGTCTTCATGAACTATAACTATTAATCCTGCTACTTTACCCTATCCCCCTAGGAAATATTAGCCGAATAATGATGATGTGCGTTATAAGAAGTTCATAGAGATGTTTAAAAAGTTGCAAGTGAATATACCTTTGGTAGAAGCTATGGCTGGAATGCCAGAGTATGAAAAGTTCTTGAAAGAAGCAATTTCTACCAAAAGAAAGTTATTAGACCTTGAAACTATTTGCCTTAACGAGGAATGCTCGGCAGTTTTGCAACGCAAACTGTCTCCCAAGTGTAAAGATCCTGGGAGCTTCCTCATACCATGCACAATTAGGGGAGTATGCGTAAACAAAGAATTGTGTGATCTTGGAGCCAGTGTCAATTTAATGCCACTCTCCATCTTTCATAAGTTAGGCATGAAGGAATTGAACGAAACATCTATAACCCTTCAATTAGTAGATAGGTCAATGAAGCAACCGTGTGGAGTGGTGGAGGATGTTTTGGTGAAAGTTGATAAGTTTGTATTCCCTGTAGACTTTGTGGTGCTAGATATGGAAGCTAACCACGATGTTCCATTGATCTTAGGAAGACCTTTCCTAACTACGAGCAAAACATTGATAGATGTTCATAAGGGTGAGCTGATTCTGAGAGTGAATGAGGACAAAATGTATTCAATGTGATGAACTCTATGAGATATGCTCAAGATGAAGGAGAAGCATGCTACATGCTAGATGCCAGAGACGAACTTGTGTTGGAATTATATCAGCAAGTGGCACTAGACCCTGAAGTAGCAGAGACTTTGCTCCTGAAGGATGAGGAGAGTTATGAGAAAACCTGGCCTGGGTGTAGTGAAGGTCAGGTGCGAGAAATAGAGCCTATATCCTCTATGGATTTAGGAGGAACCATTAATAGACCTTCCTGGCACAAGTTCTTTGACTTATAGTTGATTGGTAAGTTGTTAAGATCATGGTTAGAGGAGCCACCAAGGAACTTGTTGGACTTATTTTATGTTTTAATGATGAGTGCCAGACTAGTTGTTATAGAGCAAAGGCAAAAAGATGTCTAGATCAAATGTATAGGTTCATTAGAGTTTGATTTTTGTATAGGTTTGATCAAACAAGCATTTTAATCAGGTCAGCTGACTTTATCAGCAGACCTATCTAGGTTAGTAAGGTAACTAGGTCAGTAGACTAGTTAGGAACCTACTGAAGACTGAAGGCTGAGGGTTCAAACTCAGTTATTGAAGGCTAATGGATCAAACTTAGTCTTTAAAGTCAAGGATATAGAATCAGAATTTAGGGAAGTTTGTGATGACATAAACTGATTACATATACCTTGTGTACAAGGTCTATGTTCCATATGTTAAGTGGTGATTGGAACTTAGTTATGTTCAAATTGGTGTACTCTAACTTCACAATAAAAAGTTAGATGAAAAGACAGTCAGCTGAAGTGTTTCATAAACACAACAGACTTAAAACAGCTGACTGACATGAACTTCAGCATAACAATATACACAGGTATCTGCTGAGTAAAAATCTCGATTTAATCAAAGGTTACATTGGAATATTACAAGGATAATGATGGATTTACAAGCCTTGATATTGTCAACAAATCAATGGCCAAGATGAAAAGAATGTTGGAAAGATTCAGAGGATTAACCAATGGACACAAGTCAAAGGGTAGACAGACTGAAAACTGTCAAAAGCAAACTGACGGTGTCAGTACTATGTACAGGGACAGAAAGCAAGTCAAGATGGGGACAAATCTGAAACGGCTATGTTTGAATTTCAAACATAAGTCACAGGATTCTCACCTATAAATAGAAGACTCCTGATTCAGATACAAGTGATGAAAAACAAATAATCAACTCAGGCTTTCAAGTTCTTATCAAGAAAATCACCCTACTGACATCACTGAGCTTAAAGCTACTGATCCTGAAAACTCCTCAAGTGTAACCCGCTATCAAGTTACATCAAGTTCACACACTTGAAGACATCAAGCTGCTGATCATTTCATCCTGGTCAAGCTGCTGAAAGTTGAATCACTTACTTGATTCGAACTTTTTTTTACAAGAAACCTGCTGAAGACGGAGAAGCACTTAGATGTCAAGAACTGTTGTTTGTGGTGGAGCTGGTGAAGAGGCAATCCTACCCTTCAAGGACCAGTGGAATACTTTAGAGCAGCAATCCTACCTGTTTCAAATATTCAGTTTGTGAAGCCATAGCTATTGGTGAAGGACAGACAACTTAGGGATTTTTGTAACTGCAACCTCAAAGATCTCTAGTGAATTTCCTCCAACATCACAGGAGAAGAGTGGACTGACAGGATTACACCACCTGGAACCACTATAAAAATTGCCTACTTACTTTCTGCATTTACTTTCTGCATTTAGTGTACTGATCACATCAACTTACTGAAACTAGCAACTGAATCACACACTTACACTACTGAGTATCCGATACTTAGTATCATATTTAAACAACAAGTATTATAGCTTTATTTGAATATATTCCGCTGCAACAAATCCAGTAAAATCAACAGTCAGCAGACTACTGAGCATTCAGCAGGCTACTGACCTTGCTGAGTTTGGTAACTCCAAAAGTTTTAAGTGTTAAGTTTATTCACCCCCCCCCTTAAACTTAACCAAAGCATTTTCAAGGGACCAACAATTGGTATCGGAGCGGTGCTTCTGTTCTAAAGTAATTCTACTTGTTGTGGTTGTGAAAATACTTTGAAAACTTTTTCAAGTTTTTAATTTTCAAAGCTTTGCATCATGGATAACAACCAGTATGCTAAAACTATGTGGATGTGTCTCTTAGATCATTATGATGAGTATAAACGTCGTATGCAGGCTTTTCTAGCTGCAACACATGATGAGATGATGGATGTCCTGACTGATGGACCACTGGAGATCACTAAGTCTTTAACTGTGGGAAGTGAAACACAGTATGTTCCAAAACCAAAAAGAGAATGGAATGCTGAAAATAGAAAAAGAGTAAACCTCAACAATATTTCTATTGATATCATATACAGAACCTTGGATAGCAATATGTACATGATAGTAAAGGATTTCAAGACTGCAAAGGAACTTTGGGATAAGTTACAACTAATCTGTGAAGGCACTGATGCTATCAAGAAAATCAATGTCAGTGTAGCCAAAAAGAAGTTCCAAGATTTCAAGATGAAATCAAATGAAACCATTGAGCAAATGGAGTCAAGATTCAATTCTATCATGGATGAACTCACCCTGCTGAATGTGATATATACAAAAGAAGAGATCAATACAAGAGTCTTAGAAGCCCTACCTGCAAAAGAGGTTTGGGAGATGAAGGTTACTGCCGTAGAAGAATCCAGGTGTCAACATGAAGAAGACACCTTCAAACTGTTTTCAGATCTCAAAGCATATGAATTCAGTAAGAAACTTATTCCTGAGACTGAAAAGGAAGAACCAAAGACTACTGCATTGGTTGCTGCACATAAAGAAGAATCATCAGTTGGTCAAGATGATCTACTGGATGAGATGCAAGAGCAAATTGCCCTACTGAGCAAGAAAATCAGAATGATGAAAACAGGAAGGGGTCCTCCAAGGAATTTCACAAAAAAATCAAGTGAAAAGAAGAAGGAGGAATCCAAGAAAGATAATGATTATTTGTGTTTTCATTGCAAGAAACCAGGACAATTCAAACCTGACTGTCCTGATCTAAAATAGAAAAAGGAACCTGATTATCTGTGCTTCAACTGCAAGAAGCCTGGACATTTCAGACCTGGTTGTCCAGACCTACTGAAGAACAAGAATCAGCAAAGAAGACCTGGCAAGAAAGCAATGGTTGCTGATGATGAATCAGGCTATGAAGTTGAATCAGAAAAGGGAAATGAATCTGATGACACTGCACTTATTGCTGACATGGAAGATTATGCTTTGATGGAAAATATGGATGAGACTGAGGAGGTATACAATTCTGTATCTATAAATACTCCTACTGAAAGTGATTGTGAATCAACTTGTGGTTCAAATCCTAAAAATTCTGACAATGGAGAAACTTTGGATGCCATTCTTAATCAACTGAGGAAAATATAATCTGGTTATGAGATTGTGAAGGCTGAAAAAGAAGCTCTTTAAACAGAAGTTGAAAGGTTAAAAGCTGAATTAAGAACTCTCAAAGGAAAGGAAAAATATTTTGAGCAAAATCAGCTTAACTCTACTGTACATTCAATAGCTGTTGAATCTGCTGAACAATCTAGTTCCACAACTGCATTCAAATCTTGAAAGCCTTATGGTGACAGAACAAGCCTTGGATTTGGAACTCAACAATCTAATAAGAGTGGATCCAGTAAGGTTACTAAACCTAGCACCAGAATTTGTCCTAAGTTTGTGCCTGCACAAGATCCAACTCCCAAAAAGGTTGTTGAGGCAATAAATCCTACTGAGAAGACTTCAAAGAAGCAAAATTAGAAGTCAAAAAGGTCAACAGTACCTAAAAAAGGGTAAATCCAAAAGTAGGACTGCTGGACCTTCTAGACCTACTGATAGCAGACCTGGTGCTAAGTCTGCTGGACCACAAAAGGGCAAAAATCAGAAATATTCCAAGGATAAGAATCATAAACCTAAAAATGTTAATCATTCTAGGGATACTTATCTTAGGGGAAAAACAGATTGTTCCCTACTGATGATGATTGGAATATTCATGCCCCTACTGCTAGAAACAATAGACATAACCATAATGCTAAGGTAAAACCTCAGCAATGGAATCATCAGAGGTCTTATTCAAGACCTCAACAGGGACCTCAGCAGACTCCATATTACAAGGCTGCTCCTAACAGACAGCAAACCTATGGTCATGCTAGTGCTTTTAACAATAGAAATCACTTCAAATAGCATTATGTACCAAAAGGCCAGAAAGCATATGTGAATCCTACACAACCAAATGTTAGACCTTATGGAAGTGTGGAATACATGTATGAACAAAAGTATAATACTTTTCAAAGAAGAACTTATGGAAATTTGCCAAGGGTCATGCTTACCACTGACCACTATGGACCCAAGCAGTTTTGTGTACCTAAAATTCATTAAATTTTTTTTGTAGGGTGTCTGGTACTTTGACAGTGGATGTTCCAGACATATGACAAAGAATAAGCATTGTTTGACAAATTATGTGGCAAAGGATGGTCCAAGAGTGAATTTTGGCAACAAGAACACACCAGGATACACAAGAGGATATGGTACACTGGTGAGGAATGGATTATCTATCAGGAATGTTGCATTTGTGGAAGGACTGGACTACAACCTACTTAGCACTGGGCTGTTTTGTGACATGGGCTACAAGGTCACTTTTGACAAGGGCTACTGTGTTGTCATTAGTGAAAGATGTGAACAAGTTGTGTTGGCTGGAAGAAGACAACAAAACATGTATGTAGTGGATTGGTCTACTGCTGTTCCAGAGACTTGCCTGATTGTGCATACTAAATCAGAACTGAATTGGTTGTGGCATACCAAGCTGAATCATCTTAACTATGATGATATCAATCAATTGGTGAAAAAGAAGTTGATAATTGGCTTGCCTGAGATGACATTCAAAAAGGATGCTATATGTGATGCATGTCAGCAAGGTAAACAAACCAAGCCAAGCTTCAAGTCAAAGACTAAGCAATCAACAAAAAGAGTTTTAGAGCTAATGCACATAGATCTATTTGGACCAGTAACACCAACAAGTGTAACAGGGAAGAAGTATACTCTGGTAGTTGTGGATGATTATTCAAGATACACTTGGGTAGTATTCATGAACAAGAAAAATGAAACACTTCAAAGATGCCTGAATTTTTGAAGAGATTGCAAAATGAGAAAATTTTGACAGTAGTGAAGATCAGATCAGACAAGGGTACTGAGTTTCTCAATAAAGTCATAATAGAATATTGTGAGCAAAATGGTGTGCTACACCAATTAGCTGTTGCTGGTACACCTCAGCAAAATGGAGTTGCTGAGAGAAGAAATAGGACTTTGAAAGAAGCAGGAAGGACTATGATTTAAGAAGAATTGTTACCTGAAAGATATTGGGCTGAAGCAATCAATATAGCATGCTATACACAAAATAGGACCTCAGTGAACAAGAAGCTGCTGAAGACACCTTATGAGATTTGGAATGGAAGAAAACAAAATATATCTTATATCCATCCATTTGACTTAAAAGTTTCTGACTCTGCCCCTGCTAAGGAGCAATTGAAGACATTCCAACCAAAATCAGATGAAGGAATCTTTTTGGGATATTCTTCTGTCAGCAAGGCATTTAGGGTACTGAATGAAAGGACATTAAAACATAAAGAATCAATACATGTTGTATTTGATGAACCAATGTTCACTGGAATGGAAGATGAAGCTTCAGAACCTACTGAGAATCTTCAAGTCACTGATCCAGAATGTGTTGAAGTTTTGGAAAGAATAAATGACTTAAAATTTTCTGACTCTGCCCCTGCTGAAGAACCTGCTGGTAACACTACTGATGCAACAACTGAAGCAGTTCAAGGATCTGCTGAACCCCCTACTGAAGCAACAGCAGAGCCTACTGAAAATGAGGTTCCTGAGAACCAAACTAACCAAAATCCACAATAGTTAAGAGATCACCCTGCTGAGCAAGTTATTGGAAACATACAGCAAGGTGTAAGGACTAGAAGACAATTGGAAGGAACGTTTACTTGTTTTCTATCTCAAATGGAGCCTAAAGTTGTTGAAGAAGCAATATGAGATCCAGATGGGATAATTGCTATGCAAGAGGAATGGAATGAATTTGAAAGAAATCAAGTTTGGACACTAGTGGAAAGGCCTAATCATGCAAACATAATTGGAACTAAATGGGTATACAGAAACAAATTGGATGAATCTGGTACCATTGAAAGGAATAAGGCCAGACTAGTGGCAAAAGGCTATTCTCAAGCTGAAGCAATAGATTTTGATGAGACATATGCCCCAGTTGCAAGATTGGAAGCTATAAGATTATTCTTGGCATATGCTTCTTACAAAAACTTCAAAGTTTACCAGATAGATGTCAAGAGTGCATTTTTGAATGGCATTCTAGAGGAGGAATTTTATGTTCAGCAACCTCCTGGTTTTGAAGTTAAAGATCGAGAAGATAAAATGTACAAACTTAACAAGGGACTTTATGGTTTGAAACAAGCACCAACAACATGGTATGAAACCTATCTCAGTTCTTAGTGGACAATGGTTTTACCAAAGGTACCATTGGCAAGACTCTTTTCAGAATCAATGAAGGGGACAACACCCTGCTGGTACAGATTTATGTTGATGACATAATTTTTGGTTCTGAAAATGAATTGCTATGTGAAAGGTTTGCTAATCTCAGGAAAAGCAAGTTCCAAATGAGTATGATGGGAGAAATGAACTAATTCTTGGGATTACAAGTCAAACAAATGAAAGATGGAATCTTCATTCATCAAACTAAATATACCAAGGAGCTACTGAAAAAGTTAGGCATGGAAAATTGCACCAAGGTATCAACTCCTATGAGTACTAACATCAGATTGGATGAAGATAAAGAAGGCAAAGATGTTGATTAGACCTTATACAGAAGGATGATTGGTAGTCTGATGTACCTTACTGCCAGCAGACCTGATATATCCTTTGCTGTAGGTGTTTGTGCACGATTTCAATATAAACCAAAGGAAAGTCACTTAGATGCAGTCAAAAGGACTCTCAAGTATCTAAAAGAGACTTTGGGAGTAGGGATATGGTATTCAAAATATGAAAGCTTCAAAGTTATATCCTACTCAGATTCTAATTATGCTGGATGCAAGATTGATAGAAAAAGCACCACAGGAACCTGTCAGCTGATCGGAAATAGACTGGTTTCCTGGTTCAGTAAGAAACAAAATTCAATATCAACTTCCACTGCTGAAGCTTAATATATTGCTGCTGGAAGCTGTTGTGCACAAATACTATGATTAAGACAACAGTAAAGGGATTATGGAATTGAAGAAAGAGAAATTCCTATAATGTGTGACAACACAAGTGCAATTGCAATCACAGAAAATCCTGTTTTGCACTCAAGAACCAAGCACATTGATGTGAGACATCATTTTATAAGAGATCATGTTGAAAAGAAAGATGTAGTTGTTCTTTACATCCCTACTGATGATCAACTTGCTGACATATTTACTAAACCACTGGATAGTGAAAGGTTTGCTAAGTTAAGAACTGAACTTGGCATCATAAAAGTTGACTGAGATACTAATAATCAGCAGAGTACTGGAATTCACCAAGGGGATTAGTCTTTGCTATGTTGGGTGAGCTCACTTAGCAGATTAGTCATTGGTGTCAACAATTCCATGTACTTAAATTAGTTTGGACAACTGAGCAAATGAAGTTGCCAAGGGGATTGGTCTTTGTCCTGTTGGGTGAGCTCACTTCACAGATTAGTCAATGGTATTAAACTTCATCTTGTATTATCAGTTGGACAAAAAAAGGGTATAACAAGATCAGTAGAGTGACCTGTCGGCATGCTGCTAAGCCATCTTTATCAATAGGCTGCTGATCCAAGTCTACTGAAGATCAAGCCTACTGAGTTATACGTTACAAGACATTCAAACTTAAATGAAAGTCAACAGTAATTGGATATTATTCTTATCTTTATAACCGTGGTTACAAATATCCAATGGTTACAACTCTTATAGGATCAGTTAGTGGGACACGTGGCAACATCACATTTATTTCAACTTTAATTGTGGTTAAATGCTACAGTACGTGTACAGTACTTTCCTGACAGTTACTACCCACTTTCTTCTTCTATATATATAGACATATACACACAGAAGCTGCTTACAGTTTTCAGATCATTTATCTCTGAAAATACACCATGTGAACACAGATTTACAAAGTTTTCTCTTCATCTTTCTCAAATTCTAATGGCGGATAAATGTGATGTTCACATTGGACCAGCCAAAGTGTTAGAGGGTTCGTTGTGGATGCTAACAAGACTGAGTTAGCTATCAACATTGGTAGAAGAATCAGAAGATATGAAGGATTAGAGGATGTTCTGAATCTGAGATTGGAGAGCATATCTTATACAAATGTTGTTGATTTCTGGAGAAATATAGAAAATAGTGATGATACAGAGGGATTCACAACCACTGTACATGGTCAGCAGATTCAAATCACTTCAAACCTGCTGAGGGAAGTATTCGGATTTGGGCCTGGAAATGGTGCTCCTACCAATCTTGAATCAATGGAGCTGTCTAGATTGGAGTTTTTTGATGCAATAAAGACCAAAAAATCCATAAAATCTTCACTGAGCATCAATGTGAAGCATATCAAAATGGAGTATAATCTGCTGAGCAAGATCATAGCTAAAAACATCCTTGGATTCAGTGGAAGCCTTGACACATTTTCTGGACCCAAGATTGACATGCTGATAATCATATGCAAGAGTATGAAGTTTTATTGGGCCGGATTCTTTGTCCATTACATGAAGAAGGTGATAACAGAGGATAGAGATGGGACCAGGAAGTCCAAGACACTGCCTTTGGGTTTGATGGTGCAAGCCCTACTGACCCATTTGAAGATTGCTGATGTTGCACCTACAAAAATCAACAAGTCCAGATATAAAACTGAAATCAGTTATCTCATCCCTGTTTTGGATGATGATGAAGATTTAGATACTGAAAGGACAGAGAGTGACAGTGATGGAGATGATGATGCTGGTGGTGAGCAGTTCAAGTAAGTTGCACAACCTGTTGCACCTAAGAAAACTGCACAGAAAAGAAAGGCTGCTGACACAAGAAAGATTACTGAGATGTTAAAGCCTAAGAAGACAAGGTAGAAACCTGTTCAGGGTCAATTTGTAGTGTTTTTAATGATATATTTTACATCAATTTCCCCCGTAGATGGATGTTTTTCATAGAAATCGAGCTTATAATCGATTAATTGAGTAAATGGTGTTTTTAATAGGTTAATTGCAAAATGTAACGATTTATGTGCTTAAATTGGGATTTTATGTTATTTTGGGATTGTGTTACGCTTTGGTATGTTTTTCCTACATTATAGATACACATTGTTGATGGAAAGGATGATTTTAAAGAGATGAATTCAAGTGGAAAATCCCGAAATATACTCGTAATACGACGGGCTAATCAAAAAGGCGTTTTCTGAAGAAGAGTCCTTAATGAAAGTTGCAGAGTTTTCCGAGAGCTTAATTATGACATTCGGATCATAATTTTTGGAGGTCTACAACTCAAGATATGAATTTTAGAAGTTTGAGTTCAAAACGTTAAACTGGCATCCACAACTGCTGAACTGGCGTTTACATTCGTCAAGCGAGCGTCCAAGGCAGAATTCAAGTACAGAGCCTTCAGACGCCTCCCAAACGAGCGTTTCATCAGTGTCCATAGCAACCGGACGAGCGTCCGCCTCATTAGACGAACGTCCAGGGCGACTGAGGCATAAACCGACTTAAGCTTTCCTTCTTTTATCCGCATGCAAATCCTAATTAATTTAGGATTCATTAAGCCGCCTTATTACTTCAAACCCTAGCCGCCTCTCCTACCTATATATATACAGCCCTTGCATGCAACCCTATCAGATATAATTCACACAATTATTTCTTGCGGCAACATCAAAGCAGCGGCAGTTCTTGAGAGACTCAAGGCCGGTCACCCGAGCCTTGTGCTCGGGTGACCCGGGTTAGATTAGGTGTAGTTTTTCTCGTCTTTTTCGTTAGTGATTCATGGATTCAACAATTATACCAACGATGTGAGTTTGTTTTCTTCAATTTATTCAATCTTTATTTATTTTTATGATCTTTAATTCGTATTGTTTTCTTTCTATTCGTTTCATGATGCTATTATGTGAGCCTATATCGAGAGATTGGTTTACGATTGATATGTTACAAAATACGGAAGTTGAGTAGACTAGATCACCGTAGAAAGATGAGATCTTTAGCCGTTAATTAGTGACAGATTAATGAGTTAATTATCTAGGTTGTTAGATTCGATTATACGAGAGTAATTTGAATCTACACCGAGTTTTGTATTGAAAATCAGTCTCAACATTCGGAAGATGAGAGATTGATAAATTGGATTTACTAAGGAATTAGGAATCCGTAGCTTGAGATTAAATTCACTAAGGAATTAGGGGTTTATATCTCGTGATAAGGTGAAACCACAACTTAAATTAAAATCATGAGATGAACTAGGATTGAGATCACATAGGTTTGTATATTGGTTGTTTCCATGTCTTTAGTTTAGATTGTTTTTATGTTTCTTAGGTTAGATTTATCTTGACTGTTCTTTATGTTTTTATGTTTTTCTTTCGTTCTTTCGTTTTCAAGAGTAGCAATTGAGAGGATTAATTAGATTAGATTCTACATACCTTTTCCCTGAGGATCGACCCCTTACTCATTACGCTTTACTAGCAACAACCCGATGTTTTGGTCGGTTAGGAGTTAGTTTTGCATATAGGTTAGGGTTATAAATTTTCTTTTGTTATTGATGTCATGTTGAATCTAGTTTTGTTAGTTCTCGATTTTGTTACGTTTTATTTTTGTTTTTAATAAAAGTAGCGATAAATAAGTTGAGAGTTTTTATTTTGCCGTGTTTCGATGACCGTTAGGTTAAGAATGTGCAAAAGTTTTTTACTCAACTTGTTTTACGTGAAGTTTATATGTTTATGTGTTACCTAGTCTAACCCCTGTGCTTAATTTGATATGGCTGCTGTGCTGTGATCTGTGTTGCTGTGTTGTGTTCATAATTATTTAGGGTTTTGCTGTGTTTTTCCTGCTGTCTGTGCATTCTTGTTGTATGGACGAGCGTCTGTTCTGTTGGACGCCCGTCCAGTTCTTCATCTGCAGGTGAACGAGCGTTGGGAAGTATTGGACGCTCGTCCGTTCAAATATTTTCAATCCTGTTCTGATTTAGAGGACCAGACGAGCGTCTATACTTTTTGAACGCCCGTCCGGTCGGTTTTCAAGGTAGACGAGCGTCTGCAAGGTGGAACGCCCGTCCAGTTCTGAACGCTAAGTGAACGTTCGTCCGGGGTTCAGTCCAGGTTCTAAATTTCTTGATTTTATTTTCAATGCTTTTATTTGCATCAATAACAAAAGAAAATTTATAACCCTAACCTATATGCAAAACTAACTCCTAACCGACCAAAACATCGGGTTGTTGCTAGTAAAGCGTAATGAGTAAGGGGTCGATCCTCAGGGAAAAGGTATGTAGAATCTAATCTAATTAATCCTCTCAATTGCTACTCATGAAAACGAAAGAACGAAAGAAAAACATAAAAACATAAAGAACAATCAAGATAAATCTAACCTAAGAAACATAAAAACAATCTAAACTAAAGACATGGAAACAACCAATATACAAACCTATGTGATCTCAATCCTAGTTCATCTCATGATTTTAATTTAAGTTGTGGTTTCACCTTATCACGAGATATAAACCCTTAATTCCTTAGTGAATTTAATCTCAAGCTACGGATTCCTAATTCCTTAGTAAATCCAATTTATCAATCTCTCATCTTCCGAATGTTGAGACCGATTTTCAATACAAAACTCGGTGTAGATTCAAATTACTCTCGGATAATCGAATCTAACAACCTAGATAATTAACTCATTAATCTGTCACTAATTAACGGCTAAAGATCTCATCTTTCTACGGTGATCTAGTCTACTCAACTTCCGTATTTTGTAAACATATCAATCGTAAACCAATCTCTCGATATAGGCTCACATAATAGCATCATGAAACGAATAGAAAGAAAACAATACGAATTAAAGATCATAAAAATAAATAAAGATTGAATAAATTGAAGAAAACAAACTCACATCGTTGGTATAATTGTTGAATCCATGAATCACTAACGAAAAAGACGAGAAAAACTACACCTAATCTAACCCGGGTCACCCGAGCACAAGGCTCGGGTGACCGGCCTTGAGTCTCTCAAGAACTGCCGCTGCTTTGATGTTGCCGCAGGAAATAATTGTGTGAATTATATATTTAGGGTTGCATGCATGTATGTATATATAGGGAAAAGAGAGGCGGCTGAATTAATGTATTTGCGGCTGGGAATTATCTCCAATTAAGTCGGCTGAAGGATTTTTGTCCAATTAGAATTTTGCATGCGTATATTAAAATAGATGCTAAGTCGGTGCTGCTCCAATTGGCCTTGAACGCTCGTTCAAGGGCAGTCTGATGTCTCTGTACTGAATTTGCCATCATGGACGCCAGTTTAACGCTTTTGAACTCAAACTTAAAATTCATATCTTGAGTTGTAGACCTCCAAAAATTATGATCCGAATGTCATAATTAAGCTCTCGGAAAACTCTACAACTTCCATTAAGGACTCTTCTTCAGAAAACGCCTTTTTGATTAGCCCGTCGTATTACGAGTAGATTTCGATTTTCCACTTGAATTCATCTCTTTAAAATCATCCTTTCCATCAACAATGTGTATCTATAATGTAGGAAAAACATACCAAAGCGTAACACAATCCCAAAATAACATAAAATCCCAATTTAAGCACATAAATCGTTACATTTTGCAATTAACCTATTAAAAACACCATTTACTCAATTAATCGATTATAAGCTCGATTTCTATGAAAAACATCCATATACGGGGGAAATTGATGTAAAATATATCATTAAAAACACTACAAATTGACCCTGAACAACACCCCCACACTTAAACTTTTGCTCGTCCTCGAGTAAAACAAAACAAAGTCAAGCTCGAGACAAATAAACATCCATACAAATATGAAGTATATTCAATAACTTAGAAGTTCACCCGTGTAGTGTGTGCATAGCCATAATAAACTTCCACTAAGATCCACAATTTGAAAGTTATTCAAACCAAAACTAGCCAGGTTTCCCATCTAAGTTAGAAATATAAAAACGATTATAACATGCACTTTACAAAACATACATATCCCAGAAAAGATAGTAGAGAATATCTAAAACATTTCTGACAGACTCAGAGGATAATCCCTACAACATATCCTTCAGTTTATACTGGGTATAAGATTAACGATAACTAAGTCCTTACTTATTCATAATAATATATTTCAATATTTTCACTTTTTTCACACTTTTCTAACACACATCAGAATAAGCTTTTGCCCTCATAGCAGAATAGGACATTTCAAGATAATCCCTACCTTACTCCAATCATAAGGCAGCTATAAACTGACTGTCGTGAGCTTTTGGTCATCATAGTGGAATAGGACATACGTGGTACACCCTACCTCACCCAAATCATAAACCAGCTTCCGACACACACAATTACAATTATGTTTACTTAGAGATTTCTGGCTGGCAGTGGAAAAGATTATTTTCTAGTAGCACAGACCACTGAGCATAACACCTCAAGTAAACAATTTATTACTATTGGAAAGACTTAATCACGTTTCACTTATCACATTCAAACTTACAGATATTCACAGTATATCATACTTTAATCCTAGAATACAAACTACTAAACTTTTCAAGAATTGTACATAAGCAAAGAAACATGCTATAATCATCAAAAATCTCCAACTAAAATGGGGTAGGCTTTCAACATTTAGCTCATCATTTACTATGGCATGTGAAAAAGAGTGTCGGGTGAAACAACTAAAATTACTAAATATACAGAATATAGCAAAAATGATATAAACTCAAGCAAAGATATGCCTTTGTCTACTCGGGATATAACAAAACAAAAAAAAAAATTGAAGATTAAGCACTTTTCATAGAAATAATATAGATTAAGCAAATGTGTAGATACATAAACCATCTATCCCTTCCCCCACACTTAGATTGCAACATGTCCTCATGTTGTGCAAAATAAAAGAAAAGAGAACTTAGCTGATTGTAGTTCTAAAGAAGCAAGTCTGGAATGGGTGCACCTCACCCAGAAATGCTTGACGAATCCAGTAGACTGTGGACCATCCACCGGAAAACAGATATCGTCTGAAACGCACAATTGCTAACGAAAACATCCTGCACACTTGAACAAACATGAAATACCTCGGGGCTAGGGGAGTAAAACATATAAAGCACAGGAAAAGAAAGGTCGAAGAGATTTTTCAACTTAGGCTCACATAAAGATGGAAAACACATACATGAAATATTACAAAATAGTAGGCTAGGTGCAATTACATGTAAATGCAATACAATGCAATCTACGTGAAAAATCCTAAAAATAAAATAAAAACGAGGTAGTATTACGGAAACCGACAGTTAACTACACTCAAAAAGAAAAATAAACTAGGTGGTATTACGAAAACCGACAGTGACCACACTTAAGAAAAATAAAAGGAAAAATAGAAAAACAATGCAACTATATGTAATGCAACTAAATGAAATGCATTTAAATGATATGCAAAAAGAAAATAAAATAAAAGAAAGAAAACTAGCCCATTCATTTGCAACATGACATGTATAAAATAAACGTCTACCAGATAATGACAGGTTATGATAAACGACAGTGCTGTTCATTACATGCAGTGTAGACGCGCTTTAAGACTCGTCAAAGGTGATAGCATTATGGAAACCAACAGTTAGCTATACTAAACAGATATAACTCATATGGCCTAAGACGTAGCATACGGAAACCGACAGTAGCTACCCATATGAATTATAAAAACAAAGGAAGCACGTAAGTCTCAAAGCTTAAAAGATTCATCGGAGCGGTATGTAGCATACGGGAAACGACATTAGCTACTAATTAACCATAAGAACAGTTATAGCTTACGAGAACCGACAGTCACCATAACATGCCTAGATGAATCATATATAAGGAATTGATCAATTATCTAACATGGATTCATAGATGGAAAGGTAAAAACATATAAGTTCAGGGCATCTATGTGAAAATCAATTAGCCACAGAAGCTCGAATGAAAAATCCACATCAAAACCAGTAGACAATGATGAGTCTACTGAGGTTCCAGTTGATGCTGAGGCTACTGAGCCTTGAAAGTACAAAGAAGACTGCAGCTGAGATTTTGAAAGAGCAACAGAAAGAAGATAGAAGGAAGAGGAAAGCTGCTGAGATTGAAGAACAACCTACAAAAAGAAAGAAACAGGTTGTAAAGAAGAAAGCTCATGGTAAAGGCAAAGAGCTAAGAGTTCTGGAGGAAGAAAGAGAAATGGAAGAAGAGGCTGTTGAGCCTAATGAGGCAAAATAGGTTGTTGTTGATCAACAAACTACAGAATCACAGCATACTGATGCACCTGACCCTGCTGTGGAATTTGTTGAACATGTTCCTAACCCCGCTGTGGATGCTACAACTCAGGGAGAAGAACACACTGTTGCAGACCCTACTGATATACATACAAGTCAAGAGGAACCTAGTGTGGAACAGTTGGAGGTGGTAGGTACAAATGTACAACCTGAAGAACCTACTGACCTGTTTGTATCTGCTATAGATACATTGGCTCACCTTGTTAATGCTTTTGGAGGACAACAGGCTGAGCAATCTACACCAACAAGGCCTACAATGGCTTTTGAGAGAAAAGAGAAGAAATCAAGGAAAGAAAAAGTAGATCCAAACATCAAGAAAATTCAAGACTACTTTGCTTGGAAATTTGGTTTTAATAAGCGACAGAAATCAGTTGCAGAGCCAATGACTGACTTTGAAGAGTGGTCATTTAATAAGTTAGGTGTGGAGAACTTACTTGGTTTGATTGATACATCTGAGTTACAAGTAAGGCTGATGGATCTCATTGAAAGTGAAAAACAGAGTGCAAGCATTAAGATCAATGAACCACACTCTGGACCTGATGATGATGGTACATCATCCTCTGATTCTGATGATGATAACCCTTCTTTCCCAGCCCAACCCAGTGGCACTGCATTGGAAAGACCTATTGAGGATGTATGACAGGGTTCTAAAGACACAGCTGAAGATCATTCTGTTAATGCTGGAAAGTCTGCTAAGGGCCAGCAAACTGATCAAATGGATGAAGAAATGGAGGATTTAACCATGGATGATCTGGAAGCTCTAATAAATGATGGGATAACTTTTGGAGATAACAGGCTGATCAGTATATCTGACACCTTTTTGGTTGTAGAGTCTGATGCACATTCTGACAATCAGCAGACTGATATGATAAATGAAGAGCTGGGAGCTTGTTTTTAATGAAGATTTAGAGGGACAGCTTGCTGTAGCAACATATTTGGAAGAGGCCATAATATTCACTTTTGATGATGTTGTGTTGTTTGAAGAGGCTGATGCAAGTTCAGAGGACTCAGCTCAGTATCATGAGTGGTTTGACACTCAAGATACGTTGTCACAAGTTACAGATCAGTTGGAAAAGGTTGCTGAGGCTAGAGGAGTGCTAGAGGAGAACTTTGCTATATTTCCTCAAGTGTTTGTTGAAGAGGTGGTTCAGGTTGCTGAGTTACAAACAGGACCTGAATAGAGGTTAGAATAGGAGGTTCAGGCTGCTGGGGATCAGACAGCACCTGGACAAAGGTTGGAACCTTTGATGGGATTGGAGGAATCCCCTGCAAATATTGTTGAAAAGACTGTTGTAGTACAGTCTACTAAAGCTAAGTCTACTAAAGGAAGAGATAGTCAGCAGACTGTTGTTGATGGGGATGAACAGCTGCTGGACTATGATTTTAGTGATGAGGAGTTCCAAATGCCTGAGGAAGAACAAGTTGCTGATGAACCTCAACAGGCACATGTACCAAATTTTTAAGAAGAACATATCTTGGAACCTCAACCTGCACAAGACCCTATTTTGGAAGACACCCTTAGAGATGTGATTGAGGAAGGTCCTGAACCTGCTGGATAGGACAAGACAAGAGCCTTGGTTGTCAGCACACACAGGGCAAACTACAATGTTGAAGAACCTGCTGATGATGTTGCTGGACATATGGGTGGAGGTATGGCTGGTGTTGTACCAGCACATGTTTTGGATGAGTTGAGGTCAGTTATAGCTGATATTACACAATTAAGAACTCAACTGGATATGCAAGAGCAGAGGTTTGAAGATTTGATGAATCTAGTGGAAAATAGAGGAAGAACCACTGAAATAGTTGCTTCCAACATCACTTCCACTTAGTATGCTCTTGCAGACCTAACCAAATATGTGAGAGGTCTTAAACAAGGCAATGCACACAGAGATAAATTTTTGAATGAACAGTTTGCCTTAATCCACAAAAAGCTTAGCAAGCTTGCTGAGACACCCAAGCCTGCTGTGGCTCACCCTGCTAGAACACCTCAAACTGCTGTATTGGATCCTAAGGTTACTGAGAGGATCAATCTGCTGGAACAAACTATTGAAGGAAAGATCACTGCAGTTGACACAAGGACGGAGATTATGGAAGGTCAACTTGCTAACTTAGTGATCACACAAGAGAGTGTTCACAGTTTACTGTCCCGGTTTGTTGATGATGTCAATGAAGAGGAAGAGGCCTTACAGCAGAAGCAAATGAGGTGCAAGAATCTTTGCAAAGAAGAGATGGGAGAGTGATATTAATGAGTTCAGGAAACCTGCACCTGGCATGATTCAGTTGACTGATGACCTCCTACAAGAATATAGGAAGCTATACAATGGAAGGAAGAAACCCTATGATGGCATGGGATTTCAGGAAGGACTCAATTCCTTCTTGAGACTGAAACTTTGGGAAATATGGGTTAAGGCACTGAGAGCTTCTTATAGAGGTGGAAGAGGTGGAAGAATTGGAAGAGTTGGAAGTAAGCAATCAGCAAAGCACTCACTGGAAGAATTCAAACACTTCTACATGGGACAGGGCTTCAGTGTTCATAATGTAAGATTAACTCTACCAGAAGCCTGGAAGTGGTGGAAAGAGCTAAACCATTCGGTTGACTTTACCCCAATTGAAAACCAATGGATGCTGGATGTTGTCAGAGAAATCCAGGAGTTCTATGAGGAGAGAAACTAGATCAACACACTTACATTATTCATTTCATTCTACTGATCCTAGTTTGTAATAATGTTGAACAAATATGATTATAAAGAGAAATGACTGAATTTGTTCTGTTTTTGTTTTTATCTTTTTGTTTTGTTGTAAGGAGGGTATTGGCATCATCACTAAAAAGGGGGAAATTGTTGGAGTTATTTTAAGTTTAATGATGAGTGTCAGACTAGCTGTTATAGAGCAAAGGCAAAAAGATGTCTAGATCAAATGCATAGGTTCATTATAGTTTGATTTATTTATAGGTTTGATCAAACAAGCATTGTAATTAGGTCAGCCGACTTGATCAGCAGACCTGTCTTGGTCAGTAAGGTAACTAGGTCAGTAGACTAGTTAGGAACCTACTGAAGACTGAAGGATGAGGGTTCAAACTCAGTTATTGAAGGCTAAGGGATCAAACTTAGTATTTAAAGTCAAGGATATGGAATCAGAATTTAAGGAAGTCTGTGATGACCTAAACTGATTACACATACCTTGTGTACAAGGTCTAAGTTCCATATGTTAAGTGGTGATTGAAACTTAGTTATGTTCAAATTGGTGTACGTACTTTAACTTCACAATAAAAAGTTAGATGAAAAGACAGTCAGCTGAAGTGTTTCATAAACACAACAGACTTAAAACAGCTGACTAACATGAACATCAGCAGACTAATATACACAGGTATCGGCGGAGCAAAAACCTCGATTTAATCAAAGGTTACATTGGAAGATTACAAGGATAAGGATGGATTACAAGCCTTGATATTGACAACAAATCAATGGCCAAGATGAAAAGAATGTTGGAAAGATTCAGAGGATTAACCAATGGACACAAGTCAAAAGGTGGATAGACTGAAAACTGTCAAAAAGCTAACTGGCAGTGTTAGTACTATGTACAGGGACATAAAGCAAGTCAAGATGGGGACAAATCTGAAACAGCTATGTTTGAATTTCAAACATAAGTCACAGGATTCTCACCTATAAATAGAAGAATCCTGATTCAGATACAAGTGATGAAAAATAAATAATCAACTCAGGCTTTCAAGTTTTTATCAAGAAAATCACCCTACTGACATCATTGAGCCTAAAGATACTGATCCTGAAAACTCGTCAAATGTAACCTGCTACCAAGTTACATCAACTTCACACACTTAAAGACATCAAGCTGCTGATCATTTCATCCTGGTCAAGCTGTTGAAAGCTGAATCACTTACTTGATTCAAACTTTATTTTACAAGAAACCTGCTGAAGACAGAGAAACACTTAGGTGTCTAGAACTGTTGTTTGGGGTGGAGCTAGTGAAGAGGCAATCCTACCCTTCAAGGACCAGTGGAATTTTTTGGAGCAGCAATCCTACCTGTTTCAAATATTCAGTTTGTGAAGCCATAGCTATTGGTGAAGGACAGACAACTTAGGGATTTTTGTAACATCATCCTCAAAGATCTCTAGTGAATTTCCTCCAACATCACAGGAGAAGAGTGGACTGACAGGATTACACCACCTGGAACCACTATAAAAATTGCCTACTTACTTTCTGCAATTAGTATACTGATCACATCAACTTATTGAAACTAGCAACTGAATCACACACTTACACTACTGAGTATCCAATACTTAGTATCATAATTAAACAACAAGTATTAAGGCTTAATTTCAATATATTACGCTGCAACAAATCCAGTAAAATCAACAGTCAGCAGACTACTGAGCAGTCAGCAGGCTACTGACCTTGCTGAGTTTATAACTCCATAAGTTTTAAGTGTTAAGTTTATTCACCCCCCCCCCCTCTAAACTTAACCAAAGACTTTTCAAGGGACCAACAGAACTTAACGTTGTAACCTTTGCCATCTCACTTGAAGTACGTGTACTTACAAGATGATACTCTCCCCCTTATAATTTTAGCATCATTATCACCTATAGAGGAGGAGAAACTTTTAAGAGTACTGAGAGAGCATAAGGGAGCGTTTGGGTGGACGATTGCAGATATTAGAGGAATAAGCCCATCAGTGTGCATGCATAAGATCTCTGTAGACCATGAGAAGAAAGCGGTGGCACAACCTCAGAGGAGGTTGACGTCACAACTAAAGGATGTTGTTAAGGAAGAGATCATAAAGATGTTGGAGATGGGAATCATTTTCCCAATTGCAGACAGTGAATGGGTAAGCCCGATTCATGTGGTACCCAAGAAAGGAGGATTCACTGTCCAACCTAATTAGTTTGATGAGTTGATCCCTGTGAGACTAATTACTGGACATCCAGTTTGCATTGACTTCAGGAAATTGAATGATGCAACTCGTAAAGATCATTTTCCCCTACCATTCATTGATCAAATGTTGGAAAGAATAAGCGGTCATGCATTTTATTGTTTCTTGGATGGATATTCTAGTTATTATCAAATCCATATTGCCCCCGAGGACCATGAGAAAACAACTTTCACATGTCCTTATAGAACTTTTGCGTACAATCGCATGCCCTTTGGGTTATGTAATGCACCAGCAACATTCCAAAGGTGCATGAAGTCATTATTTGCGGACATGGTGGAGGATTTTCTGGAGATTTTCATGGATGATTTCTCTGTATATGGAGATAGCATTGATAAATGCTTGGACAATTTGAATAAAGTGCTAAAGAGATGTGAAGAGACCATCCTTGTACTTAACTGGAAAAAATGCCATTTCATGGTTACAGAAGGAATAGTGTTGGGTCATAGGATTTCAAACAAAGGAATGGAGGTTGATAGAGCAAAGATAGAGGTTGTTGGAAATAAAATTTATGTTTTGATGATAATTCATCACATTTACTCAGTATTATCTTAACCTCATTGATGAAGTGCTGAAGCTAGCTGTTATATTGAAAATCTAAAAGATGTCTAGAACTGAATGTATAGGTCTTACTAGAGTCTGATATTTGTATAGGTTACATCAGACAAGCACTGTAATACTTAGTGTGTCGTGAAACTGAAAACTTGAAGTCATTTTGAAAACTGGAAATCGTCAAGATAAACAAACTTACTCAGACTACACCAATATGAAACTGAAGAAGATAAGTTCGCTAAGGGACACAGACTTGGTTGGCTTATTTAGAAGATTGAAGAACTGAGGGTTCAAACTCAGTTGATGAAGAGCTGAGGGTCACAGACTCAGTTATTGAAGATTGAAGAACTGAGGGTTCAAACTCAGTTATGAAGATCACAAGTCGAGACTATAAAGTTAGACTTCAGGCAAGTTTGTGGTGACCTGCACTGACTTTATGGATTTTGTATGAAGACCTAAGTGTCACGGATTTTATCAACACGAAATAAACAAGTAATAATCCGGTTAACCTCAAGTATAAGGATCGTAGTAATAGCGGTTAATGCCGGGTCGATCTTACGGGGAACTAAACGATTGTGATCTCTAGTTTTTATCTAACTAACCTATGTCACGATTTCTAAGCTAGATAGCGGATAAAACTAAACGAAATACTGAAAATTAAACTTAACTAAAACGTAAAACTGGACAGAAGAGATGATCTAAAGCCAGGAAGGATACGGGCTGCGAACCAATTTAAACTAACTAATCTAAGATGCAGATAAAAGTAAACTAACTAGACAAATTCAAGCTTTTAAGGATTTAAATCAAATTTATAACGAGCAAACGAGGATTGATCCACCTATTCAACAAGCATTGATTTCCTATCTCGATTATATTGCAGTTTTTATCTAGGTTGTGATTCACCTCACCTAAACATGAACCCTAATTCCTTAGAAAGTTCATCTATTAATCTATTATCTTCCGATGTAAGATTAACGCGTTTTCTAACCAAAGGTGCAAACTTTGTGTTTATAATCTAGTAATCGGACCTATTAACTTCCGTTATGATAGATTCAATTACTATTCTTATTCATGGTGATCTAGGGTTTATTAAGACTTCCATCAACAATAAACAATCAACACATGCACATCTTCCGATATAAGAGCAAATTAAACATGAATAAGCATGAATAAGAAACAACCTTTATTAAAAACTCACAGTATAATCGAGGAAAACGAAATCAACAATTGTTGGACGGCTTCACAATACTCATTTGATGAAGCTTTTAGCCTCTGAACATCCTCAGGAACTCAAATTTGCGGAAACAGTGCATAAAAAGTAACTAGTTTTTAATCTAAACTAAGAGCATAAAAACAGGAATAAAAAGATGAAAAACGCAGCCTAAAGCCGCCCCTAGGTTTAGGGTTTTGAATAATGAGTGTATGATCCCCTTGTGTGGAGAAAACAGCCGACTATATATAGATTTCAAAGTCGGTTCTGCTAAGTCGGCTACCGGACGCCCGTCTGGTTCTTGGGACGCACGTCCACTCTTCACATGAACTTCAAATTGGGCGAGTCATGACCAAACGCTCGTCCAGACGGCGTCCACTTCAGCGTCCAAACATCCTGAATCAACTTCCCATATCCGGACGCTCGTTCAATTCCATCAGACGCCCGTCCACTGGACGGGACCTGGACGCCCAGTCCAATATGGATGGATTTCGATTTCTTTATCTTTATCTCCTTTTAATTCAATGTAAATCATCATTATCTCTTCCTCTTCAATCAAATCCGACTTGATCATCTTTGGATCACCTCTTGAGCTCGAATTTGTGCTTTTATGACACATAAAAATATCGCAAAATGTAATATCGCCCAAATAATCATAAAAACATAATTAAAACACATAAATTAATCCTATGTTGCGAATAACTTATTTAAAATACCATTTGCTCGATAAATCCATTGAACACTCGTTTCTTATACAAATTCATACAAATATGAGAGAAAATAACATAAAATATAGCGTTATAAATCGTATAAATCCACCCTCAACAACTCCCCCACACTTAAGCTTTTGCTCGTCCCGAGCTAAACAAAACAAAAGTTAGGCTCGAGAGAAGAACAGACATCTAAACGTGCATAACACATATCCAATAAATCAAGTTCACCCTTGTGCGTGTGCATAGCCATAATAAACTTCCACTATATCCAAACTCGAGAAACTCAAAGCAAAACTAGCTAATACCCCCTTGTAGACTAGTAATAAAGGACACTCATAAGATGCACCCTACAAACGTGATATATCCCGAAAAAGATGATCGAATGTATCTAGGGCCTTTTTGAAATACTCAGAGGATAATCCCTACAACATATCTGTCGGTTTCTACTAGGGATAAGATTAACGAAAACTAAGCCTTATATTCAATCTCGTACCGATTCTTTGGTTGATTTAACTTTTTCACTTAAAACACACATTAGGATAAGCTATTGCCCTCATAGTAGAATAGGCCATTTCGAGATAATACCCTACCTTACTCCAATCATAAGGCAGCTTTTCCTAATTGTCGTGAGCTTTTAGTCATCATAGTGGTATAGGACATACGTGGTATACCCTATCGCACTCAAATCATCGACTAGCTTTCGACACACCCAATTAATTCATATTTTTCTTCAACTTTTTCATTTGACAATAAGTTACGTGTTACTTATCACATTCAAACTTCTAGATATTCACAGTATAACATACTCGGAACTAAATACAAACTATCATAAATCTCACGATATATACGTAGCACTAAGTACATGACTTATAAGAAAATCAAAAACTACTAATCCAAAACGGGGTATAACTTTATAAATTAGCTCATCATTCACTATGGCTCGTGAAAAATAAATCTGGGTGAAACAACTAACTTACCAAACATATGATATACAGCTTAAATGACTATAAAAATAGCGAACATTGAATCGAATTGCCTACTCGGGACAAAACAAAAACAAAAGTATCGGAAAATTTCAAAAATTTTAGCTCATTTGCATAGAAACATTACGAATTAAGCAAATGTGCAGATACCTATCGAAACATTCCCCTCCCCCACACTTAAAAAAAACAACATGTCCTCATGTTGTGCAAAACGAAAGAAAAAGGAAAAGACTTAGGCGATGTAAATTGAAACGTTGATCGGGCCGGAGCCTACATAATGACACTGTAGAATGCATAACCAGACAATGTAGCTCAACGAAACCGCTAAAAATATACCTGCACGTCTTGACAAACATGGAACCATCTCGGGGAAAACGGGGAGTTATACCAAAATGAAAAGATATAGCAAATTCAAGGACTAACAAGAGATAAAGCATCCAATACAACCACAAAGTATAAACGAAGTCGAAATGAAAGTACGGGTGCCTTATGGCTTACATGATCCATCGAAAGAATAAATAGTAGCAACATCAAAAATTACAATGAACCATATAAGAGGAAAAAGTAGTAAAACCACACAAATGAAGGTATCTAGGGCAAATCAAATCGAAAAAGATAGACAAGAAAGTCAAGATTGCCCCGGAGCCGGGGTATCGGAAGGAGGGCCGGAAGGTGGTGATGTAGCCCTAGGTGCCGAATCGGACTGCTCCTCATCGGAAGAGGACTCGGACTCGTGAAGAACGCCGGCAATGGCCTGCTCAATCTCGGAAGAATAATGGTAGTCAATGAGGCTCGGACTGAAAATCCTGTCATCCCTCGGTTGCCGGCCTTCACATATACACTGTAGGATCGTCAAAATGTTGTTCCGAGATGTCCGGATGTCTTCCAGCCACTCCCGCACACTGTTGGCCATACTTAGCCGCGTCCGGACCGAAGGCGGCAAAGCAGGAACCGTAGACGCTCTAGGTGGTGCCGAAGATGAACCGGGCTCCTGTGGTGTCTCCATCTCAGACGGACTGAAGGCTTACCCTTCTCACGCTGTATCGGCCTCGGATTCTTCGGTTTGTGATCGGCCCCGTACTCGGGCACACCGGCATCGATATAGAGACTGTGGATCAAGTGAGGGATAATCAAGCATCGGGTATAAATCTTCTGATTAATAGCCACCTCATCATATAGCGCCCGCCCCACATTCACGTTCGGGCCAAATGTCAATGCGTACAACATGCCTAGGTCACCGATGTGAAAGTGCGTCAAGTTGTTCTTAGGCAACAACCGACTTTGAATAAACCGACACTGGACCTTCCAATCCTCCGTCCAGGTCGTGGTTACCAACTCCTTCCGGTCACCGCCCGGTCTTAACGTCCATGCCACGTCCGGACACACTCTTAACCTCAACTCCTCCAAAGGATCCTGTCCCAAACTCTGTCTATGTACAATCTCTTCCTTGTAGTCCCGACCCTCGAAAGCCGCTAAGTTGTATTTCTGATTAATCACTTCCGGTGTAAAAGGAACTTCTACCCCTCGAACCACAACTACCTTCCTCCCCAAATCGGTTTCCGAACAGTTAGCATAAAATTCCCGAACTACGGAGCTATTCACCGGGGTAGTCGGGATTGTCATCAAGGTCTCCCATTTCCGATCCTTGAGCAACTTAACGAACCCCGGATCGACTTTGGCTTCCAAAATGGCCCGCTCAATCAACATCGTCCGCGAGAAATAATGCTGTTTATACACATCGTGAGCTCTAGGGTTCACGAACCGACGAGGTAATGGCATTGGGGGTACGGTTTTGGATTTCTTTCTAGGAGGGGCTGCCCTAGGTACAACTGGTTCCTCTTCCCGAGTAGCATCGACAGTTTCCTCAGCCCTAGACGAACCTCCACCTTTCTGAACTCTAGGCATCCGTACCAAAGGCACATCGTCACTAGTCTCAGAGTCCGAGGTCGGCTCATCTCTCAAAGTAGCTCTAGTTTGGGTGGCTCTAGGAGGTTGTTCTCGTATACTCACACCCCGGTTGGGATCGACCAACGTAGGATCAAACTCCTTGCGTTTTTTTCCGGCCTCCCTAGCTACTTCCTTTCCATGCCTCTTAACCACGCCCTTCTTATGAACCATATTCAAGCTTATTCTAACCAAAACAACCCCGATTCACAACAAGATACCCGTTTAACATCCAAAGCGGGATTTCAAATCAACCAAACCACAATCGCAATCATAATCATGACCAACAACCCATTCATCACCCACCACAACACCATAGCACCATAACAGAGCGGAAAGAAACACCAAAACCAGAAAAAAACAAATTAAGGTAACATTCAAGAAAACGAGCCGACCCAAAGATCGAACTCACAAAAACGTGAATGAAATCTAGAAAAGTTGTTACTAACTTACCGAGTAGGGTGAGTAGATGTGGATTGAGGTGAAAACGAGTCCAAACACAGATAGGGGCTCCAAAATCGATGTTTTTGTCGGAAAAGTCGGACTTGAATGGGGCCTGATTCTCCAAAAATATTGCGTGTTGGGGAATTTGGTTATGAAAATCAAAGAGAGGGGATCATGAGCGGCCTGTAGCACTCGGAATCGCTCAAAATGGTTTAGAAACGAAGATTTTAGGCCAAAAAGAGGGAGAGGAAACGGTTTCGCGGTTTGAAATCCTGAAAAATGAAGGTTCATGCGTTGAGGGAGTATATATAGGCAGAGGTTGGACGGGCGTCCACAATACCGGACGGGCGTCCACTAGGAAATCAGATGAACTGGACGGGCGTCCAGTTTATTAGACGCCGCCCAAGAGTTTAAATCACATACAGGATTGGAGGGAATAAAGCAGACGGGCGTCCAGGCTTAGTGGACGCTCGTCCTAAAATTGGTCAAGGCGGACGGGCGTCCAGAGTTCTGGACGGGCGTCCAAGCAGTATAAGTGCAAAAATTATAAAATTTCCATACAAATCAAATTCAAAATTGCACTTTCTTATTAAACTTATATAAAACTTCAAAAATACAAATAAAAAATCAAACGAAGTACATAAAATTACTAGAAAATAAATAAAAACAGATGGAAAACAGTGGGTTGCCTCCCACTCAGCGCTTTTGTTTTACGTCGTTTGCTCGACGAAACATCCTAAGAACGCTAGTCATCATAAATGTCCGACCAATCGATCACTCGAATGAGACGGCGGAGCATGTCAATCGCCGGAGGGAAGTCATACTCATCTTGTAAACCCCAGTCCTCACCAGCTACATCAACACCTCGAAAGTGCTCAGCTTGCAGCACTATCGCTAAATCTGTCAGCATCGGATCATTGAGGATTGTGTAAGGACGTCCTAGAGCTGCCTGTAACTCCTCAGTAGTAAAGTCTCCACCTCCCGAACAACGGGGAACAATAAGAACATAGGTGACCGTCTTGACGCGGGTACTAATGTCAAAATCTACGTGCAAAACGATGGTTCCTCCCGGTCCGTCATCTACAGTAATGAGTGGAATCCTCCTAAGGAAAGGTAACTCCTCTGGCTGAACACCGAAATCCATATCTAGAAAGCACAACTAACTGACAGATAAAAACAAAACTTAATAAGGCTAAAACTGAATAAACTAAACTTAAATACTAACACTATCAAAGCATAAAACAAAACAACTAAAAGAACGATATCTAGGTTGCCCCCTAGTGGCGCTTTTGGTTAATGTCGTTAGCTCGACACCGTTTAAAACTCAGCCTGGATCAGGCCATTTGACTTTTCTGCCAGCCACTACCTCGTGTAAGCTCTGATCAGTAGTGTGGCTGCAGAAACAGCATCTCACACATGGGGTGAAATCTTTAATAGCTTTCCACATACGCGTGAACTTCCCCATGGGCGACCTCTTCATTCTCTGAGCCCTCTGATGACGCTTCAACTGACGCTCCCTTTCAAACTCTTCCATATCAGGACTGCCTGCTAGAACTTCTTCAGAAGGGTTACTTCCGTCATCCTCGGAGAACAAGTCGGGTGATAACTCGTTAAAGTCTTCGACTCGCGGAATACCACATCCGAGAATATCGAGAAATTTAACAATCAAAGATGTCTCTTTAGGTTCACCAATATAGTGTTTGCACCTCTGACCGTTGACTCGAAACGGGTCACCACTATAACCACGAAATTCTAGAACGCCTCCCGGAATGATTTGGAGAATCTCGAAAGGGCCGGACCAACGTGTCCTTAACTTTCCAGGAAACAGATGTAACCTAGAATTATATAGAAGAACTTGTTCGCCGACATGAAATTCTCTTTTCTTAATCTTAGCATCGTGGAGTAGCTTCATCTTATCTTTACTAATCCTGGCACTTTCATAAGCCTGGAGTCTGAATTCGTCCAGCTCATGTAACTGCTGTAGTCGATGCTTCCCACAAGATTGGGAATCAAAGTTCGGAAACTTTGTAGCCCAATAAGCTCTATGCTCTAACTCGACAGGCAAATGACATGGTTTCCGTAGACCATTTGATATGGTGATGTACCCATGGGGGTCTTATAGGCTGTTCTATATGCCCACAGTACATCATCCAACTTTAGACTCCAGTCTTTCTTATGACTGTTAACAGTCTTCTCCAGGATCTTCTTAATGCTCTGGTTGCTCCTTTCAACCTGACCACTAGTCATCGGATGATATGGTGTGCCAATTTTATGACGAACACCATACTTCTCAAGTACTTTCTCTAGGGGTCGGTTGCAGAAATGCGTCCCTTCATCACCGATCAAGGCACGTGGACATCCAAACCTCACGAAGATATTCTTCTTTAGAAATTTCATCACCGTCTTATGATCATTGTGAGGAGTGGCTTGGGCCTCCACCCATTTAGACACGTAGTCTACGCAGACTAAGATGTATTTATTACCGCAAGATGATGGGAATGGTCCCATAAAATCGATACCCCATACATCAAAGACTTCACATTCGAGGATGGGTTTTAAAGGCATGTCAAAACGCCTTGTCAGAGTACCGGTTCTTTGGCACCTATCACAAGCTTTACAGAAAGCTTCCGTATCTTTAAAGATCGTAGGCCAATAGAAACCGGATTGAAATATCTTAACAACGGTTTTCCAAGGACCAAAGTGACCTCCTGTGGGTCCACTGTGGCACTGCTCAATGATGTCACGTTGCTCAGATTCTGGAATACATCTCCTAAGCAAACCATCTTTACAGATCTTGAAAAGATAAGGTTCATCCCAAACGAAATATTTTAAATCCGAGAAGAACTTTTTCTTCTCCTGATAAGACATCTCTGGATCGAGATAACGGCCATGAAGGTAGTTTACAATGGAAGAATACCAAGGAACATCAGGAGGACAACCGTCTATCAACATAATGTTCTCTAGAGGGAAGTAGAGATCTATATCATCCGGTTCATCCTTTTCCTCACTTAACATTCTAGAAACGTGATCCGCCACTACATTTTCACCGCCCTTTTTGTCCTTAATTTGAACGTCAAACTCTTGTAGGTCAATATCCAACGTAGTAAGCGCGGTTTAGCCTCTTTCTTAGTCATCGAGATAACGCAAAGCAGCGTGATCAATCCACACGATCACTTGAGCTCCTAACAAGTAACTACGAAACTTGTCCATAGCAAAGACTACGGCTAGTAGTTCCTTTTCAGTGGTAGTATAGTTAACTTGAGAGGGGTTCAATGTGTGGCTTGTGTAATAGATAGGCTGGAACTTTCCTTTGATCTTTTGCCCTAGAACAGCACCAACAGCATAGTTTGATGCGTCGCACATAAGCTCAAATGGTAGGTTCCAGTCAGGCGATATAAGAATTGGAGCAGATATTAAACGATCCTTAAGCTCCTCAAACGCTTGCTTGCAGCTCTCTTCAAAATTAAACTCAACGTCTTCCTTTAGTAAAGTGGACAGGGGCTTGGCTATCTTGGAGAAATCTTGAATGAACCTTCTGTAGAAGCCGACGTGTCCAAGAAAGCCTCTCACTTCGCGCACATTTTTAGGATAGCTCATCTTCTCAATAGCTTCTACTTTTGCCCTGTCAACTTCTATACCTTTGGCTGAGATCTTGTGGCCAAGAACTATTCCTTCATCTACCATGAAATGGCATTTTTCCCAATTAAGTACTAGGTCCTTTTCCACACATCTGGATAACACCTGATCAAGATTGTCAAGGCAATCATCAAAAGACTGACCAAAAACCGAAAAACCGTCCATAAAAATCTCCATACACTTTTCTACAAGCCCGTCAAAGATGGCTAGCATACATCGCTGAAATGTAGCTGGGGCATTGCAGAGACCGAACGGCATTCGTCTGTAGGCGAATGTACCATAAGGGCAGGTGAAGGTGGTCTTTTCTTGGTCAGCTGGATCAATGGGTATCTGGAAATATCCCGAATATCCATCTAGGAAACAGTAGAATGCGTGCCCCGCCAGACGCTCGAGCATCTGGTCAATGAATGGAAGGGGAAAGTGATCTTTCATGGTTACCTCATTGAGCTTTCGATAATCGATGCAGACTCTGTAACCAGTAACTAGCCTCAATGCAATTTCCTCTCCCTTCTCATTCTTCTCAATTGTAATTCCACCTTTTTTGGGGACTACCTGAGTCAGGGACACCCACTCACTATCAGCAATGGTGTATATGATACCCATATCTAGAAGTTTAATGATTTCTTTTTTAACGACTTCTTGCATATGAGGGTTGAGCCTTCGCTGGGGCTGTCTGACACACTTGGCGCCCTCATTCGTCTTGATCTTGTGCATGCAGATGTCAGGAGATATTCCCCTGATATCTCCTACTTGCCAACCAAAAGCTTTTTCATTCTTCTTCAAGACGTTGATCAGTTTCATTTCCTCTATACGGGAAAGCTTGGCAGATATGATTAAAGGAAGCTTGTCGCCTTCTCTTAAGAACACATACTTAAGATGTTTAGGTAACGGCTTCAACACCAAATCCGCAGGGGGGTCTTCTAGACTTGATTTAAGATCACCACTCTTCAACTCAATATCATTGAGTTTACTCTGTGGTCCCACCGCCAAAGCTTCTCCTTCCAACAGCTCTTCCTCAAAATCAGCTGCTAGTTGATCCAGATTCACCCTACCATGAGTATTCAGATTATCAACTAATCGCTCATATTCTGCTTCTACAGCCATGACTTGCTTATCCATATAGTCGGTGAAATCATCCGTCATATAATCAATGGCAAAGCCGGTTGGAGGGCCAGAGGGTACTTGAATGGACTTTAAGACATTGTAACTCACCTCTTGGTCACCAACTCGGATAGTCACTTGCCCACCATCGCAGTCGATGAGAGCTCTAGCTGTAGATAGGAAAGGTCTTCCTAGAATCAAGGGGACGTTTTCGTCTTTCTCTATATCTAAAACATACCAATCAACTGGAAAGGTAAATCGATCAATCTGAACCAAAACGTCTTTTAGGATCCCTGAAGCTTTCTTAGAGGATCTATCCGCGAATTGTAAACTCATAGTAGTGGGTTCTAGAAGGCTTTGTAAACCGAGCTGTTTGCATACGGATATTGGCATAAGGCTTATAGAGGCACCTAGATCACACAAAGAATTTGGGAAGACTAGACCTCCCATCAAAACTGTAAGTACAAATTTGCCAGGGTCACCTCTTTTAATTGGTAAGTTTTCATAATTAATCATGGAACAATCCTCACCAATCTGCCTTTCCATGCCGGCTAATTTCTTTTTCGAAGACACAACATCCTTGATAAATTTTGTATACTTAGGCATCTCGACTAAGACATCCGATAATGGAAGATTCACCTGAGTATTTTTCAAAAGGTTTAGCACCTTTTCGTACTTCTTATCCTCAATCAAAGGAATGTTGCTCTTTCTCGGTGGAAATGGAAGTTTCTTAAGGTCATCCTCAGAGAAAACCCTTTTTGAGGATGCACTAACAGCTCTGTCTTCCAGATCCTTCCAACGAACAGTTTTTTGATTTCTTAGTAGTCGGGGGATCAGCCTCGACTTTCGCTTGCTTGTTCGGTCCTCAAAGGATCAGCCACTTGAGGATCACCAAACTCTTCACCTCTCAGGGGATCAGCCACCTGAGTTTTCTCTTGCAGTTGAGGGGAGTGTAGGTGCTCAGCTTCCCCTCCTGCCTTATCAATGGCAGGAGGGGCTAGTGGTTTCCCGGATGGGAAGGACCACTAACTTGTGTACCGCTCCTTAGATTCATTGCACTGGCCTCCTCCTTACCGTATTGAATTGATGGCACAAGGTCAGTACATGGGCCTTTGTTCAAATCAGCCTGAGCAACTTGACCACCCTTTGGATTCTTCTCAGTGAAACTGGGCAGCTGCCCTGGGGGTCTAGAAGCCAACTGCTCAGCCAGTTGCCCAATTTGTCTCTCAAGATTCTTCATCGATCTACTTTGCTCCTCCAACTTAGCTTCAAGATTTGTATGTTGGGAGGGCCCTTGAGAGTTTTGGAGATTTGGAGCATAGGGCTGGCTGGGCCGACTTTGAAATTGAGAATTTGAATTGGAAGGCCAATTCTGATTGAATTTTTGCGCAGGATTGGAAAAGTTCGAGTTTTGATTCTGATTAAACCCAGGGTTTCTGTTGAAAGACTGATTCGAATTAAAATTCGAATTGAAGTTTGAAGATGGATTAAACCCTTGGTTTTGAAAATTGCCCTGGCCTGGAAACTGATTGAACCTTTGATTGTTCTGGCCATAGAATGCATTCACTTCTGCATTCTGTCCGTTCATAGGGCAGAATTTAGAAGTGTGCCCCACCTCGTCACAATTTTGACATGTGACTTGATTGTACTGTCCATAGTCATGAACAGCATTTACTTGATAAGGTGCAGGGGGATTAAATTGACATTGGCCATTCATATGGCCGGTCTGACAGCAATTTTCGCAATACAGAACCTGAGGGTTCTATGGAAAAGAAGAAGTTTGATTTATAGGGTTGGAAACTTGAGGTGGTACCATCTGCTTTTGCAGCATGGCAATCAAACTTTGTAAATTGACTTCCTCAACCTTGGGAGGAGGAGGTGCTTGAATTGCTTGATAAGAGGGGGCATAGTTATATTTTGCAATGTCCTCAAACAATGCCCATCCCTCATCAGGCGTTTTCTTCAGAAATGCCCCGCCAGAAGAGCTATTGACCATGCCTTTTGTAAGCTCGGTCAATCCACTGAAGAATGTATTGACTTGCCTTTCCAGTGGCAAGCCATGGTGGGGGCACTTTCTAAGAAGGGATTTGAATCTCTTCCAACACTCGAAGAAAGATTCATTCTCTTTCTGATAGAATGTGAAAATGTCATTTAAGCACTGGGCCGTCTTTGAAGGTGGAAAATATTGACTCAAGAACTCCTTTTCGAGTTCTGCCCAGGTGGTGATAGATTCAGACGGGAGAGAGGTGTACCACTCTTTGGCCTCCCCTTTCAATGAAAATGGAAATAGTTTAAGTTTGATAGCATCCTCACTTACTCCTTGGATGCGTGTAGTACCGCATATCTCTAAGAATGTGTGTAAGTGAGTATGCGGATTCTCTGATTGGTAGCCGTGAAAAATTGATGCGTGCTGCATCATCTGGATAAGTCCTGGCTTCAGCTCAAAGGTTTGTGCAGTAATGGCTGGAATAACAATAGCCGGGTTGACCTTGACTTCGCCTGGCATGGCGTAGTCTGCCAATGTACGTCTATTATTAGCGGCCATTATCACAAAATCAGTGATTTCTCTTGCTAGTTGTTCTTCAAGATCTCGCTCGGCTCTGTCTGCCAGAACCGCAGAACGGAAATTCCGCCTGTTTGGCCGGACTATGGTTCGCTCGGGGTCAGGGGTGTATATTAACGGTCCCTTTTGACTCCGAGTTTGCATAAACCGGACCAAAAACCAGTGGAACAAAACCTAAAAACTATGAAAGTAAAAGCCTAAAGAGAGGAACGGGAAAGAAGAAAAGGAAACAAAAGTGTTGAGGAAAACAATACCGGACGGACGTCCAAAAGATTGGACGGGCGTCCAGATGAAATTGAGATCGGACGGGCGTTTAGTAGTTTAAACGCTCGTCTGACAGACGGAATACCTGAACGGGCGTCCAAAACTTATGGACGCTCGTCTAAGTGAATAAAACCAGAACAGAATTGATAATTTTCCAGCGGACGGGCGTCCAATATCCAGATGCCCGTTTGATCACGGGAAAAATTAGAACAAAAGCAGGAATTTGCAGAGAAAAAAGAAAGTAAGAAAGAACGTTAGAAAAACAGAAAGACAGAAGATCTAACTTCAAGAAAACTACTAAGGGAAAGTTTTAAACCCTAATTATCTACTTAACAACTACCTAAAACAATTATCAACTAAAAACAGGAATGTAAAACGGAATAAAACAGGAAAACGAAAACAAAAACTAGACAACCGTCCGGTTCCCCGGCAACGGCGCCAAAAACTTGTCACGGATTTTATCAACACGAAATAAACAAGTAATAATCCGGTTAACCTCAAGTATAAGGATCGTAGTAATAGCGGTTAATGCCGGGTCGATCTTACGGGGAACTAAACGATTGTGATCTCTAGTTTTTATCTAACTAACCTATGTCACGATTTCTAAGCTAGATAGCGGATAAAACTAAACGAAATACTGAAAATTAAACTTAACTAAAATGTAAAACTGGACAGAAGAGATGATCTAAAGCCAGGAAGGATACGGGCTGCGAACCAATTTAAACTAACTAATCTAAGATGCAGATAAAAGTAAACTAACTAGACAAATTCAAGCTTTTAAGGATTTAAATCAAATTTATAACGAGCAAACGAGGATTGATCCACCTATCCAACAAGCATTGATTTCCTATCTCGATTATATTGCAGTTTTTATCTAGGTTGTGATTCACCTCACCTAAACATGAACCCTAATTCCTTAGAAAGTTCATCTATTAATCTATTATCTTCCGATGTAAGATTAACGCGTTTTCTAACCAAAGGTGCAAACTTTGTGTTTATAATCTAGTAATCAGACCTATTAACTTCCGTTATGATAGATTCGAATTACTATTCTTATTCATGGTGATCTAGGGTTTATTAAGACTTCCATCAACAATAAACAATCAACACATGCACATCTTCCGATATAAGAGCAAATTAAACATGAATAAGCATGAATAAGAAACAACCTTTATTAAAAACTCACAGTATAATCGAGGAAAACGAAATCAACAATTGTTGGACGGCTTCACAATACTCGTTTGATGAAGCTTTTAGCCTCTGAACATCCTCAGCAACTCAAATTTGCAGAAACAGTGCATAAAAAGTAACTAGTTTTTAATCTAAACTAAGAGCATAAAAACAGGAATAAAAAGATGAAAAACGCAGCCTAAAGCCGCCCCTAGGTTTAGGGTTTTGAATAATGAGTGTATGATCCCCTTGTGTGGAGAAAACAGCCGACTATAAATAGATTTCAAAGTCGGTTCTGCTAAGTCGGCTACCGGACGCCCGTCTGGTTCTTGGGACGCCCGTCCATTCTTCACATGAACTTCAAATTGGGCCGAGTCATGACCAAACGCTCGTCCAGACGGCGTCCACTTCAGCGTCCAAACATCCTGAATCAACTTCCCATATCCGGACGCTCGTTCAATTCCATCAGACGCCCGTCCACTGGACGGGACCTGGACGCCAGTCCAATATGGATGGATTTCGATTTCTTTATCTTTATCTCCTTTTAATTCAATGTAAATCATCATTATCTCTTCCTCTTCAATCAAATCCGACTTGATCATCTTTGGATCACCTCTTGAGCTCGAATTTGTGCTTTTATGACACATAAAAATATCGCAAAATGTAATATCGCCCAAATAATCATAAAAACATAATTAAAACACATAAATTAATCCTATGTTGCGAATAACTTATTTAAAATACCATTTGCTCGATAAATCCATTGAACACTCGTTTCTTATACAAATTCATACAAATATGAGAGAAAATAACATAAAATATAGCGTTATAAATCGTATAAATCCACCCTCAACACTAAGAATCATAAGGACAATGAATTCTTAGAAGATAATTGCTTATGGTGTACTCTGATTAAGTCAATTATAATCAGATGAAAACTGGAGTACTGATATTTGAAGAAGAGTAAAATCTCAGTTAGTGCTCCAAGTCAGTCAAGAAACTGACAACTGATAAACACAGTATAAAACTGATCAGGAAACTCAGTCAGTCATCCAACAAACTGATAGTACAGTCAAACGTTATAAATGAAGCAATTTTATTGGATGAAATACTGACACATCAGAACGGTCACAAAATATAGCCGTTACAAGACAGACGTTGATACAATTCGAATTCAAACAAGATGAACGTTGGACCTCACACTATAAATAGAGGATTTTGCACCAAGGAGGAAAAACAACAGAATCATTAAGATCAACAAGCATTTTGTGCACTAGTCTTAGTTATTCGAATTACTATCATCTCTGCGCTATAACAAGATCATATCAAGGATTTCTTCAAGTGTTCAAGCTACACAGAATTTATCCAGATTTAAACACTTTGAAGAACCACAAACAAGAATCAATTCATTGATTCTCAGTCCAACTTTGATTCTACATCAAAGGTTTGGACTGTGAAGCAAACCGGGAAGACTGTGTTTGTGGTGGTAGCTGGTGAAGAGGCATACGTAACCCTTCAAAGACCACTGTTCAAGCAATTGAAGAGCAGCAATTCTACCTGTTCTACAACTGTTTAGATAGTGAAGCTAGGATTAGCCAAGGACTATTGTTTAGGACTTTGTGTAACCGCTCACCTCAAGAATTTCTAGTGGAATTTTCCTCCTACACCACAGGGGAAGAGAGGACTGACAGGATTACACCACCTGGAACCTCTATAATATTTGCCTCATTTACTTTACGCATTTATTTATTTACTTAGCATTTATCTACAGCATTCTTGGAATTGGCTGTTATACACCTCACAGCTCACAGACTGACATTCACCAGAATACAGTTTAGCACACTCAGCTTTCATATAGAATAACAAGATCAAGAAAAAGGCTAGAATATAATCCGTTGTCAGTTGACTTTGTTTTGCTTAAGTCGGTTTGACATAAACTCAGCTCAGTCAGCTTAACTCCACACAAGTTTTAACTAAACCTTAATTTGTTTAAAATCCAGTTTTTGGTGACAAGTTTATTCACCCCCCCTAAACTTGTGTTACCCTTTCCAAGGGATCAACAATTGGTATCAGAGCAGTGTTTATTTGACAAGTCGTTAAAATCTCATTTGCTCTAAATCACCTCTAGTTGTTCTTTTTAGAAAGCTCAGTTTCTAAGTTTTCACATAATCAGTTTTCACTCTCTCACTATGGATAACAATCAGTATGGAAGACAAATGCTGATGTGCAACATGGACAGATTTGATGAATATAGACGTCGTTTGCAAGCTTTTCTAGCGGCTTCTCATGATGAGCTGATTGATGTACTTACTGATGGACCCATCCAGATTACTCACATGCAAACAGTTGATGGAAATCAAGTTAGAGTTCCCAAGCCTAAAGCCGAATGGACCAGTGATGATCGGAAGAGAAACAACCTGAACAATGTCGCCATGGATATCATACTCAGAACTCTTGATAGCAACATTTACCTGAAAGTCAAGGATTGTACCACTGCAAAAGAGAGGTGGGAAAAACTTCATCTAGTTTGCGAAGGAACTGATTCGATTAAAGAGAATAAGATCTCTATAGCAAAATAGAAGTTTGAGAATTTCAAGATGAAGTCAGGCGAAAATATTGATCATATGGAAACAAAATTCAGCGATATCATGGATGAATTGGCTTTACTCTAAATTGAGTACACCAAGAAAGAAATCAACACTAGAATCTTCAAGGCCTTACCAATGTGCTGGAAGATGAAGGTCACAGCAATGGAAGAACCAAGAAGACTTGACAAAGAAGATTCATTCAAAAACTTCTCAGATCTCAAAGCTTACGAATTCAGTGAAGATTTCACCATGACAACGGCCTTAATCAAAGCCATGGAGGAACCTAAAACAACAGCTCTTGCAGCAGCAGCATCAAATGATAACCAAGAAACCTCATCTAGCAATCTTCAGCAATTGGATGAGATGGAAGAACAGATGTGTATAGGGTGATTTTCTATGATTTATATCGTTCTATTTCGTAACAATTTTCCTCTATACTCTGAGGTTTTGCATAGAAAGTGAAATTTTATTACATTTATTAAGTAAATGAAGTTGGAAGTTGTTTAGGAGCAAACTCTAGTTAATTACGTGGTTTTATTGGCAATTTTCTATCTATATATACGGTTTTACACTTTGCTCGTTTTTATCATCTTGAAGGTACATTTACATGTCGTGGAAGGAGATGAACATGAGATTGGATTGAATATTCAACTTGAATTTGGAATGAAGTTGATCTAGACGAGCGTTCGATACTCCGTCTAGATGGACGGGCGTCTGAATAGCTTAACGGGCGTCCAGGAAGAAATAGTGGATTCAGAGTATTGAGATTTTTAATCGAAAAGGAATTATTGGCCGTAGTCTTTGCTATGGACAAATTTCGTAGTTACTTTTTGGGTGCTGCAGTTACTGTGTGGACTGATCATGCTGCTTTGCGATATCTAATGACAAAGAAAGATGCTAAACCGCGCTTACTACGTTGGATACTAATCCTGCAAGAGTTTGACGTTCAGATTAAGGACAAAAAAGGCAGTGAAAACGTAGTAGCTAATTATGTTTCAAGGATGTTGAATGAGGAAGAGCAAGAACCTAACGATATAGACCTTTACTTTCCTCTTGAAAATGTTAGGCTTATAGACGATTGCGCCCCAAATGTTCCATGGTATTCTTCCACAACTGAAAAGGAATTATTGGCAAAATCGACCCCAAAGTTCGTATTTTTCTCCAAAAAAGTCGCACAAGCTAGGTCAATAATTCTCCTCGTGTCTACAACTGTTTAGATAGTGAAGCTAGGATTAGCCAAGGACTATTGTTTAGGACTTTTTGTAACCGCTCACCTCAAGAAGTTCTAGTGGAATTTTCCTCCTACACCACAGGGGAAGAGAGGACTGACAGGATTACACCACCTGGAACCTCTATAATATTTGCCTCATTTACTTTACGCATTTATTTATTTACTTAGCATTTATCTACAGCATTCTTGGAATTGACTGTTATACACCTCACAGCTCACAGACTGAAATTCACCAGAATACAGTTTAGCACACTCAGCTTTCATATAGAATAACAAGATCAAGAAAAAGGCTAGAATATAATCCGCTATTGGTTGACTTTGTTTTGCTTAAGTCAGTTTGACTTAAACTCAGCTCAGTCAGCTTAACTCCACACAAGTTTTAACTGAACCTTAATTTGTTTAAAATCCAGTTTTTGGTGACAAGTTTATTCACCCCCCTAAACTTGTGTTACCCTTTCCAAGGGACCAACAATTGGTATAAGAGCAGTGTTTCTTTGACAAGTCGTTAAAATCTCATTTGCTCTAAATCACCTCTAGTTGTTATTTTTAGAAAGCTCAGTTTCTAAGTTTTCACATAATCAGTTTTCACTCTCTCACTATGGATAACAATCAGTATGGCAGACAAATGCTGATGTGGAACATGGACAGATTTGATGAATATAGACGTCGTTTGCAGGCTTTTCTAGCGGCTTCTCATGATGATATGATTGATGTACTCACTGATGGACCCATCCAGATTACTCACATGCAAACTGTTGATGGAAATCAAGTTAGAGTTCCCAAGCCTAAAGCCGAATGGACCAGTGATGATCGGAAGAGAAACAACCTGCACAATGTCGCCATGGATATCATACTCAGAACTCTTGATAGCAACATGTACCTGAAAGTCAAGGATTGTACCACTGCAAAAGAGAGGTGGGAAAAACTTCAGCTAGTTTGCGAAGGAATTGATTCATTGACCTAGCTTGTGCGACTTTTTTGGAGAAAAATATGAACTTTGGGGTCGATTTTGCATTGTTAGGGCTCCCAGTTATCATTTTCATCACCCTCTCATTACACCTGGTAAGAATTTATAACATTTTCTTAGATTAATTCATGTTGTTTTTAGTTCGATCTCCGAGTCGACTTTTTTTCACATGAATACTATCTTATTAGTTTTTTTTCTTCTTCTTGTTTTGTTGGTGATCTGGGGTGGTGATGGTTGATGGTGGATGATGGCATGATGGTTTTGGTGTGTTTTGGTGTTGGTTGTTGAATTATTGGGAAATCCCGTTTGGACGATAAAACGGGTGGTTTTGTTTGCATTATGGTTTGGGGTTGTTGTTTGTCTAGGTTGTATAGCAATGGTGCGTAAAGAGGTTCAGAAACGACATGGTAAGGGGATAGCAATAGAACCGAGTAAGAAGAAAAAGGTTGTAGATCCAACCTTAGTACTTCCCACACGGGGTATTGAGATTAGAGAACATCTTCCTAGGGCTGCTCAAGGTCAATCTAGGGTGCCGTGAAGAAATGAATCTGAGTCAGACACTGATGACGAGGTACCCCTAGTGAGATTACCTAGGGTTGAAAGGACTGAAGAAACACCTAGGCCTACGACTGAGGAAGCAACTGAGAGCAGGGAGCCTGTTAGATAGAATGTTCGACCCCCTATCCCTATTCCATTTGCTCGGAGGTTCATTAACCCCAAAGCCCTAGACGTATACAATAAGCATTATCTGACGAGAACAATGTTGATTGAAAGAGCCGTTCTTGAGACTAATGTAGATCCATCTTTTGTCAAGATGTTAACGGATCGGAAGTGGGGTGCACTGATGAGAACCCCTAGAACCCCTGTCAATGCTACCCTGGTTCGTGAGTTTTATGCGAACTGTTCTGAAACGGATCTGGATACTGGGGTAGTTATGGTTCGAGGAGTTAAGGTGCCGTTTACACCGAAGGTTATCAACGAGAAATACAAGTTAGAACCATTTGAGGGGTTGGATTATAAGGAAGCGATTAAAGTGAAGCAGGATGCGGGTGAGGACCCTTTGGAGGAGCTTAGACTGAAAGTGTGCCCGGAGGTGCCGTGGACACTTAGACCGAGAGGTGATAGGAAAAAATTGGTTACCACTTCTTGGACGGAGGATTGGAAAGTCCAATGTAGATTTATACAGAACAGGTTGCTGCCTAAGAACAACTTGACACATTTTCACATTGGCGATCTTGGGATGCTCTACGCCTTGAACTTTAAGTTAAATGTTGATGTTGGGCAGGCGATTTTTGATGAGATAGAGTTGAATCAGAAAGTCTATGCTCGATGTCTGATTTGCCCCCATTTGATCCACAGTCTCTGTCTAGATGCTGGGGTTCCCGAGTACAAAACTGATCACAAACCTACGAATCCGAGGTACTTGCAGCAAGAGAGAGTGAAATCTTCAGGCCAGACTGAGTCTGAGGCAGCACCTAAGCCCGGATCATCTTCAGTACCGCCTCCAGTATCCTCCCTTCCTTCTTTATCTCCAACAGTTCGGATGCGTTTGAGTATGGCAAATAGTATAAGGAACTGGATGGAGGACATCAGAACGTCACAGAACAACATCTTGACTATCCTACGGCGTATGAGTGAGGACCGTCCTCCGAGGGACCAAAGATGCTACAACACAAGCACTATGGATTACATTTTCTCTGACGACATTGAGCAGGCTATTGCAGATGTTCTTCATGAGGAGTCGTCTTCTGATGAGGAGCAGGTTGACACAGCAGGGGGCTACTACACAACAGACTGGATCTTCTACTGATACTCCTACGGATGGAGCGCCTCCTGCTGGTGATTCTTCGGCACCAGGGCAGACTTGACTTTCTGAGACTGATTCTATTATGTATTTTTTATCCCTGGAATTTGACTGTATTTTGCTACTATATTTGTTTTTATTTTTGATGACTCTTGTAAGCCATAAGGCGTATCATTGACATTCCTATGGTTTCTATTATTCCATGTCGTACCTGAATTGTAGTTTGATTCGATTTTTCCTTATCCAAATCTTTTTTCTTTATTCTGCGATGTGATATAATCCCCGTTTTTCCCGAGATTTTCCCGTGTTTATCGAGTAGTGCAGGCATATTTTTAGCTGTTTTGTCGAGCTAGTATTGGAATCGTGCTGAAATGAATGATCTTTGAGTTTACGAACATTGGTTTCTTCATGCTCCTGCCTGACCAACGGTTCGAGTATCTATTCAAATCAGCTAAGTACTTTGTTTCTTTTTAATTCTGCACAACCTGAGGACATGTTGTCGTTTAAGTGTGGGGGAGGGGAATGGTTATGTGTATCTTTTTGCTTATATTGTTATTATATGCTGAAAAGAGCTAAAATTTTCAAATTTTTGTTTCGTCCCGGTTGAGCGAATGCATATTGTTGTTCGGTTTTTATAGACTTTTACGCTGTATATTGTATGTTTAGTAGGTTAGATGTTTCACCCGACATACATTTCACGAGCCATATTAAATGATGAGCTAAAATATAAAGCTATACCCATTTGGATTAGTAATTTTTGATTATCTTATAAGTATCTTGTGCTTAGTGCTAATGTACGTATCGTGAGAATTATAATAGTTTGTGTTTAGAGCCGGAGTATGACATACTGTGAATATCTTAGGTTTGAATGTGATAAGCGAAACGTGACTATTGTGCTTTAAGAAGTTGTTTTTGAAAAAAATGAATTAATTGGGTGTGTCGGAAGCTGGTCGATGATTTGAGTGAGGTAGGTCATATCTCGAATGTCCTATACCACTATGATGACCAAAATCTCACAACAGTCAGAAGAAGATGCTTGATGATTTGAGTACGGTAGGTCATATCTCGAATGTCCTATTCTACTATGACGGGCAACAGCTCATTCTGATGTGCGTATAAATGTGAAAGTTAATTAAATCAACTTACGAAAGGTATTGGTATGAATTGATATAAGACTTAGTTATCGCCTACCTTATCCCCAGTATAAACCGACAGATATGTTGTAGGGATTATCCTCTGAGTATGTCAGAAAGGTCCTAAATGTATTCTATCATCCATTTCGGGATATGTTACGTTTTGTAGGGTGCATGTTATAAGTATCATTTATTTCTAGTTTAAATAGGGTATTTGCTAGTTGCTTGGTAATTTTCAAGTGTGGACTTAGTGGAAGTTTGCTATGGCTTTGCACACACACAGGGGTGAACCTCTAATTTATTAGATATGCTGTATTCTTGTTGAAATGTCTATCTTTTCTCCGAGCCTTGATCTTGTTTTGTTTCGCTCGGGACGAGCAAAATCTAAGTGTGGGGGAGTTGTTTAGGGTGATTTTCTATGATTTATATCATTCTATTTCGTAACAATTTTCCTCTATACTCTGAGGTTTTGCATAGAAAGTGAATGTTTATTAGATTTATTAAGTAAATGAAGTTGGAAGTTGTTTAGGAGCAAACTCTAGTTAATTACGTGGTATTATTGGCAATTTTCAGTGGCACCAGAAATTTCAAGTGAAAAACCCGACTCTTGCGCCCCCTTTGCTCTCAAATCTTTGTTTCTAAACCATTTTTGGCGATTTAAGGCTCTTCAAACACCTCTCAAACCCCTCTCGTCGATTATTCAAACGAAATCCAACAACAAACAGCCATTAATCTGTTTCATTGACCTAGCTTGTGCGACTTTTTTGGAGAAAAATACGAACTTTGGGGTCGATTTTGCATTGTTAGGGCTCCCAGTTATCATTTTCATCACCCTCTCATTAAACCTGGTAAGAATTTATAACCTTTTCTTAGATTAATTCAAGTTTTTTTTAGTTCGATCTCCGAGTCAACTTTTTTTTCACATGAATACTATCTTATTAGTTTTTTTTCTTCTTCTTGTTTTGTTGGTGATCTGGGGTGGTGATGGTTGATGGTGGATGATTGCATGATGGTTTTGGTGTGTTTTGGTGTTGGTTGTTGAATTATTGGGAAATCCCGTTTGGACGATAAACGGGTGGTTTTGTTTGCACTGTTGTTTGGGGTTGTTGTTTGTCTAGGTTGTATAGCAATGGTGCGTAAAGAGGTTCAGAAACGACATGGTAAGGGGATAGCAACAGAACCGAGTAAGAAGAAAAAGGTTGTAGATCCAACCTTAGTACTTCCCACACGGGGTATTGAGATTAGAGAACATCTTCCTAGGGGTGCTCAAGGTCAATCTAGGGTGCCGTTAAGAAATGAATCTGAGTCAGACACTAATGACGAGGTAACCCTAGTGAGATTACCTAGGGTTGAAAGGACTGAAGAAACACCTAGGCCTACGACTGAGGAAGCAATTGAGAGCAGGGAGCCTGTTAGACAGAATGTTCGACCCCCTATCCCTATTCCATTTGCTCAGAGGTTCATTAACCTCAAAGCCCTAGACGTATACAATAAGCATTATCTGACGAGAACAATGTTGTTTGAACGAGCCGTTCTTGAGACTAACGTAGATCCATCTTTTGTCAAGATGTTAACGGATCGGAAGTGGGGTGCACTGATGAGAACCCCTAGAACCCCTGTCAATGCTACCCTGGTTCGTGAGTTTTATGCGAACTGTTCTGAAACGGATCTGGATACTGGGGTAGTTATGGTTCGAGGAGTTAAGGTGCCGTTTACACCGAAGGTTATCAACGAGAAATACAAGTTAGAACCATTTGAGGGGTTGGATTATAAGGAAGCGATTAAAGTGAAGCAGGATGCGGGTGAGGACCCTTTGGAGGAGCTTAGACTGAAAGTGTGCCCGGAGGTGCCGTGGACACTTAGACCGAGAGGTGATAGGAAAGAATTGGTTACCACTTCTTGGACGGAGGATTGGAAAGTCCAGTGTAGATTTATACAGAACAGGTTGATGCCTATGAACAACTTGACACATTTTCACATTGGCGATCTTGGGATGCTCTACGCCTTGAACTTTAAGTTAAATGTTGATGTTGGGCAGGCGATTTTTGATGAGATAGAGTTGAATCAGAAAGTCTATGCTCGATGTCTGATTTGCCCCCATTTGATCCATAGTCTCTGTCTAGATGTTGGGGTTCCCGAGTACAAAACTGATCACAAACCTACGAATCCGAGGTACTTGTAGCGAGAGAGAGTGAAATCTTCAGGCCAGACTGATTCTGAGGCAGCACCTGTGCCCGGATCATCTTCAGTACCGCCTCCAGTATCCTCCCTTCCTTCTTTATCTCCATCAGTTCGGATGCATTTGAGTATGGCAAATAGTATAAGGAACTGGATGGAGGACATCAGAACGTCACGGAACAACATCTTGACTATCCTACGGTGTATGAGTGTGGACCGTCCTCCGAGGGACCAAAGATGCTACAACACAAGCACTATGGATTACGTTTTCTCTGACGAAATTGAGCAGGCTATTGCAGATGTTCTTCATGAGGAGTCGTCTTCTGATGAGGAGCAGGTTGACACAGCAGGGGGGATACTACACCACAGACTGGATCTTCTACTGATACTCCTACGGATGGAGCGCCTCCTGCTGGTGATTCTTCGGCACCAGGGCAGACTTGACTTTCTGAGACTGATTCTATTTTGTATTTTTTATCCCTGGAATTTGACTGTATTTTGCTACTATATTTGTTTTTTATTTTTGATGACCCTTGTAAGCCATAAGGCGTATCATTGACATTCCTATGGTTTTTATTATTCCATGTCGTACCTGAATTGTAGTTTGATTCGATTTTTCCTTATCCTTATCTTTTTCTTTATTCTGTGATGTGATATAATCCCCGTTTTTTCCGAGATTTTGCCGTGTTTATCGAGTAGTGCAGGCATATTTTTAGCTGTTTTGTCGAGCTAGTATTGGAATCATGCTGAAACGAATGATCTTTGAGTTTACGAACGTTGGTTTCTTCATGCTCCTGCCTGACCAACGGTTCGAGTATCTATTCAAATCAGCTAAGTACTTTGTTTCTTTTTAATTCTGCACAACCTGAGGACATGTTGTCGTTTAAGT